>PVIW01000102.1:0-464233 GCA_004026585.1 Noctilio leporinus | reverse complement strand
TACCTGTGTCTGTGTTGGTACATTGTAATGGACCTCACGGTGTCATACATAAATATATAAATATGTCTTAAGTAACTATTGAATATTTACAATGCCTTTGGCTTAAAACAAATTTTAGCATAGTAGGTTATTTCGCACTTGTCATAATCAGTCATGTGATAAGATTTTAAAGTCTCGTAAAATAATCTAGATAGCTATCTAGAGTAGCATGAAATCTCCCATGGTACTGCAGGTAAGGAATTTAACATAAATCAGGCTTAGGGAGAGGTTGGTAGAATGAAGAAGCCATTTGCATTTCTAGTCCTGAGTTTGAACCTTTACTCCATTCCTCAAGACATCTGACCCTGGGCAACGGTTTGGTGTCTTGGTGTAGCCTCTCCATCTGTAAAACTTTATTAGGTAAATTTTTGTAATACATAAGTTAAACTATATTTAGTCTAATCTTTTCTAGTCTTCTTCAGAAAAGAATAGGAACGCAAATGATGCATCATGGGCTGGGGCTGACACTTGGAGTTTTGATGCTGCAGGGAGAAAAGCTTATATTATTTTTTTTATTAATAACAAGTAACTTTAAGATGTATTCTAGTTTTCCATATTCTATCTCTTCTACTTCCTTTCATCTGTTATTTTAATTTTTATTCATACAAAGCACTCTCTCTTTCATTCTCCTTATAATGTATCAGACTTTTTCCTAGGAGGAACACTTTTGAGAGAGCTATTTAAATAGGTAAATGATTATACCCATTAATCTTTTAATTATACGGGCACAACGTTTAAAGGCCTCCTTTATCCAGTGAAAACAATCACTATTGGTGATTGGTTCTGTGAACTAACACTGGTATGTATGATGGCTGCTCTTGTGATAAGCTAACAGCTGAATGGCTGACGTTACTTTGGTAGTGAGTTTCAGGGAGGCGCACTGGTGCCTTGCACTGCTAGTGTTCTGACAGCAAACACGGATACCTCACTTTCTCATCCCTTCTCATTAGTTAGTGTTTGATACAATACCTCAGGGTTTCCCACACAGAACATTCGTTCAAATTCCAAATAAAAGATGGTTGAAAAAATATTAATGCTGTTTTCAATAAAACCAGTAACTGACCATATTTTTGTAGTCATCTTTTCTCTTTTTATGTTTTTAACAGGTAACACATTATTAACCAGCAAAGTCAACATATTGATTAATGTCCTAGATGTCAATGAATTTCCACCAGAAATAGCAGTGCCATATGAAACATCTGTGTGTGAAAATGCCAAACCAGGACAGGTATGTTATCAATATTGTTAAATAAAAGTATACAAAAGTATGGGCCAGGGCCTGTTAAGACCCTGGCTGGTGGTGGCTCAGTAGACAGGCGCCAGCCAGTGAACCTGAGGATCACTGATTCAATCCCCAGCCAAGACACATAACCAGGTTGCAAGCCAGGTCTCTAGCCAGGTCTGTGGCTGGAGGCAGGTGAAAGACAACCATACATTGATGCCTCTCTCTGTCTTTCCCTTTCCCTCTCCCTCTCTCTGGATATAATAAAATCTTCAGAAATAAAAGTACCCATTATATGCCTGCACTTCAGGTTTTAAGATCATGCACTATAGTAAACTTTTAAAAATTAATGATACTTGTATACCTGTGGAGCTAATACCACAGGGAATAGTTATGATGGTCTAGAAACATTCTTTGTGCAACTAAAAGGTCCATGTTTTGCAGATTTGGCTATGTTTGCCATTCCTTTTCTGTAAACTTTTAAAGAACTTGTGACTATAAGCTCAGAAGCAAACAACTGTAGAGTGATCTTTCTATAGCCTTCTTGATTTGATTGCATGCTTTATCAACAAGTACTGAAAATCTGTTAAGTTTGTGAAATATGTAAAGCTTCCTTCTCTTTTGACTTGGAGAAGAATATAAGATTATTCAAAATACCTGAAATTTATTTATTTTTTATTTTTTTAAAGATTTTATTTATTTTTAGAAAGAGGGGAAGAGAGAGAGGCAGAGAGGGAGAGAGACATCAATGTATGGTTGCTTTTCACCTGCCTCCAGCCACAGACCTGACTGGAGACCTGGTTTGCAACCTGGTTATGTGCCCTGGCTGGGGAATCGAACCTGCGACCTTTGGGTTCACAGGCCGGCGCCTTATCCACTGTGCTACCCGCCAGGGTGAAATTTATTTTATTAAGTTAATATTGCTCTAGGAGAGTTTTTAGTGGAGAGCTGTATGGGAGAAGGTTACGTAGTTAATGAAAGTTACAATAAAAGTCCTAGGATTTATATGGGGTGGTTGTAGGTAGCTAGTTTTTTTTTTTTCTACCATGAACTAATGAATGAATGATTAAAATAAAATAAAATGGATATCTGGCACAATCAAATAATAAGAGTGTTTTATAAAAAAGGATATGATTAAACCAACCTGTATACATAGGTTCCAAAAGAAATATATATGTTGGTATGCTTTGATTTGCTGTATATTTCAAACACCTTTAAATAGTATAACTATTTCTTTATGTACATATGAAAAGTTTTAATTCTTACTTGAAAGAATCGTAATATTCAAATAGCTTCTTTATTGGAAAAGGTTATACTTTAGTCTATAGTATTTGTTTTATTTTGAATGCCCTCTATGCTTTATAGGTCATTTCTCATAGTTTTAATCCTGTGATACCCATTACCCATTGGGCTGTTAAAATAATATTAAATTTAAAAAATAACTATTCTGACTTATACTCTTCTTACTTCAAGTACCTGACAGCTATAAGTAATGTAAATGGCTGCCATTTCAGTCAGTGCAAATGTAGAAAATTCCTTAAGCATGGAAACTTCTAGTGGACTGTGCTGCTTTAACCCTTCTTTTGCTCATTTTGGCCAAGTATTAAATTTATTCCAGCATGTCTAATGTTGTCGTATTTTTCCAGCTGACAAATTTGCATCCTTAACTGTGAATAGGCACTTAAACCAAACTCTAACTTATTATCACCTTAAATTACCCCTACTTTTACAAAGAATGAACCCAATGCCTGTTTCAGTGTCTGAAGTAGGGGATACAAATATAAACACTTGTATAAATGTTTATACAAATTGATTTAGTCTTTTGGGAAGTTATGAGGTTTACCACAACTTAACCATTTTCTACTCTCAAGAACCCTGTACCCCTATTGCCAAAGGTCAGTCCTTTCTTTTTAAGAAATTAAGGACATTAACTATTTCATATTAATTAGAACCTTGTATTATGCTGAATGAAAGCCTTTCGGGAATAGAAGTTACTAGAGATAACTTCATTTTCTGACATCTGGAAAAATTGGTGAGAAATATGATAGGTCCTTTATGATAGGAGGCTTTTTTGCTAATATCTATCTATTGGGATTTTTTGTGTCCTCTTGGGCCACATTTTATGTACAAAGCATAATCCTGAAATATCTCTTGAGATTTCAGGGAAAGTAGCGTGTGAGCATTTTCTACTTTTGACCCCAACCATTCTGCCCCTCACCTTGGAATTATGCATAGGAACTATTTATCTTTTCAGGACTAAAATTGAATATGTATGTATACATGTATGTATGTATGTATGTATGTATATGTGTCTATCAAAATAAGAAATAAGAGAGAAAGATGATGTGTATCTGAGTAAAGATGTATACATTGAATCAGTAAAGACTTCTATGGGAGTTGGTGTCCTTAGGGCAATAACTTCCAAGGGACAATTCCAAAAAGTGAGAGCTTATGCCCCAAGTTTCATGTCTCCTTGTTATTTAAATAAATTTTTTGTTATAAAGTTATGTACCTGATATGCCTTCATGTTAAATACCTCTATTAAGTAAATGATTGTGCTATTTGTAGTTAAAAGAAATAAAACAAAACTTGACAAAACAGATATCAGTCCTCAAATAACTAGAGAAATTTTATAAATGACATATAATGATCTGAGCATATGGGTTTATACAAAGGAAAGTTGAAGTTTTACAGGGTCTATATGGTGATTTTTTGACAAAATTATCATATTCCATGATCTGACCTTTGGTGTTGAATAATGGAAGTCTAACCTATGACAATTTTAAAGGGTAACTAGATCTGTGAGACCCATTCATACTGAGCCAGAGAACTGGAATTCTCACCAGAGGACCAATTTGTCAAATTACAAATTACGAATACTGCACTGGGCACACAGTCTGTGTGTCTTTGTATATGTGTGTGTATGCACACACAGGTATATGAAAAAGTTGATCATAATCATAAGACTGCACTTAACCAAAAAAATTAAAACAAAATGTAGCCGATTACATCACATGTTTAATAACACTGAACCGAGATCACATGATGCATGATTTGCTCCCTTGGATGAGGACATAGTATTATCAGTGGAAAATGAGCTTTTGCAGTGTCATCATAAAAAGAATTTCCTGAGACCCGTGCAGGAGGATGGGGCTCTGTGTTATGGTTTATTGAAGATGTAGAATTAAGGGGATTCCCCTCCAGACTCACTGATGTTGCATCTCCACCTATTTGGCCATGCAAAAGTCAAACCTTGTTCTCAGCAAGGCCAAGTCAAAAGCCAGTGTCCATAGTTTCTGCTTCCTGTTAAAGCTTAGTCCTTTGGAATCTGTAAGTGGCTGTTAACTGGGTCTCAGTCTCCATCCAGGGAGTTTAGCTTGTGTTTCCAACTGCAATCCATTACTGGGCTGTGGTATTCAGGCTCCCTCCTGCAATCTGTGTGTGGGGCCCCCACAGCTGTGGGCCATGTGATTGCTAAGGCCACATGGCCATGGAGAGAACAGGCGCAGGCATCTTGTGAGCACAGGTCATCAGGTGAGAAAATGAGAGAGAGAAAGCTTTCTTTTGAAAACCACACCATCCACAGTGGACCCTGGTAGCTGTTAGACCTACATGGTCTCCTGTTCCCAGATGAGAAAGTGCACATGGGAATGGGGCAAGTGCATCACTGAGTGGCAACAGAGAGAGAGAGAGAGAGAGAGAGAGAGAGAGAGAGAGAGAGAAGGAAAAAGAGAGAGCTTCTTTGTTCCTCTGGGATTTTATTAGTTTGGGCTTGGATGGATGGACCAGGTGCCTTTTGAAAATAACCAAATTAATCCCCCAAGTTTTTGTTGGCTTTGGATAGGTTTACACCCCCTGGTTAGACTGACAAGCCTCTTGGTCCAGCACCTCCCCTTGTGCCCCCAAACAGTCCAGCACTAGAGGGGGAGAGGGAGGAGTGTTAATCCCCTTGGCAGAGCACAGGACCCAGGTTCCCTGCAGTGTGAAATCTGTGGCTTCTTGGTAAAGTAAATAGGGCCATGCTCCCCATTTTTGTTAACTTTACATCTACTTTCCTTTTACTTCCCTTTCCCACCAGTCATTATCTAAATACTGATCATAACATCACCTTCCAACACAAATGTCCTGAATGCAAAACGCACTGGATATATTAATAAAGGCCTCAAAACCATTCTGATTTGCTTATTTATGTAATACACTATCAATTTCACAGTTGGTCTCTCAGAAGTAATTTTTAATCTCCAGATTCTTGAAACATTTTATTGAAGTATCAGAATTTTAACTACAATATACACAATGGGGATAATTCAAGAACATTTTTTGAAACATAATGAAGACTGTTTACTTTTTTAAAAACTCTATGAAAACACAATTTTTGTTTTCACCCATTAAGGGAAAAGAAACATAACAACAAAACCAGATATGCATCATTTGTATCTCTCATCATTTTATTTAGCTGAAATTTTGTTAACACAAGGACTTTTAAATACAGATTTTGTTTCTAGTAAGCATTCTTTTTATTTTTCATTTTTTATTGTGATATAATTGACATGAAACATTATACTAATTTCAGTGTACAAAATAATGATTAAATATTTGTGTATATTGAAAAACAATCAACACAATAAGCCTAGTTAACATTTGTCACCATACATAGTCCAAATAATGTTTTTTTTTACAAAGAGAAATTTTAAGACCTTCAGTCTTACCGACTTTCAGATATGCAATACAGTATTGTCACTATGGTCACCATGTTGTACATCATATCCCTATGACTTACTTTTTAACAGGTAGTTTGTATATTTTGATCACCTTTACACTTCTTGTTCACTCCCTACTCCTGCTTCTGGCAATCACTCTGTTTTCTACATCTATGAGACTGTTTTTTGTTTTGTTTTTAGATTCCACATTTAAGAGAAGTCATGCATTTGTCTTTCTCTGCCTGAGTTGCCTCACTTAGCATAATGCCCTCAAGGGCTGTGTATGTTGTTACAATAGCAATATTTCCTGCTTTTTTATGACTGAATAACATGTAGTCTATTAACTGTACAGCAGTATTATGTCTAAAAAACAATGTATTTAGCCAACAATATTGTCATAACTAACGAATGGAGCCAGGTGTTTACCTGAAATATCAGGGAAAATACTTTATAAAGTACATGATTGTCTAAGCACTATGCTGTATACCTGGAACTAATACAAAATAATACTAAATGGAAATTTTAGTTTATAAATAAAATTTTTAAACAAATAAATAAAATTTTAAAATAAAAATGATTTCATAGATCCAGCAATTCCATTTCTAGGTACTTATCCCAAGAAAGCACAAACACAAAATAACTTGAAAAGATATCTAAACTCCTTTTTATTGCAGCATTCTTTACCAGATACAAGCAACCTAAGTGTCCTTCAATAGGTGAATGGGTAAAGAAAATGTGAGATATATATATATATATATATATATATATATATATATATACACACACACACACACACACATATAATACATATATACATAGATGTATATCATATATGCACACATATATTCCATTGTAATATATAATGTGAGATATATTTATAGCCCATTATAATATACATAATGAAATATTATTCAGTCATAAAAAGAAGCATTGTCATATTTAGGTTAAAAAGCACTTATTTCATTTAATGTGAAATACAAGCAAGTACATTTTAATTTTAATTTGCTTATTGGTGAAAGTATTCAATGCTGTTAAGCTTTTGAGTTATGCAGATATCAACTTGGAGATAATCTATATCCTATAAATGTTCCCATCTTTGTTTATAAAATTATCTGTAACTAATTGACCCACTGATATGAATCCTCAGTGTGTCATTCCTGTCTACTTTCATACTTCATTAAATAAACTTAATGGCCTGGTATGGAGAGTTCCCTTTGAAACTAATGGCTGACTTAACATTCCTCTCCACTTTGTTTCAGATCATTCAGTTAGTCAGTGCTGCAGATCGAGATCTTGCCCCTGCTGGGCAGCAGTTCTCCTTCCGATTACCACCGGAAGCTGCCATCAAACCAAATTTTACAGTCCGTGACTTCAGAAGTAAGTTCAACCATACAAAAATGTATGTGTTATCATGTAACTTTGTAAAAGGACATAAAGGTAGGAATCAATGCCTTTCCTAAAAGCACTCATAATAAAATATGGAAATCCATTTGTGAGAAATACAATTCTATAGGTAGCAGTAAAGAAAATATTTAACCTATATACTGTGTATTTAATGAGGCAAATGACTTCCATTCAGAATGTGGATAGTCCCTTAATAAGTCAAATTTTAAAAAAGAAAAAAAGGGGGTATATGGGAAATAGTTTCTTTTTCATATATGTATACACACACACACGTGTTCCTCATGCGTATATCTTATATATACAAATAGATAGCTTTTTAGTAACTGTGTTATTTGCATAACACATGGTACAGCACATGCTAAAAGAGAGGTCTTTTAATTAGAATATCTCCATAAATGGCAGAAACAATGCATTAAACTATACTAAATAATGTCAAACTCATAGTATCTATATTAAACAAAATAACGTATGAATATCCTTTGATACAATGCCAAAACATATTACCTTTAAGAACATTCTGCCACCCCTGTGCCATCAGGTGTACATTTGCCGTTCCTACCATGACTACTAACTACTTCCATCACTACCATCACCACTGCTAGTCATACTGTCATACTTACTACCATTGCAACCATTTCAAAATATAAATGACACTGAATCAGAAATATTAAGGCTAACTACCACTCATGGTTCTGACTTTATTTGTTCTGTAACTTTCAGTATTTTATCTCCTCTAAGTTTCTATAGTATCATAAAATAAGGATTAAAAACACATGAGGTTTATATAACAAACAGACTGCAATGAGATGATGATGGTGATGATGATGATTGATACGAGTCAAATGAAACAGGGTCCCAAATATGAAGGGACTAATAAGTAGAGAGAGAATGTATGTTTCATCATGAAAACTGAAGCACTTTACAGAGAAGTGAATGCTATTAGAAATTTTAAATTAGAGCAGCATACATAAAATAGAACTGTCTAAGAAAAACCAGACATGGCCACCCTGTACCTAAGCCATTTAAAGAGATTATAACTTAGATGCAATGATTTACAAAGTCTTTGAAAGGTTTAAGCAAGAGAATACCATGTTCAGATTTGCATTTAGGAAGATCCTTTTGGATACAGAGTGGAAAAGACTCTAGAGAAATATAAACTAGTTCTGATACTATTGCAAAAATTAGGTAAGAGTCTTAGCTTAGGGGAATGGGTCTGAGGAAAGAGGTAAGTGGATAGAGGAGGAATTAATAGGTCTTACAGTTAGATCCTTTAGGTTTTATATATGACTATGATAGAAAAGAAGACTAATTAGACTTCCAGAGTACTGACTAGGGGCAAATATATTGATGGTAACATAAATAGTGACTGTTCTCCACCATTGCATCTTTGTTGGAGAGCCTATATATAATTAACTGTGTGAATATGAAGCAGATCAGGATGCCTCTTACACTGTGTTTTCTCAAGGTCTGGACTTGTGCCATTTATATGTCATTTACCATATTCCCTGTTTTATCTTGTTATAGTTCTAATTGTAAGTTTTTAAAAAAGTAGATAGGGGCATTTTGTTACCTCATATATTTTGTACTTTCTTTCTTGTTTTGTGATAACATATTTTCTTCCTTGTAATTTTACTGTACAAAATTATCAACTACAGCCCCCGCATATACATTGGAATCTCAGACTTATTCATGCTGTTGTCACCACAAATACCTGACATGACTTTCATTGGAGATATCATAATAGACATTTTGGTATCTTTATATTTTGTTTAATTTTAAAATATCCTTTATGTGCCATGGCTGGTAGCTCAGTGGATAGGTTCTGGTCTGAGAATCCAAGGGTTTCCCCAGCCAGAGCACATAACCAGGTTGCAAGCCAGGTCTCCAGCCAGGTCTGTAGCTGGAAGCAGGTGAAGGGCAACCATACATTGATGTTTCTCTTCCTCTCTGTCTCTCTCTCTTGCTCTCTCTCTAAAAGTAATAAAATATTTTTAGTAAAAAAAAAAAATATCCTTTATGTAATAGTAAATTTTTCTGCCCAAACTCCAGCTCATCATGTAAAGTTTTATCATGCTGCTTCTTCTTAAAATGAATATAAAGAAACTGCATAATATTGTGTTGTTGAAAGTAGCATCTGCAATGGACAAAGTATGATTGAAATAGTAACATTTTTATGACTTTTTTTTACCTGATTCTAAAGTGTGTATCACATATGGCTATAATAAACTAAATATTAACATGTTTCTAAATATAGAATTAGCAAAAAAGTGTTATACATAAAGCAAAATTTACTTCCATGGGTAGAAATAAAATAAAGAAGATGCAGGCAAAATGACACTTTCTATAGAAATATTAATTGGACTTATATCAAATTAATAATTTTCCTTGGGTTATTAATATAAATATTACTATTATTGATTTTATAAAAACTCAAATAAAATACTCTTGTAATTTAAGTATTATAATTCATGATGATGTTAAGTTTGGTATGAATCTTGATTATTTATTTTCCTTTCCATGTTACTCTAATGTGCAAAAGTTAAAATGTATACACAGACATAGTTCTAGGGATAAATTAAGTTTTAGTCTGAAATAGTAATTTGATATTTGTTGAATTTTAAATAATAGGTTTTAAAATAAGATTTTTATTTGAAAATTTATACTTGTAACAATCTATTCTGCTAATGTGTAATATCCATAGAAGTATTTTTCTCAATAAGATCTTGATGTCAGATAAAATAAGTAAACACACATTTTGTTCTGTAAACCATTCAATATTCTTTCTAAATAGCAAATTAAATAATTATAGCAGAGAAGATTAACATTTCTTCTTTCCCTAAGGACTATTTTGATTACATTTTGGCAGCTTTCATGATAAAAAAAAATATGGCTGTATTTCACTGACTTAAGAAGAGCTTCCTACTGTTTAACAGACATTCATGTTGAGATGAAGCTCATAGTAACAACCTTATCATATGTGTCATGTCTTGTAGACAACACAGCGGGAATTGAAACCAGAAGAAATGGATACAGCCGGAGGCAGCAGGAGTTGTATTTCCTCCCTGTTGTAATAGAAGACAGCAGCTACCCTGTCCAGAGCAGCACGAACACCATGACTATTCGAGTCTGTAGATGTGACTCTGATGGCACCATCCTGTCCTGTAACGTGGAAGCAATTTTTCTACCTGTGGGACTCAGCACTGGGGCTTTGATTGCAATCCTACTGTGCATTGTTATACTTTTAGGTTAGTTTCAGTATTAATCACCTCCCTCTCTACTGCATGTCCTCAGTGTTTCTTCACAGAAGTGCTGTATTTGGTGAGAAGGAAGATTTAGATTGAATTACATGTTCATTAAAGTTAATTTTCTATTTCGTATTTCATGGATATATAGCATTCTGATGGTAGGCAGCATCAGAGACACAAAAGTTTGTTCAAGCCTTAAGGGATTTCCAAGTAATAACAGTTTGTGGAACTCACTACAATGAAATTTTCTATAACAAATACCTTATTTACAGCAATAGTTTCTCCATTTATTTTGCTTCCTAGTAATTATCACTCCCTGAGATATTATATAACTTTCCAAAATACATCCAATGAACAGAAATTCTCAAGTACTAGTTTATCAAATAAAGGAAAGAGGAAAGAAAAGAAAGAAATAGAAAATAAAGGGACCTCTACTGTTTTTCTGTTTAAACTACCAGCCAGAAGCAATTTTATTCTACTTTTCTTATATCTCCTCACATCAAAATTCTAACCATTTCCACTGGAACACAGCTGACATACTTAACTATCTAGAAGCATTGCCATGTGAAATGGATTGAAATAAATGTATTCTGCAACCTCTCTGTGAGAATGAACACAAACCCACAGTAGGGGTTTCCATCTGCCATCAGTTCTGTTTAGCTCACTCCATTTCCTTTTTTTTTTCTTTGAAGATTTTACTCATCATCTTCAGAGAGGGCAGGGAGGGAGAAAGAAAGGGGGAAAACATCTATGTATGGTTGCCTTTCACCTGCCTCCAGCTACAGACCTGGCTGGAGGCCTTATTTGTAACCTGGTTATATGCCCTGACTGGGAATCCAACCAGTGACGCTTGGATTCGAAGGCCAGCACCTATCCACTGAGCCAGCAGCCAGGGTCATTTCCTTATTAATTCATTGCCAGAATCACAATAGTGAAGAGATTTTCTGGAGTTTTTGTCATTCTTTTAAGTTCAATGCACATATATCCATACATATATACATATGTGTGTATGTGTGTGTGTGTGTCTATATATATATGTATGTATGTTTATTGTTTACCCAAAAAATCCTGAAAGATGCAGATACCTCCCTTTATATACCAGGATGTAAAGCATGGAGTAAGGGATGGTATAAGAGCTTATAAAGAACTATTTCTGGTGGTAACTTCATGTTGGCTTTAAAGGTAAAGTTCTAGTCCAATTAGCCTGATGTAGGTAGTGATTCTACAAAAGTAACTTTGGAGTGTAGAACAGAGTATTTTGATATACTTATTACTTATAGTAAATTATATCTGGCACCTGTTTTTGCTGATGATATAAACCATAAAAGGAAAAATTCAAAAGTGTTCTTACATCTGAAATTGAACATGATTAATTAGGCATTTAACTTTAAAACACTCATTTTCTCTCCTACTCTTCTCTTTTCTGAAAGGTCTGAGCCCCAGAGCATTTGCACATCAACCTAGTGTGACTTGGCATGTTCCGGCTGTTTGCCCTGTTAGGTGTAGCAATGAAGTTCTCTCAGGTTGACCTTGTCATGCATTTCCATCAGCCACTATTTCCTCCAAATACTGATTGTCTATAGTGCACCTGTACTGATGTAGCCTTGTGAATTTGCTTGTACACAGCAGTAAGTGATGACACTCTTACTTTGCCATGGGGACTGGTTAAAAGCCCATTTATTGCTTGACCTCCTTAATCTCAGACTCTTTTATATCTTCCATTTTATTCTTACCCATTTTCCTATTCTTCCTGTGGTAAGGGAAAGCATGAGAATCTTGTGGTGCTTGGTTAACTTATAATCAAGCATATCTAACTAGTCTCTTTCTCAATTGCATCAACTCTAAAGCCATTTGATAAGCAGAGATTCTCCATGTAGTTTGCAGTCTCTCAGGTACTCCCCATGAGAACAAAGAATAATGGTGTGTTTAGTTCTGAAATCTGCCTAAACCCTGGAAGGAGCCCTGAGTGATAAACATCTCTCCAAGGTCTGTTGTATAGGAGCTCTAGCTGTATCTCTTCCTTCTTTTCAACTCATCGAACTCTAATGAACTCTAACGAACTCTAACGTTGGAGGAAAAGGGAATGAATGGGCTTTCATCAGTGCTCTCTACTCCTCATCCTACAATAAGAGTTTTTCAGGCTCTGCTGTGGTAAATTGAATGCACTTGCTCTTTCAACCTATTATGACCACCACTATGGAGGAGAGGGGGGCATGACAAGCTAAGCTGATTAATGGTTTGAATCTGTGTCTATTTATCCCTAGTAGAAGTAAACACTATTTATTGATGGCTGGGAGTCAACTAGAAACAAAGAGATCTATTCAACAGTGAGAGTAAATAAACTATTCCAAAATATTATCATGGTCTATGAAGGTAAAATGAATACTAAACATTTGGTTTGAAAAATGTCTCAATATGGCAGGACACCAAAAATAAAGAATTAGAGCTCTTAGTTGATATAATTTAAGGCACTTATAGTGTATTTTTTTAACTTCTTTTTTTTTGCTTATTCATTGATTTTAAAAGTGGTTGTTACACAAAGATTTGAATTTGTTTCATTAGAAACACATTAACAAAACAATTGGGAAATCTAGGTGTGAAGAACATCCAAGTTTTACCTAGGGACTATAATATTAAAGTTTTATAATACCAATGTTATGCAGCTCTCCATATGCTTAGTACGGCTTTTTTTTTTTTTTTTTTTTTCTTTTTGTAACTTTGTGAAACACTTTTTATCAGACAATAAAACATTTGAATATGATGAAGATGAAATATCTATTGTTTGACTTTGTGAATAATTTGGCTATGATTTCTAGTTAAAATTTCAAAATGAAGTTAAGACAATGAAAAAATGTAAACCTAGATCTGAGTCTTATTGATTACAGTATGCTTACTTTATTAATAAGGTGATATTAAAGAATCTCAGCCAGCCCTGCTCAATCTTATTTTTAAGAGATATAAACCGACATCATCTCAAATTGTACTTTTTTGTCTTCTTCTAGCCATAGTTGTGCTGTATGTTGCTCTGCGAAGGCAGAAGAAGAAAGACACCCTGATGACTTCTAAGGAAGACATCAGAGACAACGTTATCCATTATGATGATGAAGGAGGTGGGGAGGAGGACACCCAGGCTTTTGATATCGGTGCTCTGAGAAATCCGAAAGCAATTGAAGAGAACAAAATTCGCAGGGATATAAAACCAGACTCCCTCTGTTTACCTCGGCAGAGACCACCAGTGGAAGATAACACAGACATAAGGGATTTCATCAATCAGAGGCTTCAGGAAAATGATGTGGACCCAACCGCCCCGCCATACGACTCATTGGCAACCTATGCCTACGAGGGAAACGGATCAGTGGCAGACTCGCTCAGCTCCATAGACTCTCTCACCACGGAAGCGGACCAGGACTACGACTATCTGACAGCCTGGGGACCCCGCTTTCAAGTCTTGGCCGACATGTTTGGCGAAGAAGAGAGTTATAACCCCGATAAAGTCACTTAGGGGAGAAGCGAAGACTAAACCAACTGGAGAAATTTAAGAAAAGGAAACACAAATAGAAATATATCACACACACACACACACACACACACACACACACACACACACACCAGGCTTTATAAAACAGGATTCCTTTGACTATCTGGTTTCTAGCGAGTTGCTATATTTATCATAGTGTCAGTTTTGGTTCCTTCTGCCAACACAAGATAAAACCTATTATATGTACTTGCTTGGTTTTGTTTTTGCTATTTTGAAAACACACTGAGACAAGCTCAGGCCGATTAAATACAATTTACTGACATGACAAACTAGAATGAAGATAGCTATGTGGCATCACGGTGGAAGAGTGTTAGATTTTTCTTAATTCCACTAAAGTGCCTATTGAAACTCTTATCATTTAAAGTGGTGTGCAGGACACTCTGCTGTGATGGCATTGCAGGATTCAGAGATGCAGAAGACATGAAGCAAAGATCTTGTCTTTATATGTCAAGGAGCAATAGCAACATGCTGACTTCCAATTCCTCTGCGGAAAAAAAAATACTTTCTGAACTCCATATTCTTATAATTCAAAGTTGTTTTTTTAAAAACTGTATGCCAAAACACATTTGTTTTTCCACCCTTTCAGAACATTGAAATAAATGTGATAATACCAAATTCAATATGTAAGTCCTGAATTTTAAAAGCAGTGTTTGATCTTATCGTTAGTTCATATTAAACCTATTCATTGAAGTGTTGCTTTTTATCAAAATAAAATTTTTAAAAATGAAAAATTTTAAAACTCCCTCTTTATAAAGAGAGGCCTCAGGGCTGAAACTCCACATTAAAATAAAAGTTGGTTTTGTTTTAATTCTGTACTGGTGTGTAGAAGGTTGGTTTTAACAAGTGACTAGATTATTGAAATCTTCGTTCATTTATAGAAAAAACTTAAGTTGTGTTTTCACCAAAACATTTTTTTTCAGGGAAAAAAAGCATTATTAATTTAAACATGAATAAATGCATTCATTATAGAGCTTCTCAGACTTTCTTACAACCTAGTGATTATTTGATAACCAAAGAAAATAAAATACATATCAAATAATACAGGATGGGTGTACGCCATGCCTAAAAATTATTTGTTATGCAATATTGAACAAACACATCAGGAACCTTAGAAAAGTCAAACCAACAACTAACTTCTAAAATGAACACAAGTGCAAAATCAGAGAGCTGATTTACTTATTTTATTAACATGGATTTCAACTTTGTTATTATTGTATATATACTAAGGCTCAAAGTTGCTTCATTACACTAACATCTACAATAATTTCTATCTAAATTCTCCTTACAACTCCTTTTGTAAATAATATTTACTATTTGATTTGATACAGAGTTCTGAAACAATATTAGATTTTAAATCCTATATGTAAATGTATGAGCCTACGCTCATACATTATTTTCAACTGAACTGTCCACTAGTTAGAAATGTACTTAGCAAACCAGGTAACTAAAAAGTAAGTATATTTTCTTACTATTACAAGTATACAAGTGACTACTTAAATATTGAAACTATATACAGGAAAAATAAAATTTGCTTATAGAATCCATCCATAATATTTGGGGTCTTTTATGATATATTTATGAGTACATTTATATTTGAAAGGTTGTAAAAGTAAAAAATTCACATATTAAATGTGTAGACATTGGATATTATAGTCAATTTATATTTAATCATTCTTTAGTAAATGCTCACTTCAAAAATATATTTGGCCATTTGAATCTGCATTTGCTATCCCCTTTTTGGTGTCAGATACTCACCTTGTTACCTCTGCCAGAAACATTTTTAGAACTGATTTTCATCCCTCACCACCTCAACATTACCTTTGTGTCACCCCTGGGAACTGTTAGAAACCTCCCTTGCCTAGTAGTTTGCAGTATAACCATGCTAGAGAAAATATTTCAGGCAACTTCGAAGTTATTCCTAGCAACACAATTTGATGCATATCCCTTTCTAGAAGGTTTAAATGCAAGATCCCTTTGAGCAAATGAACTAGTTCTTGCCAGGAATTACTTATTTTGCATCTTTTAGTGAATCTAACTGCCGCTGCTACACACAGAGATACAGCTGGAAAATGGGGGCACAGAGAAGACTTGGGAGGGGCAGGTCCTTTTAAACCACAAGACTGAGACACTAAGTGAAAATATAAAATCAGTGAGTCTTTAAGTCTTTCTGGGGTATTTCTATTGTTTACTTTCATTACACCTAGAGATGTCATAACAAAGTGCCACAGAATGGGTGGCTTAAACAACTGAACTGTATCTCCTCACAGTTCCAGAGAAAAAAAAGCCCATGGTCAAGGGTCCACAAAGCTGGTTTCTTCTAAGAGATGCTCTCTTTGGCTTGTACAAGCCACCTTCTCTCGCACCACAGTGTTCCCAAAATGCCAATTTCTCCTCTTCTAAAAATACCAGTCAGACTGAGTCTATTCACATGACGTCTTTTTACTTTACTTAATTCTTGAAAGGAACTACTGAGCTACAAGTACATTCATTTCCAAAGTACTGATGGTTTGGACTTTGAGATACAAATTTTATGGGTACACAATTCAGTCCATAACAACCACAAAGTACTAACAGCAATTTTTAAAAGTATTTAACTTACAATAATGAAGTAAATAAAGGTGAGAAAACAAAGCATGGCCTTGAGTGAAAATAATTTCTGGGACATTCCAGAGGAATGTTATAGTGCAAAGTGGTCTTTGGTACTCATAAATTGGAAGTATTATGGGATATATTTTATACTACAAAAAGCACTAGACCTAATTTTTTGATACTTATAATAACTTTGAGTTCTTTTCTTACTTAATGTAATAACAGTCTCTGGCTTTCATTCAGGCATTAAGCAATATGTAAGTGTTTAGAATTTGCATGAAGAATTTTGATCATTAACAATAGTTATACATAATGTATTTCTATTACATTAAATGTTTACTTTCATAGGAATATGTGCACATGTTGTATTTGACATATGTGTGTTTCTTATTTATTTATTAAATGTAAACTTTAGTTGTGTTCAAAGAAGTACCCTATCAACATATAAGAGTGAAACAGTGATACGCTGGAAATAAGCTAAAATTGCCTTTGTGCAAAATTCTATCCCTAACTGGAATTGTCATGTGGGGCATAAAATTTAGGTTCCCTCCCTTCTATTCACTTAGTAAAATTAACTTGGTGTTCCTAGTATTAATCTAAATTTCCTCTGACACCTCTTGACTTTTAAATTGTAGTTAGAATGACATGAAATTCATTAAGCCATCTGCATTTTGGTTACATAAAACTATGATAATCATAGAGATCTTCAAAACAGAATATGAACAACAGTAGAGCCAGGCAACTATTTTTAAAGTAATTCCTGTCAAAATACTTCAGTAAGATGTAATCTAGAGATGTGCATAGGGAGAGTGAGAAAATAAAATTTTAAAATAACTAGAGCTCAAATCTTGAACCAAAGAGGAAAACAAGTGATAAGAATAGATTAGAAGAGATGTGTAATTTCCTGTCTTAAAGAAAAAAATTTAGAAATCCTTTTAAGTTTTCATAACTTCTGTATTAAAATAGTAATTTCTAAAAGAAGTTGTAAATATGTAGACATTATATTTGAAATAGATCCCAAACTGACTATGTCTGAAAAAAAGTTAGTAATTTGTAAGTTAAGCAACATCAGTTTGCTTTTTCAAAAGAATACAAACATAGGTAGGAAAATAATTTTATAAGTCTCTCTGCGTTTGAACATTTCCTTCTTCACCTAATTTAATAGTTTATTTGAGTATATATTGCTCATTTAAATTTTTAAAATATTTTGCAGATATTTTATACTATTATATTGTAGCATCCAAACCAGCTTGTGAAATAGAATGTTGCATTTATCACTCCTTCTTTTATATGTGATAACATTTTTTCATAATAATATTTGGATTATTTTTCCTTGATGTTATGAAATTTCACACTAACATATTAAGATGAGTCTGATGTCATTTTCAGGACTAGATACTCAGGGAACCCGTGCAATACAGTGTCATTTTCTTCACTTTCGGGAGATTTCCTTGTATTTATTTTCTGATAGGTTTCCACCTTGTATTCTTTACAGTCCTTGTGGAATTTTTAATATTGGTTTTTGAAATGTCCTAGATTTGAGTTCATTTTATTATATTTTAGCTATCACATTCTGTCTTTTATTCTGTTTTCATGGTTGCCATTTTATCTTTGTTATCTAGTTTTAATGATTTTTTTTTTTAATTCCAGGAACTTTTGTTTGTGTTATTATGCTTTCTGTCTTTCTTGTTAATCTGATTTTATTTTTTGATAATGTGTTTCTTCAGCCTCTCTAATTATATTTACTAATGTTAGGGGACAGTAGTTAATAAGATTATATAGGTGTCTATTGTACTTTGCTACATGATCTGTATATTGCATTGTGTGCTCACCACCCAAAATCAACTATTTTTAATCACCATACCTTGACCCCCCCTTTACCACTTACCCCCACCCCTCCCCTCTGGTACCACCATACTCTTGTCATGTCCATGATTATTTTGTTTTTCTTGTTTGTTCATCTGCTTTTTTTAAGTTTATTATCCCACATATAATTGAAATTATATGGTACTTAACTTTTTATATCTGGCTTATTTCTCTTCACATGATATTCTCAAGATTTATCTATGTTGTTGCAAATAGCAGTTTTTCATCTTATCTTATGGCTAAGTAGTATTTGCAGTATATGTGTACCATGTTATCTTTATCCAATCATTTATCAAAGGGCACTTTGGTCCTTTCTATGTTGTGGCCACCATGAATAATGCTGCTGTGAACACAAAGGAACATATATCTTCACAAGTAAATGTTTTCAAAGTTTTCAATTAGACACCTAGAAAAAGATTTTTTCAATCATATGGTAAATGTGTGTTTATATTTTAAGGAAACTCCATACTGTTTTTTTATAGTATCTGTACCAGCTTACATTCCCACTAGGAGTGAATGAGGGCTCCTTTTCCTCCATCACCTCTCCAACACTTGTTATTACTTTCTTGTTGATAATAGCCATTCTAATTTGTATGAGTTGGCATCTCATTGTAGTTTTGATGAGCATTTATCTAATAGCTGGTAAACTGGAACATCTTTTTGTATATCTGTTAAACACTTTGGGGAGAAGTACCTGTTCAGGTCATCTGCCTATTTTTAATTAGATTTTTTGTTTGGTGTTGAGATGTATGAGTTCTTTATATATTTCGGATACAAACCCCTTGCTCTTTTAAAATTTTTGTCATGACATTTTTTCTCTGGGTTACGTGTTTCAAGCACAGCATGGGAAAAAACAGACACAGACATTTATTTTAATTTATTCTATTTCAAGTCATGTCTCATTCCAGTTCTTTGCCATAATTGATATGTCAAAATCCTGATGCATTTCAGGATTGTGGTGAGAAAACATATCTCTTCTATGCTGCAGCATTGGTTTTCTACTCTGAAATTATTAAGCCCAGCTTTATTCATTACTATTCCATTAGTCTTCCAGTACTTTACCCAACATGCTTATTTGCTAATGCACAATATGTAATTTTCTTTATTATGACTATATACATATATATCCACACACATGTATATACATGTACATATAGACATATAGTATAGAAATAAATATTATTACTATAGAGAATTAAATATATATATTGTATTCACATAGTACACTGTATGTTCATATTATATACTATATTATATGTACTTATTATTTATAAATACATACTTCTTTATTATTAAGTTACATTATTATTATAACTTTGTCTTAGCATAAAAGTGATATATATATAACTATAAGCTTATTCATAATGGCCCCAAATCTGGGAAAGAAAACTGATAATTTTTTCTCATATCCAGTATTATAGGCAGCTTTTACACACACACACACACACACACACACACACACACATATATATATATATATATATATATATATATAAAATTAAATGTTTGATAACTCCAGTTTGCAATAAGTTTTAGACAATCACTTGATTTCTTTATTCTAGTTCTTTTTATTTCTTAGTGTAATGGATCTTCATAGCAGTCAGGCTCATTAAATAACCTTAACATTCTTAAACATTTTTAGGCTTTTTATTGTATTCTTTTCCCTGCCTCCATTTAAGATTAAAGAAATAAAAAATAAGAGTGTTCAAACAACCTGTACAAAATTTTAAAAATCATAAACTAATAGGTAACAGACCCTTTCAATTGTGAAAAGTTTAAGTAAATTTAATCTCAGCTTCAATTTTGAAGGTCTTTCCACTATTTTTCAAATTTATACACTTTTATATTTTACAGTGTAATGAGTAGAGTAATTAAGATGGGAATCCTGGGTTACACAGCAAGATATCATTGTATTTCCATATAAAGAAGAAAGAACCTGAACATCATTGATTCTGATGTCAATAAATTACTCAAGAACTAGAAATTTAAGACACAATAGCTTCCTCCAACACAGATACAAATCTTGTACAATTGAAAATATTGATTTGTATATTAACAGCAATCAGTCTTTTGAAACTACATCAGTTTCTACCTCCTCGTAAACATCCCCATGAATGATCTATACATTACCCTTGCCCTAATTGTCCTGCACTTTTCAATCCAATTACATCTATTCTTCCTTCCATTTAGCTTCCCATGTATGTAGCTTATACCTTCACCCTTATTATTACTTTCCAATTTCTAAATGTAATTTGCTTACCTTATGCTTTTTCCAGTTTGTCATCCACTGAATATGGTATTTGTCATTCTAACATGTTATCACTGAAAATTATCTGAGACAATCAGCAATTCTTCCATTTTCTTCTTCATGGCACAATAATAATAAAAGGGCTGCTAATCACTGAACATACAATTTGCCAAAAAGTATGCTACAAACAACTAATGCTCACAATAATATGATGAGTTATATTATTATAATATTTATTTTACACATAAATAAACTAGGCTTAAATATGGAACTTGTCTATTTAGACACATTTAGCAAGCAGCAGAGCCAGGACCCTAATATAGTTATGTTATATACACTTGTCCCTATTACAGTATACTGATCTTCCATCTCACTTATAACCACAACCACCTGAAATCTGGTCTTTTTTCCTACTATGCTCTTTTGAAGTTCAAGAGCAAATTCAGTTTATTTTTTATTTGTTTACATTTAATTTTATTGCTGTTTTATTACATCCATCCCTATTTTCCTTCCCTTTGCCCCCTTCCCCACCCACCCACTCCCCCCAAAGTCAATCCCACTTATTGTCCATGTCCATAGTTCTTCCATACTACTTCCCAGACTACACTGCTCCCCTTCTTGGACTCCTTCTCCCCCCTCCCCCCTCTCCCCTCCCCTCTGCCCACTGGAGATCTATTCATTGTATTCATGTATCTGGTTCTGCTTTGCTTATTTGTTTGCTTTGTTCATTATTGTCCTGAAGTGGATGAGATCATATGGTATTTGTCTTTCACTGACTGGCTTATTTCACTAAGCATAATACTTTCTAGTTCCATCCATGTTGTTGAAAAGGATAGGAGTTCCTTCTTTCTTTCTGCTGTGTAGTATTCCATTGTGTAAATGTCCCAAAGTTTTTTGATTCAATCATCCACTGATGGGCACCTAGGCTTTTCCAGTACTTGGCTCTTGCAAATAGTGCTGCTATGAACATAGGAGTACATAGGTTCTTACGAATTGGTGTTTCAGGGTTCTTTGGTTATAGTCCTAGTAGTGGAATTGCTGGATCAAAAGGCAGTTCCATTTTCAGTTTTTTAAGGAAAATCCATACTGTTTTCCATAGTGGCTGTACCAGCCTGCTTTCCTACCAGCAGTGCACCAGGGTTCCCCTTTCCCCACATCCTCACCAAGACTTGTTGCTTGTTGATTTGTTGATGATTGCCATTCTGACAGGTGAGAGGTGGTATATGAAAGAATATTCAACATTAATAGCCATTAGAGAGATGCAAATCAAACTCATAGTTTAAAAATTTCAATGATTCTTTCTTTCATCTTTCTTCAATATCTAAAGCATTTAGCATACTTTCATATCTCATCTTCAAATTTCTGCTTCCACATCTTGGTTAACTAATTTTTTTCTCTGTAATGATTTGTACATCTCTCACACAGCCTACATAGCTAATTTTACAAGTTTTTTCCATCTGTTCTCATTTCTTTTTCATATCTTGGACTTTGAATATCATTTGTTATAATACTAATTTTCATCTTTGTATAAATAGTATTCAAAGACTTCTTAAATCTATATTTATGTACTTTTGCTTTTAGCAAGATAAGACATTTTAGTTGTATATATTGTTTAATTTCTGTATATATAAATCTGGTCACTCTATTGGTTTGAAATTTATTAGATCCAAGTCTTTATTTCTGAGTTTGTCTTTCAGAGTTTAGCATTTTTGTTGTTACTTGGAATCTTAGGTCATTTTGTATGTGCTCTCCAGAGAGATAGGTGATTATTAGCTAGATAGATATATAATTGATAGATAATAGATAGATAGACAGATAATAGACAAAATTATTTGCTTTTAGTATATCAATATATTTCTACTGGGATATTCATGGTTCTCATTTTTAGGACTGATGTTCCCTTACTAATAGACTCTTTCATGGTATTGATAATTTACTATTAAAAACTTTTTGAAAAATAAACTTTTTAATTTACTAATACACTACAAAAAGTTCCCATGTATTCCACCCCAGCTTCTCAATACTCAATGCTAACACATCATATTAGTATGATGCTTTTGACACAATTAATGAACTAATATTTACACCTTTTTATGAATTAAAGTCCATGCTTTATTCTGATTTTCTTAGTTTTACCTAATGTATTTTTTCAGTTCTAAGATCCTATACTTTGCAACACATTTAGGTCACCATGGATTAACCATGACCTTGATAGTCTTGAGAATTACTGGTCAAGTACTTGTATTTATATCAATACAAATAACTGGTCAAGTACAAGTATTTGTATAAAATGTCCCTCAATCAGTATCTGATATTTCCTCCTCATAAATAGGTTGGTAATATGCATTTTGGGGAGAATTACCACATGAAATGGTATCAAGGGGCTATACTATCCAAATGATACGACTAATGATGTTAACTCTCATCACCTGGCTGCAAATATGTCATGTTTATTCACTGTAAATTATTAATTTTTCCCAAATCTCATACTTTGCTCCTTGGAAGGAGGTCACTGCCAGCAGCTCACTCTTTTTTTTTTTTTTTTTTACAACAAAGAAAAATATGGAACGCTTCACAAATTTGCATGTTATCCTTGTGCAGGGGCCATGCTAATCTTCTCTGTATTGTTCCAATTTTAGCATATGTGCTGCTGAAGCGAACACGAGCTCACTCTTAAGAACTGCAGAGTTAGGCTCCATCTCTCAAAGCAGAACATCTACAGCACACATTGGGAGTACTGCATGAATGACTTTTCTGGTCATTACTTATATTTAATAATTTATATACTGGAATAGGGACTCATAGGGACATCATAATTCAATACTGCTTTATTTATAAAGCTATTTTATTTGATGCTTGTGTCTAACATCCTTATTACTGCTTAGTTTTGTTTTCAATCCGTTTAAATGTCTTGAACATGTTCTTATTTTCTGCCAATATGGGCTCCAGGATCAGCTCATTTATTTCCTGCTCTTCTTGTAGAATCAGCCACTCCTCATAAAATCCTGGTGCCCTTTTATTGAAAAATTTTATTACAAACAAAGATCCACATGTGATATGTTCTTGCTACTGAGGTGTTTGTATTTCTTGGTCCTCTAAGATAATAGAACAATGAAATGTTCTTGTGTACCAACCTGTACACAAACAGACTTCTCTAAACATTTGTAAATTTATTAAACAAAAATTGTATACTGATGTCTCCAGTTTGAATATATTATCAACTGGATGATTCTATATCTTTCTTTTCACTTACATGTAACCTCTCATTCTCTTATTCCAAACTGAGAAAGAAACCTGCTTCCCATTTCCCACAATTCATTTATTTAATCATTCAATTCCAGTGTTTATGCACCATATTTCAGGATTATTAACCCCTAACCTCATGAAAAATGGTTTGATCAGAGTTGTACTCCTTTATTCTTAGATTCTACTCACTTCCAAAGTCAGTTAGGTGACATTAGTTTTTTTCATTCTAGAAGCTTCAGTGAAATTGTTTCACCCATTTGTTAAACAGATTATTTTGTTACATTCTTCATTTAATCCATCATCTATATAGATATAGATATAGATATATAATTTATTTAAAATATACTTTAAATTTGCATATATTAAAGTTTGCTTTATGTGTGTAAAGTTTTAAAGTTTTTGACAAATGCATAGTGTACATTTACCATCACAGTCCCATATGAGATAGTTTTACTACTTTAAAAAAATCCTCTGAACTTCACATACTCAAGGATGTCCTCACTGACTCATGGAAACCACTGGTATGTGTAGTTTATTTATAGTTTTGCCTTTTCCAGACTATCATATAAATGAAATCATACAGCCTTTCCATACTGGCTTTCTCACTTATAAATACACAGTTTAGTCATTATATCTTTGTGTGTCTCAGTGATAATAGCTCATTTCTAATATTTTTTTATTTTAAAGATTTTATTATTATTTTTAGAAAGAGGGGTAGGAAGAGAGACACAGAGAGAGATAAAGAGACATCAATGTATGAATATCATTCCATTTTATGGAGGCAAATTCATTTGTGGTTAATTTTCATGGAAGTTATATTGTGTGTGTTATATACTATTTTGCTGATGAGCATGCAAATATTCCAGCACATTTTGTTGAAAAGATAATCTCCATTCTCTGTTGGATTGTTTTTGATCTTTTGTATTTGCATAGATGTATTTCTGGACTCTCTATTCAGTCCCATGTTTCTCTGTGTCTGTTCTTTTGCAAAATCACACTGTCTTGATTACTGTTGGTTTAGTAAATCTTGAAATCTGAGTGTGTGTACTTCAACTTTGTTCTACAATGTCATACTGACTATTCTGAGATTTTGCTTTTCCTTACAAACTTTAGAGCTAATTTGTTTACATCTACAAGCTAGCTTGTTGGATTTTGATAGGAATTGCACAGAATCTATAGATCAAATTGGAAGAATTAACATCTTAACAATATTCAAGTCTTCCGAACTGTAACACAGACTCTCTTTTAATTTAGATGTTCCTAAATTTCTTTTATAACTTTTGCATATAAAATTTGTATATAATTTATTAGATTTATACCTAAATAATTTGGGTGTATTATAAATATTATAATTTAAATTCTCATTTTTACTGTTAATAGGTAAACAGTTGGTTTTTGTTTAGAGTTGTATTCTGCAATTATGCTATATGTGTTTATGCTTTCAGGTATTTTAGTAGATGATATGAACTGTATACATAGACATTCATGTCATATTCAAATAATATTTTTTTATTTCTTCCATTCTAGTTAATATATTTCTTTCATTTCTGTTTCTCCTCTGTGAATGTGCTTATTATACTACACTTTACTAGTAATAATGATAGCAGGTCTCCTTGCCATGTTCCAAACTTAGGGGTGATGGTAAATTTTTTTCTAGATTTTTAAATTCAAGTTGGAAGCATTCCTTTTTATTCCTTACTTAAATTTTAAAAATCATAAAAGGCTGTTGGATTTTGTCAAATCTATTTTTATGTTAGATGCATTGATGAAATGATTTTCCTTTGTTAGCCTATTAATATAATAGATTATATCAATTATTAATTTAAATTAAGTTAATATGTATAGGGAAATTCAAGATATTTATTTCTTCTTGTATGTGTTTTGGTAGTTTGTTCTTTTCAAGGAACTGATGCACATATCTAAGTGATAAAATTTGGGAGCATAATGTTTTTTATGCATGAATTTTAAATTTATTTGCATCTTTCGTGTGTATTCTTACATTTATATCACTTCAAATATTAAATATGATGTATCTATCATTTCTTTAATTCAATGACATTATTAAATTAAGGTAGGATTTGATAACTGTTATATACATACTTCTTCAACTTCAACAAAGTGGATTACCAAGTTACCCTTTAGGATGGAATATGTAGGAAGTTACTGTTTCTACCAAGTTATTAAGATGATGGAGAGCCCTGGGCGGTGTAGCTCAGGAGATTGAGCACTGGCCTGCAAACCAAGAGGTTACAGTTTGATTCCCGGTCAGGGCACATGCCTGGGTTGCAGACCAAAGCAACCACATATTGATGTTTCTCATCCTCTCTTTCTCCTTCCCTTCTCTTCTCTCTGAAAAATGAATAAAATCTTTAAAAAAAGATGATGGACAGAAAGAATGAGCAGAGCAAAATCCCAGCTTTTTCTCTTCATAGTTTACAGAGAGCATTTATTTTGGCATACCCTAAATTGCTGAAATAGCAAAAAAGACATATGCGCAATAAAATGATACAAATATTAGGTACCTAACATGTGAATGTTACAGCTGATATCATAGAAGTAAAGAGGAATCTGAAGTAATTATCTTTAAAAATCCAGGCTTATGATGTCATGTGTAAACTAGCTAGGAAAGGTAAAGGCTACATTGAAAAAGCATATTACAAATATGTTTAAATCTTTTGTTATTGAAAGAATGTGATATTTTTTTCTCAACATTTGCTCTTGTAGAAATATATTTCCTTGAATACATTCAAGTATATAAGTAGTTTATAAAGCTTAAGGAAACTTTTGACAGAAATGATAGTATAATTCTTACACTAGATCTTACAATAGAAAAAAAATGCTTAGGGATTAATTCAATAGTTATTTTGAGTTATATAGTCATAAAATGTTTAGTACTTGATGAAGATTTGAGCGAATATTTTGTGATAATATATCCTATTCATTCACATCTATATGCTTTCATACCTTTAATTTGATATACACAATCATGAAATTAATATGCCTCATTTCATAATGAAAACACAAATTCTCAACCTGATTTGAAAACATACTTGCAGTCACACCACTTTTAAGTGACAGTTCTGAGGAGAAAAGTAACACCAAGTCAAAATGGCAGCCACAAATCACAAAAGCTCCCAATTTTCTATCTTGCAAAGTACTGTTTTTACATAAATTTAAAGAAATATGCATGTTCTCCTGTCTATTTTAGTTTCAAAGAAGCCTGACTTCTAAAGTGGGTCATTCTGTCAAAAGAACTTTAATCTTAAAGAAAATCTGTACATTAGAAAAGTAAACTTCTTTCTTATCACAACACACATCATATTTCACTTCTCAGCTCACTCAGAGCAAAATGCCAACTTCTTAGTTATAATATGTGAACTTTTAATTTTTTTATTAAATGTGAAAACTGAGGCACTGAGAAGCTGTATAATTCCCTGGTCTCAAAGCTCATCATTTTCAAAACCCTGATATGGACATTTGTTAGATTGGCTTCAATGGTTAAGCTCTTTCCATCTCCTTTCTGTCTTCCTCTTGACATATCTATGCTTGATAATCTTTCACTTATCACGAACCTCCTTCATTTTCCATTCTGTATAGAGGTTGTTTCAAAATTAGCTGTTGGATTTTTTCCCAGTCACTCCTGTAAATCACTCCCTGACTTACATACATATCTAAGAAAAAAATCAAGAATCCAACTTTATAGAGTACCTATTAACCTTCTTTGTTCCACAGATTTCCCTCATTCTTTTTCATATCTCTTACATAGTTTTTAGGTGTGCCAGTCCCACAGTATCTTGCACTAGGTTGCATAGTATTTTCAACCTAGAGTGTTTTGGAATTTGAAGAATGCAGCTCCAAAGAATAGAGTTTTCAGATCACTATACCTTTTATAATTTTTGTACAAATGGATTTATTTATCTTTTCTTTTGTCTATTATCAACTTGTCAAGATTTTCAAGTCAGTCTGAGCAATAATAATGCATGTGTATATTCTCTTGTGTACCTTTATTGTCATTTACTTATTCTTTTAAAAAATATGATTAAAAAATAAAAACAAATTCAGCAAACAACCAGAACAGGAATAAAATCATAGATATAGAGATCATTTCGGAAGTTCTCAGTGAGGAGGGAGAAGGGGAAGAATAGGAGAAAGGGTACAGGGATTAAGAAGAATAATTGGTAGGAACAACATAGGGAAATGTTAATTAAGAATAGTATAGGAAAGGGAGATGCAGAAGAACTTATATATACAACCCATTCACGTGAACTAAGCAGGGGACTGCGGAGGGAACAGGGGACCTATGTGAAAAGTTCAAACAGGGAAAAATAGGGACAATTATAATAGCAGAATCAATAAATACACTTTAAAAAGGAATATTATTAATCATGCATATAATTTGCACCTCTCAGTAAAGAAGCTTCATGGGAGAAACATATACTTATGTTCTTATATGAACAAGGACAGACAGACTATAATTTTATAAGTAGTTACATGGCCCCCACTCGCATAAACTATATTTAATGTATATCCAATATCTTTTTAAAAATTACCAAAGGGAAAAATGAGACATCAAAAAAAGCATACTTTAACATAACCCACTTTTATTTTCCAATCTATCAGTCTCTGGTCATTATGATTTCTTAATAAATGTCACAAAAGCATTTAAAAACAATTTTATTCTGTAATCCATAATAAATTATTATAAACTGCATCAGCAAATTGACTGTTTTCATAGTAGTCATATAAAACAGTGAGCTCATGCATCCAACCAGATGTCAAGTTCATTTTAAAAATCATCTACAGCAATGCAATATTTCAATTTAATTATTTGATTTTTTACACTTTTCAGCATTACACTAAATGAGCTGATATCTTTATTTATTTTTTTAATTTTATTGCTGTTGTATTACATCCATCCCCTTTTTGCTCCCCTCTGTCCCCCTCCCCACACACCCATTCCCCCCAAAGTCAATCCCATCTGTTGTCCATGTCCATGGTTCCTTTATACTAGGTTCTTGTTATTTTTATTAGTTAAAACGTATCTATTCTTATGATAAATGCTTACTGATGACTTACTTTGGCTAGGCCTTATGATACTCACTGGAGAAATGAAGGCTATCAAAACACTCACAGTCCCTGATTTCTGGGAAATTAAATTAAATATATATTTGTGTGTGTGAGTGTTAAATTGATATATAAAACTTACACTCTTCTAAGGTTAGACACCTCAGCAGGGTAGATTGCTTTATTCCATCTATGCTGTATTTTTATGATGGATCAATCAATTTCATGTTTTCCCCTGTACCCAATATAGTGCAATAGAATGCCAAAATAAATTGTAAGCATCATACAACACATTTATGAATTAGCAATTATACAATTAATGGGGTTTCACCTTAAGAAAATGTTTAACCCTGCATTATTTTTATAACTTAGGACATACCATTTTTGGTGTGATATAAGTAGTATCATCACAGTATTATATCTTAAAAAAGCAGAAAGCAAAATTTAGAAGAACAAATAAAACAACTAACTCTGATTGCTACCTTTGTAGTTTGATCACAAGTTCCTACCCAGTTTGTCCACTTGAAGTCCCCTTTGCCTTGTGTGTCTAGAACTTGTCTGAGAAATGCTTTTAAGTGCTGATATTTTTGATAAAAATGTTATTTAGTAAACGTTTGAATTTTAAAAGAGTAGGTAGATGCACCCATTTAGCTTTAGAAAAGGTAATTAAAATTTTAGTTATGGAGTTAAACACTGGTATGCTTAATATTTTCTGAAAGAACAATAAAGGCTTTTCTGGGATCCTTGACATGTAATTAGAAGCACTTGCACTGAATCTCTGAATCTGCATAAAAATAGTATAATGAATGAATCTAGAGAATTTTAATAGAAAACCACCCAGTGATGTTTGCTTCCCTAGATCCATACCTTGGACATTGTGGCCCTCATCGGGTGACATAATTTTGCCATTTGAGAGTTTAAAAATATAATGTAAGCTGGGTCTTGGAAAGTCCTTGCACTTGGGGACATGTTATTATTCCTTGTTGCAATTTGGACCTGGACAGCATACGAAGATGACTGGATTGGTCCCCTCATTTTATAGGGGCCTTGGATTAGACTTCTTAGTATTTTAGGGATGGCCAACCATTCTACCAGATTGGTTCTGAACAAATTATGACATAAGGGCTTTCTATTAGTAGCAAATCTTTCCAAATATTTTATAATTAATATTCTTGAATATATCATCTTACAAAAATATCATGACATTATACTTTCTTTGATGTCTTGAAAGTATTTGTTGAGATTTTTCATCATAGATGATCATGTAGTGTTTTGTCATTGATTATTTTACTATGGTGTATTACATCAATTAATTTTATTTTTTTTCTTCAAAGAGTAATTTATTTTTTTACTTAACCCTTATTAAATTTTTCATTACTAGCGAGTCCCCTTACATTCCCTTTCCCCAGTAATCACCACAATTTTGTCCATGTTCATGAGACCTTTCTCCTTTTACATCAATTAATTTTATAACATAAAAAAGCCTTGCATTTCTAAGATTAAATTCTCCCAACTCTTCATTTTTTAGACATTGCCAGCATTTCCAACATTCTTAAAAACATTCAAAACATAAAATATATATGAATCCAATATTCAACAGCATGCACACCATGAGTATTATACAGAGGTAAGCATAGAAAAGCTATATTTCACCAATCTCACATTGATATACTCATTGTCTCATGCAGAATGTAACTCATTTTTTAAATTTTATTTTTCTTTTATTTTTAGAAAGAAGAGAGAGGGAAAGAAACTTTGATGTGTGAGGGAAACACTGATTAGCTGCCACTTACACACCCCCTGCTCCCCCCCACTTCCCCCTGCCCACTGGGGACCTGATCTGCAACCCAGGCATGGGCCCTGACTGGGAATCAAAATGGCAAACTTTGGCTTACAGGTTGGTGCTCAATTCACTGAGCCACACAGGAGAAGGCACAGAATGTTGCTGTTAATGAGGGATATTCAAATAACTTCATATAACATGTTAAAAGGCATATTATCTTTCTCGAAAATGACATTTTTCTTAAAAATGGCATAAGATAGTGAAAAGTATGACCATATTTTTCTATTCATAACAATAAAGCTCTAACATTTTTACACCACAAATTTGAGGTAGACTATTAAGATGCAATGTACTCACATGTTATGTTCATTATTTAAGTTAATTTAATACAAATTTGGCATATAGCATGTATAAGATACTTCTTGTTTTGGTATTTAATCATAACTTAGATATTTGGTTTCTATGTTTTAAATATCACCATTATTTTTCATTTCAGGAAAAAAGTACCATATGAAATGAGGTGTTTTCTTTACAGTATAAAAAATGAAAATCATTTTTGGTATAAAAAATTCTGCAATAAAACAATGTTGCAATATTAGAGACTATAATATGGAACAAAATGTAAATATTTAGAGGCACTGACATTGCAGATAAATTAGTAGAATTTTGAGGAATTCTGAAAGAAAATTGACTTGTGGCAGTTCCTGATTGGCTTGGTTACCAATCTTATTGGGCTTGTGAAGTATTAAAGTACTTGAGAACCAAGCATCGTCAATTGTTGAATTCATGATAAAGGAATAGAGTTGTTCTTTTATAGCTTTGAAGTTACAGCCAAAATTAAGTTCTGAAAAAGGAAAGGCAGAAAGTAGCTGAATTCTAGGAGGATGAACTTGTTTTTCGTTTGGAAGTCTGACTGCCTGGGTGAGGAAGGCTTGCATTAGCACACCGCACACAAGAAGCCAGGATTTGCACGATTCAAAGCAGGAACGGAGGACTTATTCCTCCTCTAATGGGCAAGAATGAATTGAAGGTTCCTGAGAAAGGAGGTATGTAAACTAGAAGAGAGAAGGTTTAAAGTACAACTTTGGGAGAAAAGTAAACTGAGGTACTGAAAAGATTGAGAAGATTAAGTACTAGAAAGCATGCAAGTGAATGATCCTTCAAAGGCATAGATAGTGAGGTTCAAATTTTCCTTGGTTTCTGTTACCTATCATCTTTATTTTCAGTACTGACACAGCATAATAATAGGGAACTTGAACCTTTCAGTAATAATCTATTTAAACTTTTTTAGATACATGTTTAGCCTGCTTTGGAGTGTCATGGAGACGGGAAAGGACCAGAGCTACTTCCTTGTTATGGAGAGTCCAGGCCCAGGCCTGCGGAAGGAGAAGGAGTACCTCCCAGAAGTGACCCACAAAAACTACAACCAAAACATGGAGCTTAAGTTTACTGCACACTTAGTATTTAAAAAACACCAATAATTCATGACACCATGATTCCTGAAAACACTGTAATAAAGTAAATGCATACTTAAGAATACGTAATCTATGTATGCAATGCATCAGTTCTCACAGCAACTTCTTCTAAACAAATCCTTGATGTATTTATGTATGAAAATTTTCCAAATAATTATTATACCCTAGTGGTTGAAGCCTTGCTTCAACTAGAAAGAGAGGAGAAGTCAAGTGTGTGTGTTTGTTTGTTTGCTCGTTTTCACTGCAGGAAGTATCAAATTCAAATAATTAGAGGGATTAATTCAGTTATCACAGAGGAGATTGGATGGTTTCAACTATCCTGATAACCTCTGCTTGTTATCACCATTTAATCACTAAAAAGGAAATTCTTACTTTACAAAATGTCATTGGAATGTTTGTGGAATACTTTAACGGCCAAAACATGGTTTTATAGATGGTACACTTAGAAAAATAATAACATAGTTTCTGCCTTAAGTCAGTAGTAAAACATTTAATCCACCAGGATATCCTGTAGCAAAGAACACATAGAACAAGATTAAACTGATTTGTGAAAAACAGAAAATCCTTGTCCCTGGCCTTCCCTTTCCCAACAGTCTCCAATAAGTTCAGCAGAGAACAAGGGAAAGAATGGGCAGAGCCCTGTGCTATGTTTAGTTGTTAAAATAGTTCAAAGCACTTTGATTTTATTTAAATGTTAAGGGCTTTTACTTTTTATTTAATGTATATTTTTCAGAAGAGAAGCTCAGATGTGCAATATTTTTAAACCAGTAACAAAATTCTCAAAGTAGCTTACAAATATGTTATATCTAGTTAGGTTAAACAACAATGTATGTTATATCTGGTTAATTAAAGAAAGCTGGGCTCCAGCAAGCTATCTTATATCTGCTTTATTCTAATTTAAAATTATCATTGCTTATCACTTCTATAATTACTGAAATGTTTTTAACAGAGAAAGGTGTGCATTCCAGTTGGAGAGAGATAAGATCTTACAATAAAATAATTTGATAACAAAGATATGCTTACCTCCTCATATTAAAGGAAAAAAAAAAGCTATTAACAAAACTTGGATGTTTGTGATAAATAATAGAACATGGGAAATTTTATCAGTCTGATTAAATGGGCATTTATCATCTTTATTGAGTTAAAAAAGCATTTAATTTCAGTTTTGTTACCAGCATATAGTACAGACTTATAATGAAGGACCTGAATAACCAAAATGCTTATTTATATCAATATATTGTACAAATATATACCAAAATTAATATATTACAGAATCAATTAATGTATCCTATATAATGCACAATTTATATAAACGATCTAATGTACTAATTTTAGCATTAATGGATACTAAACAAAGTACTAACCCGCAGTAGTTTTCCTATTATTAGACCTGCATCTCTTCTCAAGGGGATACTGGAATTTCTGATTTATACTTTTCCTTCTTAAAGAAAGAATTTGTTTCTTTATTGTTGCCATCATTGTGATCATTTTAAATTATTTATACCCCACTAAATTATGCTTGTTGGGTGAGAGTACTAAACAACAGAGGAGAAGAGATTAGAGGGATGACAAAGTGATCAAGTTCTCTCTCTTTTTAAAAATAATTCAGTACAGTTTGCATTCAATCTTAGTTTGTGTTAGTTTCAGATGTACAGCATAGTGGTTAGACAATCATATACTTTACATGTGTTTCCTCTCATCGTTCGAGTACCCACCTGACACCGTACATAGTTATTACAATATTGCTGACTACATTTCCTAGGCTGTACTCTACATCCTCATGGCTATTTTGTAACCACCGGTTTGTGCTTCTTAATCGATTTACATTTTTAACTCAGCCCCCAAATGCTTCTCCCCTCTGGCAACCATCTGCCTGATCTCTATAAGTATATTTTTATTTTGTTTGATTGTTTACTTGGCATTTTCTCCTAAGAAAGCAACCACTAGTACCAGAAACTAAGAGGAGGAGGAGGAGCAATTATCATACTGCCTAAGAGCTGGGATGACAATGCTTCATCAGAACATTGCTCCCACTTTCGCCCAGGCCACTGGCATTTTTCCCGCATCTGCTGAGTGGGGGATAATGAATATTGCTGAGGAAGATGCTCTAGAAAGCATCTGGAAAGATCTGTGAAAGTTTCTAGCATAGATCTAGTGTACCCTCAGCCACTGTGAGGAGAGCTGTAAATGTCTTGGCTTTTAATGATAAGGAGGAATAATGAGCTTTGAAAATATTGCACCAATCTACATCATCTAAAGAAACTATATTCATTCCTGCATTCCTTACTTACACAATGTTTGCTATATACTATGTGTGATTTATTAAAATTTATTATTTGTGGCCCTTACTCCCAAGGAAAGAACACAACTGCTAGTGTATTTAATTTGTGTTCAATATCTTTTCAAAGTAATTTTCTGTTTCTTTTCAACTTTGAGGATATGTTCTTATTTGTTTTTTAGACATTGATCTTTAAATAAATTTTATTTAAAGTTTTAGATCACCTTTTATAAAAGTAGATATGTAGAAACAATTATTTTCTCAAATTGATAGAATTTTAATAGCATATCAACAATTTAAATTACTAGTGAAAATGCACTTATAGACTTGTAAGATAATAAGAAATAAATATATTTAATGCTTGAACTGACAATGGCCCTGAATTGGAAATTCTCAGCCTAGGTGTTTCTAAAACATCAGGTCTGATTTTCTGATTCTAATGTTTTCTTAGTCATGATCTAATTATGATATAAAATGTCACCATTACATTGAACTTATAAGATGAAGTATAAGTATAACCTAATCATACCTCTACAATTTCTGCACATAGAAATTAACCTTTTTAATTTAATCCATTCAAAAACTGTGTATTTTCACCAAAATTATTGTATAATAAAAATTAAACCAATATTGAGTGGACAAATCAAATAGGTTAGTATACAAGGATGTGCAAAATTCATTTTAGAGTTCTTTGTATAGAAATAATACAATTAATAAATAATATTACAAATATAAATTCTGTTTCATGTAGTCATAACTTAAAACCTACTTTTATTCACCTTGTACTTTTTAAGGAACATGAACATGAAAAGTTTAAGAAAAGAATCCAGTGCATTTTCAATATTCAATCCAAAATTACACCCTAAAATAATTTAATCCAAAAAATATATAAATATAATAAGAACACAAACTCACATTGTGATCCAAGGAAGGCTTAGCTAGTTTCAAATTCTATATTAAAGAGATACCACATCCCATAAAATTTAAATATTTTTAAAATGATTTATTTACTATAATTATTGGTAATTTTTAAATTAACAAAGGTATAATATATTAAACCTCCATCCTTGCACAACACCCAAAGTACAGATGACCCTGTTAATTATAGAAGCATCCTTCTTTCCAGCGATATGCCACAACACATAGATGGACTAAAAAAATATATGTATTTATGATAAAGGGTTTAGTATGGGAAAACTAACAGTTGAGGATGACATAATATCCTATATTATTCTGAGTACAGCATGACCAAATGTGCTGAAGCACAAGTTAACAGCACATAAAAATGTAGCCAATAAGCCCATTCTCCAACTTGCATGGCAAAATTAAAAAGATAAAAACAAGAAATTGAATTTTACTTTAACAGATGAAAGCCTTTTTTTCCATTTTTCCTTTTCTTTAAATTTACCTGGAGACAATTGGTTATCGATTTTCTGTAGGAAATTAAGAAAACAGTTCCTGAAAAAATGAATGTATTTCCCCATTGGTAGAAGAAATGCAAACCATTTCCTCCTACCCTGAAAGGTGTTGGTAAGGAAAAGGCAGGCACCATGTAGAAGTGCAACTAAACCTAATTCTAAAACAAAAACAAAAACAAAACCCCAAAAACCTGCATACTTGAAAAAATGGCAAAATAAGTTTATAAAATTTCTACATAATAAATTATATAATATCTGAATTTCTGGCCAAAACATCAATGCAGTTTAGAAATTCATAAGCCATATTTAATGTCTAGCTCCTTGAAGCAGGTAGCAGAGGTCTCAAACTTTGTCTCAGAAAACACAACTATATTCTTGCCAAACAGATTCTTGGCATGATCATAAATAGGTTTAATTTTTAGTAAAATTCATCAAAGGTTGTATGTTTCCAAAACCTAGTAAATATAACTGTGTTCACAGCAGAACTAGGGGCAACTAGGAAATTAAGTTCTGTGCTTTACCAGGGCTAAGAACAAAAATTAATACCTTCCATTATAGGCAACTTTAAGCAGTACTGCTAAATCCAAACATTTGTTTCTTTAGTTCTCATCAAACACCTCAAAAATACACAAATATTCTATTTTCTTTTACTCTTTGTATTGTAAAACTATGAGTTTCTAAAAGTTAACTGACTCATGTAAAAAATATTTTTAGTATGACAAAAATGAAATAAATGAGATTTTATATTGAACATATATTTATTGCCTAAAGTAAAATTGTGATTACACACCTTATTTTAATCTTTTCTAACATGCTGATGATGCCCATTGTTTTTAAAGTCAGCTATATAAACATTTATTTTAGTTTTGATATCGTTCATGATTTACCTAGTGCTCTTCTCACTGGTGGGTTCACCAAAATTATTACCTAGTGTTCTTCCAAATGTTAAAGAAACACTTAGCTGAAGTTATTTGTTCAAACTACTAGCATGCTACTAATGTGTTAGTGGTGTTTTCTGTGTTTTTCCCATAGTATTCTAGATGTGATTGACCCAGAATAGGAAAGTATTTGTGAACCATAATTTTATATTCTATTAACTTGCTAAATACTCTCATGATATAATACGTTCATGATAGAAACAGACTCAAAGATACAAAGATCAGACTGATGGTCACCAGAGTGGAGAGAGTTGGGTGGGGTTGAGTATAAAAAGTGAAGGGGTTAAGATGCATACAAATTGGTGGTTGCAAAATAATCACAAGGCTGTTAAGTAAGGCAGAGGGAGTATAGTCAACACTATTATAATAACAATGCAAGATGCCGGGTGGGTTCTGGAAATAGCGGGGAACAGTTTGTAAAGAACAGTATTATCTGACCACCATGCTGTACACCTGAAACTAACACAAACTAATATTGCATGCAAACTGTAGATGTCTTCCATTTGCCATTCCAGATCTACACTGGATCCTTGCTTACCCTACCCACTATTCTGAGACATCTGTAGAGGTTATAATAATAGACTCTTGTCCTCTCTGGCTTCTAGTTGGGGTTGGCCAAAGAGGACCCCAAGCAGGAAGCTGAAGAATGAGAAGAGAGAATATTTATTGTCCTGTTTTTTTCTTTTCCCTACAAAGTGACCCCAGGATAATCCACTTCCTTCAACAGAAGGTCTTTGCACGTCTCAGTAAAACTGAGGCTATGGGACTCTTTCATCTCTTCAATTCTGATAATCCCTCTCTGCTTTTGACATTAAGGCTCAGATTACAGAAAGCCACTGTTGCAACTTCTTGCACTATCCCCTGAAATTCTCCAATAGTCAGTTTACAGTTTTTGCAGAGTGGGATAGTAGTTTGCATTTGACCTCTCTGGGCTTAATTTGTGTGTATATTTTTCTGCAGCTCCTGTACTATAAACATTGTTACCATAAATCTTTTTAAAAGATATTTTATTTATTTTTAGAGAGGGGAAGGGATAGAGGCAGAAAGGAAGAGAGATATCAACGTGTGGTTGACTCTCACCTGCCTCCAGTTACAGACCTGGCTGGGGACCTGGCTTGCAACCTGGTTATGTGCCCTGGTTGAGGATTGAACCAGTGACCTTCCGGTTTGCAGGCCGGGGCCTTATCCATGTGCCACCAGCCAGGGCTCTGTTGCCATAAATCATATCTGTGAGTTTAATTTTATGTTGAGTTAATAAATCCAGCATATTATCAAGTTGATAGACAGGCATGGAATAACCAAGACCATTTGTAATAATTTAATCTTAACATGTACTTTAAAAGTCAATATTTAATTCAACTTACAATTTTGGAAGTCTGAAATTATTAATAAACTGCTTGAAGTTGTTTTAGTTCTTAAAGATGCTGAACAGATACTTGATGAAAATAGAGCAGATTACATTAAATTCAGTTTTTGCTCTCTACTCAAGCAGTGATCATGCAAAACAGAGAAATACATTTTAAATATATGTTCAGTATAATGACATATCTTTAGCATAGAAATACAAAAAATAGTTTATATACAATTAGATGTAAACATTTATTTATAATTAGAGTAAGGAATAAGCTTCAACACATTTTTTTTTACAATACATATAAGCCTTGCATGACACTTGATTTTGTCCAAGAAAACCATAGAAAGATATTTGGTCGATGCCAAAAAGTCCTTGAAATTTGGTCATCAAAAACATTCATGCTTAAAAAATGGGTTCAAATAACCCATAAAGTGTACTTACACTTTTGATTTACAGAATTAATACACAGAAAACACTATTATGTTTTATTAGTCCACTAATTTTTTGTAATTATATTGCCAATAATAAAGCTTCTTGATTTGGTAGCCTAGCTCATAATGGTAGGTGCAGTTAAATAGATGGGTCAATATGGACCAAATGACTCCATGCACATTTTACCTAGGGCCAAATGTCCGTTAATCAAAGCTGGTATCTTTATAGAAAATGAATAAATGCCATTAGACTTGAGCCTACGAAGAGTTATGTCTATGTCATTACTATAATAACTAAAATAACTTTTTATCAGTACCAAAACATTCAAACTGTGATAATCCATGCAATTAATATGTAAAAAGATCCTAAATATACTACAAAATAAATAGCCGTGGCAGATGTGGCTCGTTTGGCCACAACTGAAGGGTTGTGGGTTCCATCTCCAGTCAATGTACATAGCTAGGTTGCAGGTCCAATCCCTGATCTTGCTGTGTACAATCCCCTATCTGGAGCATACTGTAGGCAACCAAGTGGTGTTTTTCTCTTACATCAATGTTTCCCTGTCCTTCCACCTTCTCTCTCTAAAACCAATGGAAAAAAAAAAGTCCTTGGGTGAGGATATAAATAAATAAATTAATACTATGAAGTAAATTATTTAACTTGTAAAATTATATGTCTTATAATCTTATGAATACCAGTGATATCATTGTTAAGAAACATGGTCATATATTTATAAAGATTGAAGATTTATAGATATACTGGACTTTGAATTTTTGTGGTGCTCTTCTCAGTGGTTTTGTTTCTTAATAAATTACACTCCTTTTGGATTTGGGAAAATGATATCTTAAATTCAGGGTGAATTTCAGTCATACATATATTGAAGCTTCAGATTATTTTCAATAAGTAATATTCAAAATATATATTTGTCTTAAATTTCAAAAAAAGCAATAGGTAAATCCTACCCTTTACGCATTCTGATTTAGCTTTGATGCAAGAATAGTTCATTTATTCATCCTTAGATGATACACACACACTTGCATCCTAACATAACATTTCTGTACAGTATATGTAGCCCGCAGTTTTTTTCATTCATTTTTATATAAATTCTTAGTGTGTAAATTAATCACTGGCTCTCCTTACTCTGACCCATCATCATTGTCTAGTGAGATAATTCACATTCATTCAAGAGTTTTTTTTAGCTTTTCCAGTTTTATAATAAAAATTTGACGTTAACATTTATTTTTCTGTTGTTTAAAACAAGTAGTTCACATTCAACAAACAATTTACCATAACGTTTCAGGCCCCCAACAAGAGAGTCAAAGCATGAACTGTTGCATACCCAACCAGTAGAGAAAACAATTTAGAATACCCCTTGATCTTCCTTAAATAATAAAAACTATGTTGCCAGGTTATAAAATGCATCAGGATGGCTGCAGTCTTTATTTCAGAGAAAGAAAATTTTACATGTGCAATTAAACCATTGTTCTACTTTTCCTGTAAATAACTGTATTAAGTTATTCTCTAAAAGTTTAATGACACATGCTTCAATATGTTATTTTATTTCATTCATTGATTTGTACATTAAAACAAGTGAGAATTTATGATATGTAAAATATACATCTCAGTAAACCTGTGAAGACAAGATGCCTCATTGGTTCAATCACATTATATTTCATAATTACAACAGATAGAGAGCATTTATAATGTTAGAACTGTTGCTTCCAATCTAGTTACTAATGTGGATTCACCACTGACTAGTTAGAGTGGCATCTTGGTTCTCAAAATTAATTTGTTCCAGAAGGCAGTTCAAGAACCAATATGATTGAAAAATGAATAATTTTTCCATTAAATAATGTAAATAGAATAAATCCATTCTAAACCCTAAATGATTCCCTGATTAAACCTTTTTACATACAGTACATTCCTAATGTACTGTTTAATCTACAAACACTTTAAAAATAAAAAGACATGATGTGTAAATGAAAAGTTAACAAAAAGAAAAGACTTGTACAGTAAAAAATGAAATTGTATGTACACACTGCAAATTTACCTTTATTTTGAGAACTACAGATGACTGAATATGTGGCAGGGGTGAAAGGAAGGAGAGATATTATTGTTTGGAAAGGGTGTCTCCATCCATAAAAATGGCAGGTAGCTGTCCCTCAGAGGCTCTTTCTTTTTTATCTTTGCTTCACACTACAACTTGCTTGGGGCTCCCTGGACCTCTCACTAAAAACCTATTCAATGATGTTTATCTCTGCCAGCATTTTCACCCTTGCCTGAAGTGAAATGTTGCATTGACATTGAACAAGTTGATGGCACAATGTGCAGCTTCTTTGTTGGGTGTTATTTTGCCATGAAACTTTGCATTTCTCCCTATTTCCCAATCATCTCCTTGGTTGGTGAAGCAGGAACAACGCCACGCCCTTCCTCCCTCAGCTGTCATCTGTTGTTGCTCCCACTGAAGGTATTGAAATTCGGTGGCACTCTACCAATTTTTTCACATCATCATCATCATCATCATCATCATCATCATCATCATCCACCTCCACCTCCGAGCCAGTGCATTTGCCCAGAGACTCAATATGTCCTACAACAGTTGCAGGCACATCCTCAAAGCCCTCAAAGTCTCAGCTACAGACTATGGGACTCAGGCCACAGGTTTTTCAAGGCTGATGGCCTGGTCCTAGAAGACACCCTGCCATGATTTTTCTGTGGGCCTCAGACAAGTTAGGATATTAAAATGTCACCTCAAAACACCTCTGAAGCAGTGTCTTTGTAGAGTTTCTCAAAATTTGAAGCATACTGCTGGCCCAATGGGCTGGGCAAGAGGAGTTATGTTAGGTGGTAATAACCCAACAGTGGTGAAGCTGTACTCCACCAACTAGCCTCCAAGGCTGGATGGCATGCAGGAGCAGCATCCACAGCTGTTTTACTTGCAGTCACATACAACAGAACATCAGCCTGTCCTTCTCTGGCTTGTGTCCTGGCAATGACTTCTCCTCCTGTGTCATGCAGGTCCTCTTTGGCATTTCCTTACAGAAGAAACCATCTCATCCTGGCGTCTACATAGCCTAGAAATTCTGCCAGGAAGCTATCAGCAGCTACTTCGGGAGAACTAGCAGCCTCTCCATGCCTCACTACATTATGAATGCACCTTCTTTTCTTAAATGTTATCAAACCACCCCTATTAGCCTTAAATGAGTCACTTTCAGCTCTCATTCCAGGGGTGTCTGTCAGGAAGTCAGCATCCCGCCTCTTCTCTTTTTCACTGTCATTGCCTCTGAATGCTGCTAACACTGCCTAACTGGTTTTTGGCTAGCCAATTCAACAACAATTTTTCTACATCCTCACTTGCCTGTGAGCATTGTTTCCTGAGCACTTTCACACCCTTAGCAGCACCAGCATTCTTGGTGGCTTCTTCATGTTTTAAAATTGTGCTAATCATGGAGTTCTCTGTGCCATGCATATAGTAGGCCAGACATGTAAACACACTGCAATTCATTTTTTTAAAGCTCTATCATTCTCACAACTTTCCTTTTCACATTGCTGCTATTGCTAAACTTCTTAGGACCCATCGTGACTGATTTTATGTATTTAATAATAAGAAGCAGTAACAAAAGAAAAGAAAAAGAAAAAAAGAATATTTACAGCACAATTTTCTGAGATATGAAGGCTAGGTTTAGCAGTAAGCTGACTCATCCTTGTATATTTTCTCCTTTGTCACCAGAGAGATACATGACTGTGTGTGCAATGTATTTAGGTTAAAATTCATAAGAAGTTATCACTTTAGAGAATGTCCTATGAAAGTTATAAAATTTAAGATGCTATCTGTTAATTTTCTGTTTATTTAACAACCGTTTATTGGCCACTTAATATGTAGGATATAGTAAGATTGGTTCCTGTATTTATGTCACATTAAAGATGAATTGAGAGAACCAAGATGGCGGAGGAGTAAGTGGAGCTACACCATTTCCTCCCAACACCAAACTGGAATTACAACTTAACTGGGGAGAAATCATCCAGCAGACAGGGCTCCACCTGAAAAGGGTTGGATCTAAACCCCTAACTGGGCTTCCGAGCCCACAGCAACACAGCTAAGATTAAAACAGCACCCAGCTGGGAAAAGCAAAAAGCCACCAGGTTTAGCAGGCTTGACCATGTATGAAACACATACCCTGGGCTCCAGCAGAGGGAGGACACAGTGGACTAGAGTAGCTTGGGGAAAGTTTGGGTCAGTGGCTTTAGAGGGATTGCTGAGGGAGCAGGCTATGAGTCCAGTGCTCACCCATCCCCCATACAGCCAGCAGACCCCTCTTCTCCAAAGGGGATGATGATGATGATGATGATGATATGAAAAAAATTGGTAGAGTGCCACCGAATTTCAACACCTTCAGTGGGAGCAACAACAGATGACAGCCGAGGGAGGAAGGGAGTGACGTTGTTCCTGCTTCACCAATCAAGGAGATGATTGGGAAATAGGGAGAAATGCAAAGTTTCATGGCAAAATAACACCCAACAAAGAAGCTGCACATTGTGCCATTAACTTGTTCAATGTCAATGCAACATTTCACTTCAGGCAAGGGTGAAAATGCTGGCAGAGACAAACATCATTGAATAGGTTTTTAGTGAGAGGTCCAGGGAGCCCCAAGCAAGTTGTAGTGTGAAGCAAAGATAAAAAAGAAAGAGCCTCTGAGGGACAGCTACCTGCCATTTTTATGGATGGAGACACCCTTTCCAAACAATAATATTTCTCCTTCCTTTCATCCCCACCACATATTCAGTCATCTGTAGTTTTCAAAATAAAGGTAAATTTGCAGCGTATACATACAAAGGAAATAGAGAAGCCAAAGAACTTATATGCATGACACATGGACATGAACTAAGGGAGGCATTGCTGGAGGAAATGGGGTACTGGGTGGAGGGTGGCAAAGGTGGGAAAATTGGGACAATTTTAATAGCAAAATAAATAAAATACATTAAAAATAATAAAATAAATTTAAAAAGATGAACTGGTATGTTTTAAATCAGGTGAATATTTAAAATGTAACGACATGTTTTTGTATCAAAAGTATACAAATTTTATTTTTTAATTTTTAAAATTTACAATTGTTTCATTTCTCCTCCATTGCTCTCCCTTGCCCCACCCACCCCATCCCCTCTCCCACAGTCAAGCCCGACCTTCTTATCCAAGTCCATGGGTCATTTTTACTAGTTCCTTGAATAACTCTTCCACTTCTTTCCCTCCTTTTTTCCCTCCTCTCTCCCCTCTGGTCACTGTCAACCTGCTCCTTGTTTCCATGTCTTTTGCTCCATTGTGCTCATTTGCTTGTTTTGTTCCTTAGGTTCCTGTATTAGGTAAGATCATATGGTATTTGTATTTCACTGCCTGGCTTATTTCACTAAGCATAATACCCTCCAGTTCCATCCATATTATTGAAAAAGGTAGTAGTTCCTTCCTCCTTTCTGCTGCACAGAACTTCATTATATAAATGTACCAATTATTTTTTTAAATCTATTCATCCACTGATGGGCACTTGGGCTGTTTTCAGCACTTGGCTATTGTAAATAGCACTGCTATTAACATAGTGGTACATAAGTTCTTATGAATTGGTGTTTCAGGGTTCTTTGGATATAGTCCTAGCAGTGGAATTGCTGGGTCAAAAGGCAGTTCCACTTTTAGTTTTTTAAGGAAACTCCATACTGTTCTCCATAGTGGCTGCACCAGCCTGCATTCCCACCAACAATGCACCAGGGATTCCTTTTCTCCACATCCTCACCAGCAGTTGTTGTTTGTTGATTTGTTAATGATGTCCATTCTAATAGGTGTGAGGTGGTATCTCACTGTAGTTTGAATTTGCATCTCTCTGATGGCTAGTGATGTTGAGCATTCTTTCATATGCCTATGGGCTCTTTGTATGTCCTTCTAAGAAAAGTGTCTGTTCCAGTTCTTTGCCCATTTTTTAATTGGGTTGCCATATAAGTTCTATAGATTTTGGAGATCAAACCCTTGTCTGAGGTATCAGAATAAACTCAAAATGGATAAAAGACTTAAACATAATCTGTACCACCATAAAAGTCCTAGAGGAAAATGTAGGCAGTACACATTTCAGATATCCTATGCAGCAATATTTTCACTGATATTTCTCCTAGGGCAAGAGAAATAAAGGAACAAATAAACAAATGGGACTACAGCAATCTAAAATGTTGCTCATCAGCTAAAGAAAAGTATACTATTTTTTTTTTACTTTATGAAAGTATCTTTTATATTCATGGTTTTGTTTTAAGAAAATAAAAATAGCATTTGATTAAAACCCATTTTACCAACAGTGAGGTACTACAGCTGGCTTTATTAATAAATTGGTAAAATATTAGGAACTTTTCCAAAAAACCTCACTCCCAAAAACTAAGAGATTAATACTTCATTGTAATTGCTTGACTTAGTGATATTATAACCATTATTTCTATCATATTAGAAATATAAGCTTTGTACCACCAATTTCTTTAAAAGGTGATTTATTTCCTTCCTTTGGTTTTAATATTGTTGGTTTTAGATTAGGTTGCAGCTATGTGATGTGTTGTTAAATGAAAATTCAACTTCCAGCAGGTTTAAAATAGAAAGCCACTGCCTGACTTCAGGCTATCTGCCTGGTAATTGCAGAAGGAACTTTGTTAGGTCCATGTGGAATGAATGAGCTCAGGCTCGGTGAAATGCTGTGCAGACAATCCATCCAGCTGAGAAAAACTTTGAAGATGATTGCCTTAGGAATTCTTAGGAATTCTAAGGATGAAGGAGTGACTCTAATTCAAAGAATGCAAGCCATTCTGATTTTTATGAAGAGAACTACTAGTAACTTGGGGAAGTAACTACTTCACACAGGACATAATTGGCATTTTAAAAACATCCTAACTGAGTTAGCAACGCAGATTGACATGGAAACCAATTTACTCTTGTTGGAGTTTTATAACCACATCCGTGTTATATTTTAAAATGAGAAGTATAAAGATTCTATTCTGAATTGAAAATTAAATAATAAAATAAGCCAAAGATAAAAGTGCACAGCCAATGTTAGGACGTCTTTGTAAAATGCAAATTAAATATATAAGACCACAATTTTGATAAAAACTCATAGTTATGCTCCAATTTTCATTTTCCTTTATCCTTTTAAATTTTTGAATATTTTATGGGTAGAGGTGGGATGCCCACATTTTTAAAACTCAAGCAAGTGAATGAGTTCTGGTCAAATAAATTATAATGGAAGTGGTGAGTAAAACTTGTTCTCAAAGGAAAAAGAAATGAGTCTTTTCTTTTTTATTTGAATGTTTTTCACTTTCTGCTAGCTGAAATGTAGACTTAATAGTTGACTTTCAAAAGCTTTCATAACACTCCAAGTGGAAAAACCTTGGAAATGAGTGATAAAAACAATGTGCCACACCCCACCTTACCTAAATCATCTATTTTCAGATTATTCTTTGTTACAAAAGTGTCTATGTTGTTTACACTATATATATTTTGAGGAGCATTCAGAAGCACACTTAGTCTTAAGCAACACAATTATTTTATGATCTTGCCTGTTCACTTATTACATTTATCAATGAATTTTAAGAGTAACAATTTTGAACATAACATTTTATTGCCTTTGCTTTGTATTAAAGTGTGGATTTTTGTTGATGTCTCTCTCCCTCTCTGCCTCTCTCCTTTCCCTTCTCTCTATCAAAATAATAAAATATTTAATAAATAAATAATTTTAAAATAAATAAATAAATAGATAAAGTGTAGACTTTTGGATCCCATGTGATCTGTTTGGGCCCCAGTACCTGCTTGATCCACATGGTTGATGTCCCCAGAGAGACAGTGAGCACACAAATGGGGAGAGTGTGTACACTAGCAAACACAGAAAGGGAGAGCAAGTGAGAGAGAGAGAAAGAGAGAGAGAATGAGCTTCTTTGTTTCTTTGTTTTCCTGGGATTATATTAATTTGGGTTTGGGATGGACCAGGTACTTTTTCAAAAACCACAATCTTTCAAAACTCCCAAGGATTTTGATAGGCCCCCTAGTTAGACTGATAGGCCTCTTTGGTCAAGAACCTGCCTCTGTGTACCTTCACAATCCAACACTGGAGGTGGGAAGGGATGTATGTAGGTCCCCTTGATGGAGCAATGTGATAATCTCCCAGGGTGCTGAATTGTACCTTCCTGGTGAAGCAAACATGGTTTTGCTCCCCAGTTTATTAAAGTCAATGACCGATTCTCTTTGCTACTTTTTTTCAAAATCAATAATTAGCTAACTACCTATAGTAACAAAATATCACAAATACACCTAAAAGCATGGACAGGTCTCAAAAACAATATGCTAAGTGAAAAACTGAAACTGAATAGATTATACTATATATTGCATTATTCCAAGTAAATAAAATTTCCTAAACAAAGAAAGGTGTGTAGCATATACACACATAGACACATTTGCACACATTCATTTATATATAAATATTATAAATATGTATGTGTTTACATATGTGCCATGCATATTCCATAAGAGTCATAAAGTTAGTTACAACTGATGACTTCCCTGGCATGTACCTTTTTCATTCTTCAATGAAGACACATGGCAACTAAAAAGGAGTCACATGCACAAAATATAAAAGTAAAAGTATAGTATGTCACATACAAGGTGAGACAAATTTTGGATCAAACTAAGTCAAAAAACCTATTAAACACTAAATTTAAAAATCTATTTAGGGATACTAATGAACTCTTTTGCCCTCCTTGCTTCTTTCTCTGCTTTATGTATTTATAGATTTATATGAATTTGTCAGTTAAATTTGGTGTAAGAAGGAAGACTCTAATATAAAATATTGTAAGTAATTTTTAAATGATATTTAAAAACATTAAAATTTTAAGTAAGCATATTAAAAAATGGCTATACATACAGAAACCTAAAGATCTATACCATAAAAAATCATTTGAAGTAGTTTTTCCAGCTTTCTTATGAAACAGAACCTCTGGTTTTCAGTTTTATGGGGGCTCATCTTCAATAATTCAATAACAAGAGTTTGTGAAAAGAAAAGGAATTTGTTTTTTGTTTAAAGGTTATACAAATTTAAATTAAAGGTGAAATTACGTTGTTAAGTCTCACTCCCTTTAAAACACTCAAAAGCATACAGTCCTGCCAAATCAGACCAGTTTTAGAACAGAGAAGTCAAATGTATGGTCCCATCACAGTTCAGCGTTCCGCAGTTTCCACCATTCAATTAGAAGAGGTTCTGGTGAGTCCTGGGGTTCTCTAATGTTTAAACCACATGAACTTTCCCTAACTGTGCCCAAACTGCAGGCTCTTTCCTCACTTGATGCAAACTGCATGTTCTTCTGTTCAAACAGTGTGTCTTTCTTCATGGCTGCCACCTTCTTCTTAAACCCCTGGTAGAGGCTTTGACGCAGTGGGCAGTTCTGACCACTTGGAGTATCCTGCACATCCAGGTAAGCTTTTCCAACACTATAATCTGGTTAAAGCCCCTCCTATTTTTCTCCGGTGCATGAAGGAAAACGGTTGTGTTCCGATGAGTCCCATCCCCCCATTTCCAAACCACAGGGAGTGGCCTTCTACCATTCTGTAACACTTACAATAAAATCTTTTCTTAAGAAACACCTTAAGAAGCTTATATTTTCTAATCCTTCAAAACTCACTGGGCGCTTGAAATCTGAAAATGTCACAAACCAGTAAATTGAAACTAGCCCTATATAATATAAAACCCATGGAGAGGAACCAAGATTAAGAAGTAAAACACTAAGAAGCAAGGCTGAACATATGAACAAACGCGATCAACTTACAAAACTGGCAGACAATGGAAAGAGCTGAGGAAAAAAAAAAAAAAAAAATGTCTTTAGGCTCTTGTGTTTCTTTCCTTTTCTATTAACAAAGTATTTACTGGAATTAAGCATTTTAATATAGACATATCCTGCAGATTAGTAAAGATTTCTTAAATACCTGTGGCAAATACCTGTGACTTTGTGATTTAACTTGGAATCTCATGGTTTATGAGATGTATACACAGACATACCTGGGATTAAATTCAACTTCAGCTACATGGACTAATCTGAGGCAAAAATAAATAAATAAAATTAAAGAATGAGCCTCAATTTTCTTATATACTTAAAGGTATTGATAACATTTACTCTGGTGTGGTCTGAATATTAAGTGTTGAGATCTGTATTTATTAGTCTTTCATATAGTAAATATTTAGGGAAGGCTGAATTCTGAAGAAGAAGCTCACCTCTTACAATTTTGGGTGCTTGTTTATTGAATTGATTCTGAAATGAGAGACTACTCCCGAGGGATTTTATAGATGTTAGTAAAACCAAGTTCAGTTGACATAACAAGAATCAGATAATCCAGGTGGGTTCTGACTCAAGTAAGTAAGCTCTTTCAGAAACAGTATTTGGTCCAGCTGGTAGCTAAATAGAATATTAGAGATTGAAAACACAGGACAGACAGCTTTGATGCTCCCTCCATGGGTTGAAGATGAAAGAGGCCATGTAACATGGAATTGAGGGTACGGGAGCTCTAGACAGAAGAACGGTTCCCAGCTGACAGACACTGGGTAAATGGGGATCTCAGTCCTGAAATCTCAGTAGCAGAATTTGGCTAACAACCTAAATGAGCTTTGGAAGTGACTTCTTTTTCCAAAGCTTCCAGTTTGTGTGATGCTATCCAGTGGCCCACCTAGGCTTCTAAATTATACAGAACCGTGCTATAAAAACTGTATATCATTTCTAACCACTAAACTTGTGGGAATTTGTTCTGCAGTAATAGGAAACAAATGTGATGCTTAATAAAATGTACTTTTACTCTTTCTTTCATGTAGCCAAATAGAGACAAAGCTTATTAACTTATTTTTAAACACAACAGCCTACTCTGTGTGATGATCGCATAGTGGTACTAAGGTTTCTCATAAATATTAAAATTTGTAAGGTCCTTTCATAGAGCTCTTTTAATCATTTACACTTGCTGTATCAAACATATTCACAGCAGTTTCCAGTATCTTTTTGTATGGATGAAGTCATTCTAGGAATACTTTAATATATGAAGTTACTTTATCTGGATCCTTAGGTCTGTTTTCTATTGAAAGATGCAATCTCAACCTTTTAGTAAGCACTGTAAATTTCAGAAGAAAATGTATACTCATTATCTAAATCATAGTCGATGAAAAATCATAAATTATCTGGTAAGTTTTTTGAATGGTTAAACCGATTGTTGGTGAATTTACATTTGACTTACTTCAGGAATGCTCATTGTAGAGATACATCATAGCAGCACATTTCTCCGTGAACTTTCGAACTTTTCTGGCTTCTTGAAAACCTCTCTTCTCAATGACAATCAGGCAGGAAATCTTCATCCATATGAGAGGGCCAGATCGAAGGCTGAACATGCCCTCTGAGTCTTTCTAAAGCCTGCTTTTCTTTGTTCTTCCCAGAGCACACCTCTGGTTGCTACCTGAATCCATCTCACTCTGTTGGAATCTCCCACCGGAAATGAATGGATTTTATTTCTCTTTTATATTAAGCCTCTTTCTTTGTTAATAAAGGAAAGTGGTTTTTAGTCCTAGAACTACTGTTATCCAGCTGAGTAACATTAAGTAATTTACATGTTGCTCTTCACACCAATGTTTTATTTACACAATAAAATGTTTAGTTTATTGATGATATCTCTTAGTAGCCTATGATAGCAGGTACTGGGATCAGATTGCTGAAGGTTAAAGATTAGAATTTATTTTTCTCTTCTTGTTGTTGGGTCCTGTAATTACATCTTCTCTCATATTTTGGAATTGTTAGTAAATAACAATTACTAACAATTGTTAGTAAAAAGTAACAGAACTTTGTGTTTTAGTCTATTATCACCCCTTTATTTTACTGAACCTCTCACAGTACTTAATAGGGTTTTATTTTCTTCTTTTCCAGTATGTCAAATAGGTCATTTTTGTATTCTACCCTGTCACACCCACCAATAGTTAGAAACTTATTGATTTCACGAAATAATCATTTGACATGTCAAAGAAACACAAAGCACATTTGAAAGAAGAATGTTCCTCTGTCCCTATGTTCCTGCAGCGTTATTTACAAGAGCTAAGATATGGAAGCAGCCTAAGTGCCCATCAGTAGTAGATGAATGGATAAAAAACAAAAACAAAAACAAAACCCTGTGGTTTTTAAAGATGGAATTGTGCTAAAATAAAGTCGTTATCCTGGGCCCAAAACCAATGTGATATGGCTGCTGCCCTTATGAGAAAAGGTAATTAGGACACAAATAGGTACAGAGGGTGGGCCATGTGTGGACTCAGGGAGAACAGGGCCTTCTGCAAAACATGGAGAAAGGTTTGAGAAAACCAGACTCGCTGACACCTTGATCTTGGACTTTCAGCATCCAGAACTGTAATACAAATACATTTAATGTTAAGCCATCCTGTCTATGGTACTTTGTTATGACATACCAGCAGACTAATATAGTTAATATATAAAACTTTTGTCCTTTACAATGTGACTTTTATAAATATAAGTTTTTGTCTTTTTATCATAAATGTTAATCTGCCAAATTAATAGTATATAAGTTACAAAATTAACTTTACAATCATGGTACTTGATGAATTCATGCAATAAACAATGATATTGTGCTATATACTTGAAAGTATTTTATATATTACAAATAATGATAATGAAAAATCTATATACTTGTATTTGATCTGGGTACTTTTTTTATAATTAAATACATATTTTATCAGATAACAGAGTTGTATTTTAAAATTTGACTTCAATTAAAGAATAACTAATGTGAGAAAGATAAAATAGGTAATTGTTTGAAAGGCATCAATAGTAATTGCTCTGATACTCAAATATCCAAAATAAAACTGTGATGTATTTTGATAAATTACAAATTTCATGTTGTTTCCTGCAGTTTAATTAACATTGGGAAGCAGGGTATTCTAACAAGGACTGTAATAGAATCAATAATCTTAGAACATACAAATTCAATTTCTGCTCAATTAACTGAAAATAATTACTTGAACAATTTAGTTTTCATTGATATGTGCATGTATTTGTTATAGTTGCATATGTAGATATATATATGATATGTACTTGTACTTGTATATCAACATGTATACATTTGTGTATGCTGATATCTACTAATTAAAGATAAAATGAATAGATCTAGGTTCGACACAAGCCTACAAGATATTAATGAAAGAGAAACATCTGTCTATAAAGTAACTTTGAAAGGCATTGATCAAAAATATACCATGAATATTACAGTATTGTTGAAATTATCTCATCTTTTCAAAGTTATTTTAAATATATGTGTTTTAATAACTTCTCTGGAGATGCAATTAAAGGCTAGTAACCAAAATTAAAGCATTTAATTATTTTTCAAGACTGATAAAGATCTTTAAATATGCTATCAAATTAATATAACATATGATGGAACCATAAGAAAAAGAATGTGCTAATGTGCATTGCCAGTGGTTCTTTCCAAAGTAAATGCAGTTAATGCATGTAATAGGCCTTAAGTATGACTATAATGAATAATTCAATTCTATCTAAAAATCCAAATCAAGTAATATGTATAATTCCATTTGGTGACCAGTTTGTCAAAATTTTTTTATTACACCGTAAATAATAATTCTGCCTTAATAATCCCAACTGAGCCTTTTGGGGATATGTAAAAAAATAAAAATGTACAACAGAACTTTGAAGACAGATAACAATGGGAACCTCAAGAAGCAACAAGTTTACCAAGGCCTTCTCACAAAGTAGCTATAAGGCATTCTATGTTCAACTTGGGACAGCCTACTCAGAGTGAGTTATATTATAGATCTCATGCCCTTAAAATCACTGGAATCTGATTCTTCTCCTTTTGCTAAATACGAATATAGGTTAACAAGAGGTTGGTCAAATAAAATATTTTCAGTTTGGGGGGAAATTTTCCCTTCTTTTTGAGTGTAGAGAATGCTATAATACACATTCATGTCATATTACTGGAGAGATCTAAACCAAAAATTGTCTGATTCTGTCAGCAAAAGGACACATTTTATGTATTTTTTCTCCCCCTGTTTCACATACTGTGAAAAGAAGAGAAAAAAAAAAATTACTAAACATGCAGGGAAATATTTTAGTGTCAATCACTGAAGAAGAGATGTGTAATATTTTTCATTGAAATATCCCAAACTAATGCATGAGAAGAGTTATAAGAATTTTTGGCAAGCTCTCTTGAATCTCCAAAGCAAATTGTAAGCCTCAGGGATGAATCTGGTTTACATATTTGGATTTCAAACTATGTCGGAGAATTTTTAATCAAAGCTTTTGCTTAAGATCGGGCTTATGGTAAGTGGCTAACACTAAGGAATAATAAAAAAAAATGTAAAATGATTGCTAAGAGTGTGCATTCTGTTTAATTTCAAAATGTTTGCTCTGTAAGTGCCATCTGCATTTTAATAGTTCGTATGTTTCTTTACTCCAGGGATTTTTTGTTATTCAAAAGCAGAGATTTATAGATATCTTTATCTCAGTTATATCAGGTACTCAGGATTAAGTACATAGGGCAAAGTATTTGCCATCATTTATTGAGCCTGGTTGAAGGAAAAACACAATAGAGAAGAAATATTAGGAATAACATAAATGTTCAGCTATCAAACCAAATATTAAAACCTTTTCACATATTTTCAAGAGGATTTCTGGTAGGTTATAAAAACACCTATAGTAAAGAAACATAGAGATCAGTAGGACAGAAACAATAGAGGACTATTAAACCACTTAAGAGCCTAAACATAGAAATATGTACGATAAAATTTAGTATAGTTTTTAAATTTGTATGGCAAAGTCAGTTTGTAGCTTTCTGGCAGCCAAAACACAGAGAATTATGCTCTGTTACAACTTTCAATACTCGTAACTGGTATGTTAGCTTGATGAACAAGTTTCAAAATTCATAACTTCTTCATAAAATTAATATACCAGCACACTGCGGAATCATAAAGAGGGAAATGGGGCAATTCTGGCTGAAGTAAGGAGAGGTGCAGCAGAAGGAGACACTGCACCATTGCCCAGAGATAAATAAGGCAGTATTGAATTCACAAGGCTTCTCTGGAGCCTATAAATAACTGAAATTACTTTCCATTATAACTGAGTCAGTTTCCTCCAGGGAAAACTGCTCTTCTTGATAGTTTTCAGCAAATCAGCCTGCCAAGAAAGGGGAAAATAAAACACAACAAATTTTTACACATTTCCCTTTTCCATTGACTTTCTCCATGTGCTCTTTTGTTGTTAAATCACAAAAATGTCCCTTCCCTTTGTTTGGTGAAGGTGTGTATGCCACTCATCTCTCTTATTTATCAGTATTTTTAATTGTAATGTAACTCTGTTAAATATCACCATTTTTATAACACGTTAGAAATAAAAGGTTATCTCTTATTGACCTGAGAAGGTCAATCTTGGACACTTTCCTGACAGAAAAAATTCTTGGTGATTTTATGTGACATGCCCAAGAAGATTTTAATAACATACAGGTTAGAGATTTTCATGTATAGTGATAATATTCCTCAGTTCAATTGCACAACTACAAATGTATTTCCAGAAAGCATTTCTGTGTAACAACGAGTGAACATGTGCTGCTGGTCAGCATACTGAAGAGTAAGGTTTAGAAAATTCTTCTCAGTAATTCCAAAGTGTGGGTTAGAATCATGTGGACAGTGTTTAAGGTGCAAATTCTTCTCTTAAAACTTTTAATCACATTTCTGCTTAGTAGATTTGACTTGTAATCCATAACTTTTAAATAATGGTATGTCTGATTTCTATGCTCCAGAACACAACATTGGTAAACAGAGATTAGAGTTTAAAAAAAAAAAAGAAGTGGTTCACAATCTCTAAGAAAATACTTTATGAATGTTATTTCTCTCATCTGAGAAGTCTATTAAAATACAATTAGCAAAGAGTTAGACTATGTTCTCAATTTTGGAGTTGAGGCAAGTCATGATACCACTTAAAGCATATCCATTTGAAAAATATCAACAAAACAGAAGGTAGAGTTGATATCATTTTAGCATACTTAAGACTAAATCTATAAACAAAAACAATTTAAAAATCTCATGAGTGGTTTGTCAAGCTCACAAGATAGAATTTTGAAAGTTTAAATTAAAACTATGTAAATGAATGAATAAATAAACAGGTATTAGAAACAAACAAATGGATAATTATTAGTCAATTACATTTTTTTTTAAGATTTTATTTATTATTTCCAGAGAGAGGGGAAGGGAGAGAGGCAGAGAGGGAGACAAACATCAATGTATGGTTGCCTTTCACCTGCCTCCAGCTACCGACCTGGCCAGAGACCTGGCTTGCAACCTGGTTATGTGCCCTGGCTGGGGAATTGAACCAGCGACCTTTGGGTTCACAGGCTGACACCTTATCCACTGTGCTACCAGCCAGGGCCTAAAAATATTTTTCAATGAAATATTTTTAAAGAATGCATTATAAATTGTTTGGCTTTATTATCTAAAATTCATTGTCAGGTACACACACCTACACACATATAAAACATTGACACAGTTAGGGTAGAGAAACCTCTTTCACAAGATACATAAAATAATACAAAGGATTGTGGCACAACTCAGTTACTTTTCTAGTTTTTCTTTCTTTCTTTATTTTTTTTTTAAATGTTGCTCATTATTCTTAGACAGGGAAGGGCAGGGAGGGATGAAGAAAGGGAGAGAAACATCCATATATGGTTGCCTTCCACCTGTCTCCAGCTACTGACCTGGCTAGAAACCTGGCTTGTAACCTGGTTATGTGCCCTGGCTGGGGAATTGAACCAGCAACCTTTGGGTTCACAAGCAGGCATGTATCCATTGAGCTGCCAGTTAGGGCTCCCACTTTTCTAGTTTAACCTAACCAATGTGTGTTGTCTATGGGTAGACTTCACTAGTAATCAAGTCCAGATTCTGATTCTTTGGGTTGCAAAATAACAGCCAGCAAACATGGTGCAATCCACAGCCTGCCATCCACTGTAGGGGGGAGAATAAGTTTGGAGATCTTCCAAATGCCCATTCCCAAGGAACTGTCATTGTTTGATCTGCCTGGTGGTCTCTATTTCCCTCTTACAAACTTGTCTTTATTATATTTGATTCAAGCTTATCTGAAAACATTTGGGAGATGCATTTGTAAGAATTGTCAGAGACAATAGTTTAATATTATGACTTGTGTCCATGCACAAGAAGAAACTGAGAAGACTCTCCCCTTTGCCTAACCTGTAGTCTCTGTTTGTACCTAAACTTGCCCACTGAACCAATCAGCAAAAATAATGAGAGACTCACTGGTTTCAGGAAGTTAAGGAACTCTCTGTAATCTGATCATTAACAGAGACAAACAAAGATCTCGATGGTCATATAAGGATAAATGATATAGATTCTACAGAATTATTTTAGAAAATAAACTACACAAACAAAAGCAATCATGTTATATTGTTAAAAACGTCCAATTTTCTAACAAAAATACTGGCAACATACAAAGAAACAGAAATACATTGTCTAGACACAGAAAAAAAAAAAAAAAGAAACAGTTAACAAACTATTGAGAAATAGTTCAGACACTGGACATAATAAACCATAATTTAAAATCAGCTATTTAAGTATGTTTAAATAAAGTAAACTACTTATAAAGAAAAATATGAGAACAATGCCTCAAAAAATAGGGACTATCAACAAATAGTTATTTTTAAAAAGAACCAACTTGGGGAGGGGGACAGAGGGGAGCAAAAAGGGGATGGATATAATACAACAACAATAAAATTTTAAAAAATAGGAAATAAAATAAAATAAAATAAAATTGGAAAAAAAAAAAAAAAGAACCAACTAGAATTCTGTAATTGGAAAGTGCAAAACTCGAAGAAACATTCCACCAGAATAGCTCAACAGTATATTTGAGGAAGCAGAAAAAAATAGTCCACAAACTTGAAAGTTGGTCCATTAATATATTTTTTTAATTTTTTTTAAAGATTTTATTTCATTATTTTTAGAAAGAGGGGAAGGGAGAGAGGCAGAGAGAGAAAGAAACATCAATGTATGGTTGCGTTTCACCTGCCTCCAGCCACAGACCTAACGGGAGACCTGGTTTGTAACCTGGTTATGTGCCCTGGTTGGGGAATTGAACCTGCGACCTTTGGGTTCGCAGGCTGGCGCCTTAACCACTGTGCTACCAGCCAGGGCTCATTAATATTATACATATATATTGGAGGAAAATATTTCTGTTCTTCCAGGTTCTGAAATAGGTCTCTGGCCTGAAGGGATTTTCTTTTTCAATTTATTTTAAAATTTATTATTATTATAAAAACCCCAATATTTATTCTTCTATACTTCTGAAGACTAGAAGTCTGAAATCAAGGCTTTGGATAGATCATACTCCTTACAAAGGCTCAAGGGGAGGATTTCTTCTAACTCTAGTGACTGTGGAATTTCTTGACTTATTACCACATCAGGCCAGTTTCTACCTTCATCTCACATGGCTTTTTTCTTTTTCTTTTTTTTTTTTTTTGGTGTTTATATAAAATCTCCCCCAGCCTTTCTCTTTTAAAAAGAAATATTTTTACTTACAGTTTATATTCAATATTATTTTGTATTAGTTTCAGGTGTACAACATAGTGGTTACAACAATCCTATACTTTACAAAGTGTTTTTCATGATATATCTTGTACCCATATAGTTACTGTAATATGATTGACTACCTTCCCTATGCTATGCATCCTCATGACTACTTTGTAACTACCAGTTCATACTTTTGAATCCTTTCATTTTTTCACCTAGTACCCCAACCCTCTTCCCCAACCCTCTTCTCCTCTGTCAACCATCAGTCTGTTCTCTACATCTATGAGTTTGTCCAAATGTTTTTAATATATTCTACTTTTTTATGATACTTATCATGACTAATTTAAAAATATCAATATGCATACTTATTGTTTGAATAAGATTAATATTTATAATATGGTTATGAATAATCAAACTTGTCCTCTTTTGAACATTTTCCAGGTCTAAAGTTAAAACAAAAAAATGTTTGGCTGGTGCAGCTCAGTTGGTGAGAGCATCATTTTATAAACCAAAAAGCTGTGGGTTTGATTCCTGGTCAGGGCACAAGCCTAGGTTGTGTATGTGGTCCTGGTCAGTCTCTGGTAGGTCCTTGGTTGTGGATGAGGGGCGCCACAGAGGAGAGGCAACTGATCAATGTTTCTCTCTCACATCGATTTTCCCCTCTCTCTCTGCCTTCCTTCTCCTCTCTCTCTCTAAAAATATAATAATAATAATAAATAAATAAAAATACAACTTTCATTTGTAAAAGCAAATTCAATAGTTACTAAAATGCACAATAATTGACTAAAATTACTACTTCAAAGCTACTTCTACTTCATAGTTTTTACTTAAGGTAGGAGCTAAGAGCCAAGCACTTCTTTATTCCTATAGAATCATGAAATTCTTATCAGCACTTTATCAATTTATAATGATTTTCTGACAGCAAAAGGCAGAGAATGAATAGCACTTTGCTACCCTAATAACAGTGTTCAGGGCCACTGAGAAATTTTAATAGTTATAAACCAAATTATAGAATTAAGGAGGTCAGAGAAAGGAAATTGTTTCACACTCAGTTTATAATTCTCATTTCAAGGAGCTAATGGAGTAAAAAGGATCTTTGAAGCACTTGTAAAATGTGAAATTTCTCAGGCACTGAAATGAAATTTCTTCAAGCAAATTTTTTATGTGGCCTCTTCTCTAGGCTACTATAAAAATCTAAACGTTACTACACTTATTTTTTATTTATTTCATGATTAATTATTTACATAGTTTCCTGTATATTAAACACATTGTAAGATGATGGAAAATATATTTTGTCCTGAATACATTCAATGCATTTTGAATGTGAAATCTAGTATATCTAAACAAAAATTTCAATTAAATTATGTTTCAATTTTCATTAATTTTCTTAAATATTCTATTTAGTAACCTTAGATAATCTAGGATAAGTTTCATCAACTTTATCTTTTTCCAGAAAAGAGAGCTTCATTGACTCCTTAGTACTTACTATGACAAGGTCAAAATCCTCAGAAAGACATTTGATTTCTTCTTTATATGTTTTTTGTTTTATCTTGTATATATAGAATTATTTGTGTATGATTTAGCTAAACCATTTCCCAACTCTTCTCTTTCATCCCAGTCCCTTGATTTAAAACAATATTTTCCAAAATAATTATATAATGTCATCCATTTTATATTAATATGTTTATTTCTAATTGTACAAGGTAGAACAACAGTTGATTTACAGTTGTGAGTATGCACAGCACAGGGCTTATTCTTGTATTATTATTTTTAATTGTTTTACTTTCCACATGAACTAATATTTTTTGCACATTATATAAATAATACATGCGCATTGTCAATGACATGAAATATTCAGAAAAATGGTAGAAATGAAAAGTCCAACATGATGTCTACAGCCAATTATAATTTATAAATACATACCTAAAGATATATAGTGATTTTCTGATAGCAAATGGGAAAGAGGAAAGAATGACATATACTGCTTTAGTTTCCTACCCATTGCTATAACCTACTACCATGATGGTGCTAGCTTAACAAAAAATTGACATATTACAGTCCTGGTGGTCAGAGAAACAAAAATCCAATGGCCTTATGGGTCCAAAACCAAGACGTTGGCAGGGCAAATTTCCTTAGGGGGTGGGGGTGGACCAATGGGGGGTTCTAGGAATAAATGCATCCCCTTGCTTCTTCTAGAAGCCATTATATTTTATGGTTTGTGGTCCTTTACATCTTCATACTAGATGTGAATTGTTACAGTGCTACTTAAAGGCAAATTTAGTTTAAAATGTTTGTTGTGAATGCTGGAGAAAATGAAAATCATTTTACAGAAAGAAAAGTTAAAGGCAGACAATTTATGATATACATTGTGAACTCTAGTGAAACTGAAAATCATTCTTAAAAAAGAAAAATATGTTGAGAAAAGAAAACTGGAGTTACATGAACTACACAAAACTAGAGAATGCAGAGAAAAGGGAGAAGAATTAAAAATCAAATTCAGCAAATATAAAATGCATACTAACATGGTCAATATTAAAGTAATAACCAATTCAATAAACATTTCATGAGTTTGTGTGTTTTGTTTGTACATTTATTGTTTTCAGTTTTATGCCCCACATTTGAGTGAAATCATATGCTTTGTGACTTTTTTCTATTTGAGTTATTTCACTTAGCTGATATTCTCAAGATTCACCCTTATCACCAATGGCATTATTTTATCTTTTCTTATGGCTGAGTAGTATTCCATTGTATGTATGTACCTCATTTTCTTTATTTAATCATCTATTAAAGCACAGTTTGGTGGAGTAGGGGGTAGTGAAAGGTAAAGGGGGTCAAATACATGGTGATGGAAGATTTGACTTTGGGTGGTGGGTACACAATGCAATATTCAGATGATATATTATAGAATTGTACATTAGAAACCCATGCAATTCTGTTAACCATTGGTTAATAGACATTGTCACCCCAATAACTTTAATTTAAAAAATGAATAGACATTTTATTTTGAATAAAGTTCTACTTTTAGAAAAGATATATGAGAAACTCCATGAACCCATTCCCAAGTGTTTAACATTAATCATAATTGTCTCGCTGCCCCATGCACATAAGTATTTTATGGAGAAGAAAACATAGGCACAGAAAAGTTAAATAACTTCCCTAAGGACACATAGCCAGGAATTGTGTCTGGGATAGTGACTCAAGCAGTTCAGTTGTGGACACCAAGCTCTGAAAATCTAAACTAATAGCCCTAGACAGACTGAGGATGTAGAAGATGATTCAATTTGTATTTTAGAGTGAACAAAAAAAAAAATACAATATAAGTCACTTACGTTCAGGGAACAATTTGCCATAAAAGCAAGAATGGCCGTTCTACACTGGTTACACATCCCTGAGAAAAAGATCTCTCCAGTCCCAAAAGAAACTTCTTTTACTCATTGATATAATAAAATCTCTGAAGGCAACCAATGAGATATATTTTATATAAAAAGGACAGGCAATGTTTGGTCCCAATATATCACACACCATACTATTTACTTTGATTTTTTGCAGTATTTATGTTGTCTTTGGCTAAAAGGAAAATTTCATCTTATCTACTGCTTGTCTAGAGTGGTGTTTGATTACTTGCTGAATTTCTGCAAGATTCATTCCTTCAACAAAGGAGAAAAATATATTTTTGAAGAAATTGTTTTATAGGTCCATCAACTGGGCTTTTACAGGACTTTGGGCTAGGTTTAAGGAAGTATTTGATCTGATAATAAGGCCTTCATCCCAGTCCCTTCACTACAAAATCATTCTGCAACTATGAATTTTTAGGAGTAAACATTGAACTAAAAATAATTTTACTTTGTGGAAGTGTGTGGGTTTTTGTTTTTCCTCCAGTTTGCAAATCTGAACATTTACATCAGTTAGATATGTCATGTGATGCACTGTTGAAATGCAACTTAACAAAATTCAGAGTAGAAAATCAATTTTTATTATAAATAGGTGAACTAGCACTCCAGTTATCCATTACATTATATTAAGCTCTATGTAGTAGGAATTGGTGGATGAAAACAGTACCATTTGGCTATCTTTGAAGATTGTTGTGAGTCGGGATTTTACTTCAGTGATTGTTCAGTTCCATGTGGGGAAAGCTGGGCATCTAGATTGTATTATTCAGCAGACAGTGTCTGTGATCAGGAACCCCCAAGATAGGATCAGGTGCTAGTTTGTGAACTTTGCAGCATCCTAGGTGGTTGCGCCCAGCCACGTCCCTTGCTTCTATCTGGCCAGGGTATACCATGCAATCGCTCCTTCAGGGTAGTCAGACATTTTTACATGGCCTCTTCAGTTCCAACACTGAAACTTCCAGTCCTTTTCAATGCTAGACCCAGGGTTGGCATAGAGTCATTCTGTCACACTCTATGGCAAAGAAAACCTGGATTCTACTGCTCAATGGAACAAATGCCAAAAGACCGGCAGCAATATTAGTGTACCACAAACGATGCTTTTTCTTTCTATGGTAGTTTTTCAAACTGGTCCTGGACCTTTATCCGTGGAAGACATTAGGTTACTGATCGAATCTCTTTACCAGCAATTGATATTTTCAAATTTTCTCTTCCTTTATGATTCAGACCGGAAAGTTTTGTGTTTCCTGCAATGTGTCCATTTCTTGTAGGTTGTTGAATTTGCTGACATGTAAGTAATTATTATAATCCTTTGTATTTGGGTGTTGCTGGTTGTATCTTCTCAGTTTTCATTTTTAATTCTACTTATTTGTGTTCTTTTTTTCTTGATAATTCTAGATAAAGGTTTGTCTTTATTGTGTATCATAAAAAGCAACTCTTAGTTTCATTGATTTTTCTGTTGTCATTTTAGTCCTTATTTCATTTACTTCAACTTTAATCTTTGTTGCTTCCTTTCTTTTATAATTTTGGACTTAGTTTGTTATTTTCCTAGTTCCTTGAGATGTAAAATATGGTTTATTTGAGATGTGTCTTTTTTTTTTCATGGCTCTTGCTTATGAGTCTTGCTGTTTTTATGATTCTTTGTCTTTAACATTTGATGATTTAAATATAATGTGCTTCTGTGTGGGTTCTTTAGATTCATCTTATTTGGAGTCTCTGGATTTCATGGATCTGGATGTCTGTGTCTTTCCTTATTTTAGGGAAGTTTTCAGTCATCATTTATTTGAATAAATGTTATGTCTGTTGTCTCTCTTCTTCTAGGACAACTCTAACATGTATATTATTAGTGTCCTTGATTGAGTAACATAAGTGCCTGAAACTATCTTCATTCTTATATGTTTTTGCTTGTTACTCTACCATTTAGGAAAATTCCACTGACTTGTCTTAGTGCTTACTGTTCACTGATCCTTTCTTACATTAGAACTAATGCACTGTTGAAACCCATTATTAAATATTTTAATACAGTTACTATATTCTTCAGCTTGATAATTTATACTTGGTACAGTTGTAAGTTTTCTATCTCTCTTTGTTGAAATTCTCACTGAGTAAGCTCTGAATTGGGTCGTGAGCTCTGTATTTGCTAGGTGCCTCTTGAATGGAGGAAGTTTAACTTCATCTCTGCATTTTCAGCATTAAGCAAAATACCTGAATGCAGTATGCATTTCATAAATATTTGGTTTTTATTTTTTTTAAAGATTTTATTATTTTCAGAGAGAAGGGCAGGAAGGAAGGAGGAAATGGAGAGAAACATCAATGTATGGTTGCCTTTCACCTGCCTCCAGCTAAGGACCTAGCTGGAGACCTGGCTTACAACCTAATTATGTACTCTGACTGGGGAATTGAACCCAATGACCTTTGGATTTGCAGGCCAGTGCCAATCCACTGAGCCACACCAGCCAAGGTGATACTTTTTAAATAAACTAAGTTCTTTCCCTATTAAAACATATCAGATGAGATGGCCTTTCTGTTTCCAAAAGTTAAAATTTCCTCCGGTACTAAATTAAAATTTATTAGATGTCAGGAATTTTAGTTCATATTGAATATATTGACCAAACTATTCCATTAAGTCCTCAGAACTTGTCCATGTTAACTATTTATTATATCCTATACTTTGATATTTTCTTTTTTATACAATGTACAACTTAGGGGTCTATGTAATGACCACTCGTAAATAGATAACAGCTGGTGTTTCATTCTTAACTATAATGATAATTAATTTACAGAATATATGTGAAATTATAGAAATGTTTTAATGGTGGTAGATTTTGGAGTTCTTACTAATAGTTTCACTACATTTACTATGTTTTAGAAAATAAAATCAGAACATGTGGATAAATAAACAACCCAATATTGGGTTGGACAAAAACTCCATTTAGTTTTTATTTCCATAAAATAAGGTACATTTTTCATTTTCGACAATAACATTATTGATTTGGATATTTTGAGTATGTTGGCTATCTCCTGCATGGTGTAATATTGACTATGCTCAATTCATGTTTGATTTGATCACTATCAACTTCAACTGGAGCATCATCCAGGGAGAAATCTCCAGCACAAAATCTCAAAAACTACTTTTGACAAGTTCCATCAGTCACAGCACCTTCCTTATATGTTACACACTTTTCTAAAAAGATTTTATTTATTATTTCCAAAAAGAAAGGAAGGGTGAGAGGCAGAGAGTGGGAGAGACGTCAATGTGTGGTTGCCTTTCACCTGCCTCCAGCTACAAACCTGGCTGGAGACCTGGCTTGCAACCTGGTTATGTGCCCTGGCGGGGAATTGAACCAGCAACCTTTGGGTTTGCAAGCCGACGTCTTATCCACTGTGCTGCCAGCCAGGGCTGCTATACATTTTTTATTGGCATTTCAGTTGCATTTTTACCATTCTTGAAATAATAAAACAGCCCTGGCTGGTAGCACAGTGGATAAGGCACCGGCCTGCGAACCCAAAGGTCTCAGGTTCGATTCCCCAGCCAGGGTATATAACAGGGTTGCAAAACAGGTCTCCAGTCAGGTCTGTGGCTGGAGGCAGGTGAAAAGCAACCATACATTGATGTCTCTCTCCCTCTCTGCCTCTCTCTCTTCCCCTCTTTCTAAAAATAAATAAAATCTTTAAAAAATAAAAAAATAATAATAAAACAATATGCTGAAAATGTTGCATATTTTCTTCCTTCTTCAATATTAAAATGCCTACACAAAACCACCAATTTTGATGTTTTTTTTTTTTAAGTAACAGATCACAATGTAGATTTAAAAAATTGTTTTGAATAAAATTAAAGTCAACTAAGCACTATTGCAGCCATCTTACAGAAAAAGAAAAAAAACTTTTTGGTCAACCCAATATGTTTGTTTCTATCTTTCTTATTATAAGCAATACATATGTACTTAAAATGACAAATATACATGTTTGCCTAGTTCCTACTAAAGTGTATTATTTAAATTTTAAAGTTTATATAATAGATAAAAATAGCATTCCATTGTTGTTAGTTTTAATATTCATGTAATAAGTTAATGTTGACTGGGAGAATTCTCCCAAATATTTTATAGCCACTTGCATATATGTGTGTTGTGTACAACAGTTATTCTCTAGATTTTAAAAATATTCTTAAATTGGCTGCTCTTTATTATCTAGTTGACTTTATATTTTCTACAAATTATTCCCTAGTCTGCCCCATGTAATTAAATTATTTTCTTAAGTGTGTCATTTGTATTTATAATTTGTTTGCTTTATTTTATGATTTAGTAGATGTTTTGGATTTAAAATTCTGCCACTTTTGTCCAGATGTTTAAAAAAACTTTCTTGTACCAAATGCATCAAAATTTACATTAGCACTTAAAGTTTTATAATTTTAATGTTTTAGAAAAAAATGACATTTTGAGATTACTTACTTTAAAATTCCCTGTTATTCTTGTAGACTTGAAATTTTATTTTTTTAAATCTCTGTTTATTCTGCAATTTACTTTGATGAGAATTATATTTGGAGTTTATGGTGTATCATTGCAATACATAAACCTAACACCATTCTAATAAACTGTCATACAATAGGCCTGAGGGGTGTGGCTCAGTGGGTTGGGCATCCTCCCACAAACCAGAGGGTCACTACTGGTTCAATTCCCTATCAGGACACATACCTGGGTTGCGGGCCAGGTTATTGGTTGGGGGCACACAAGAGGCACTGATCAATTATCTTCTTGCTCATCAATGTTTCTCTCCTTCTCTCTCCTTCATTTTGCCTCTCTCTAAAAATAAATAAATAAAATCTTTTTAAAAATAAATAAACTAGCATACCATAATTAGGCCATCATTGAGTTATGCACTACAATTTTAATTTATCACTTTATTCAATTGTTTTAAAAATCATTAATTTATAATTATGTTTTATTTTTAGATTCTATGTTTCATTGTTTTACCTGTATTTATAAATAGCAGTGTTTTTTGTTTTTTGTTTTTTTAATGGAAGACTTTCTCTTTTTTATACTTCATCAGTTATTTTGAATCCTAATCTTATATTAGAAAACAAGCAAGGAAATTAGCAAGCGTGTATCTGCCAGGACATAATTGAACTCTAAATGTTTTAAAGGGGTTGGTGGTATTCAATATGCTTGGAATTATATTTTATAAAATGTTTTTATTTAATTTGTATCCTGTGAAATATCAATATCATAAAAATAAAACTATTCTCTGTGTTTATCCATCACCATTTTTGCTCAATGCCAGTGACATGCCAACTAAATAAAGTTAAGCATCTGAATCATTTCCCATAATACTCAAAGGACAACACAGCCTGTGATTTGGAAGTCATAAATTTTTTAGTTTGAGGGCAGTGAGATTCCTAAGTGCACTCTATTTTGATGGCATCTAAATGAGATTTGGAGATGTTCCACTGCACCATTATAGTATTTTTGTAGTTGATACTATTATAAATAACAGCCTTGTGGTAATCTGATCTACACTTTAAGTTTTCTACCTTGGAATAAAATAGCCACAAAGAAAAAAATTCCTAAATAATGTATTTGCTGTTTGTTTAAGAGAAATTTGGCATTTCAGAGTTGTGGTTCATCCAAATTAAAGTCCTCCATTATCAAACTTTTTCATATCCATTAATGATTTAAAAACTTCTACTTCATTTCAGCTGGATATTTTTTCATTATTTATTTCCACCATGGTGGTGGAGATAATTAACTTCACTTTCTCTAGTTCAGAATTTGTCTGAATAAATATATTTCTTGGCATGTTACAGCATATCATTGTTTTTGACATACTATAAATTCCTCACTTGACATGAGTGTTGGAATTGTGGCTCTATAGTTAATTATTAACTGTTTTTGTTCATTATATTCATAATTTATCAACAAAAAATCATTCATTTATTATTTATAACTCATATACTTCTATGACTGGTTTCAAATGAATTATTATCACAGAATTACAAATTGTGGATACCAAAGGAAGAAAAAGTGAAATACCAAATAAAAACACAGTGTAAAATTATCATTTTCTTTAGGAAAGGAAGAAAATAAATAATATATGGTAATAATCTCCAGTGTAGTAAATAAAGTACTAGAAGCTTTGAGGTATTCATGTCATGTATTTTATATTTTAAAAATTAATATCATAAAGGATTTTCTAAGGTCATTTAAAAAAATCAAGCCAATAATAAATTGGATTGCATAAGACTATCATAAATTATTTGCACTATTTATTTATTGTGATCTATAAGCTTACATAAGCTCCCTTTATTTTTAAGGTTAAAAATAGCAATGTGCAGTGTGAGTAAATGGAAAATTTATGAATAAGCAAACACTTTTGGAACAAAAGAAGCATCACTTAATAAATTGTGACATAACTAAAAGTGTTTCAGAGTGTGGGGAAAATGAAGCTCAATAATATCTTGCTATACATAATTCAATGTACTAAGTGCTCTAGTTTATGTAGTTATATTGTAGCTATTTAATTGCTAAAAGATGAACTTGAAGTTATTCCCATTTCTCCTGGCATTTTAGAATTCAGACTTTCTTCTGGGCTAATTTCTTTTGTGATATATATTTTTTAAAGCACATTACATAGATACACACACACACACACACACACATATAAAATTCAATTTTTTCTTGAGTTTATTTTTTGTCATTTTGTTTTTGTCTGAGGTATCATGTTTACTGGTATATCATTGTTTATGTTATTTTTTTACTATTCTTTTAATATTGGAAAAATCTGTCATGATATTGCCGCTTTCACTCTTGATACATTTTTAATTTGTGTCCTTCTCACTCTTTGTTTTTATCTTCACAGGGAACCGGCTATAGATTTTTTACCACATTTCTCTTTTCTTTTTTTTATTTCTCCTGAGATTTTGTTATTTCCTTTCTTCTCTTTACTTTTGCTCTCATTTTCTCTTCTGTTTTGATTTATTATGGGATTATTATGAGGAAGTTGAGAGACATTTCTTCTTTCCTACTATAGGTGGTCAGTGCTAAAAAATAGCTAAAAATCACAATGTTTGTTGAATAACTAACCATCTCTGCAACATCTAAATTATCAATTTGATATTAGATATCTGAGAACTGTGTCTCAAAAGATTAGTTTTCTCAATATTACACAGCTAAGTATATGGTAGAATTGTCATTAAAATTTTAATCCCTTTGTTCACTCGGTGCCCTTCCACCCCAAATGCTCATATTTCATTTAATTTTCCTTTAGTATTAGGTCACATAATTATTAATACATGCTAAAATATATACTGGCAATATTTATAAGCTATTGCTCATAAAGGTTTTAAGTGCTGAGTAGTTTGTATAGACTGAATTCTCCAGAGAACAATCTGAAGCAAAGGGCTTTCATCATTTTACTTTACTCAGGAGCACAGAGGACAGGTTATTATACAGTAAAGATAAGGATTAAGAGTCCCAATCATACGATTAGAGGTTGAAAACTTCAGTCCCACCCTGCTGAACATTTGGGAGCGGAAAGGGGCTAGAGGTTGAATTAACAGCCAACGACCTGATGGTTTAACCAGTCATGCCTGTGTAATAAAGCCACCATGAAAAACCGAAAGGAGAGGGGTTAGACAGCTCCTACGTTAGTGAACATGTGGAAATTTGGGAAAACCGTGTGCTGAGAAGGCACTGACACACTACCCCCTTTGCATCTCTTCTATATGGCTGTCCCTGAATTACATTTTTAATAATAAAACAGTGAATCTAGTAAGTAAAGTATTTCTCTGAGTCTTGTTATCTGCTCTAGCAAATTAATGAAACCAAGGAGGGTTGTTGGAACCTCCAATCTAGAGCGAGTTGACCAGAGGTAAAATCTTAGACTTGCAGTATGCGTCTGAAGTGTGCATGTGGCGGGGACAGAGCCTAGTGGGACAGAGCCCACTGGGTCTCAAATATGGCTTGAGGTGTGGCATCCACCTCCCTCAACATTGGAAACTAAATCATTACAAAGAAAAGTACATTTTATTTCTCAAATCAAGTGCCTATATAATTATTTAAACATAATATTTTAAGGTGGAAAACTAAATTTACTTCCAGCTTTATTAAATTCAAAAATATAATTTTAAAGTAGTGATATAATTATTTACATTTCCAAAATTTTAATACCAAAAGTTAATTGCAACAATTGCTTTAATTGGAGAGAATTATTTAAAACATATGTTTACTATTTTATAGATTTCTTAATATCTATGTCTTTATCATAACTTTCTTCAAAAATGTGGTGTAATTTTCAATAACATTTGAGCTTATGGTATTTAAATAAAATATGTAACTATAAAATGTCTTATTTTATAGACGAGTCAGCCTATTCATTTGAGTAAGTTATTTCTAGGATTAGAATATATTATTCAATGCCCTGGCTGGTGGCACAGTGGATAAGGCACCAGCTTGCGAACCCAAGGGTGGCTGGTTGACTCCCAGTCAGGGCACATAACCAGGATGCAAGCCAGGACTCCATCCAGGTCTAGCTGGAGGCAGGTGAAAGGCAATCATATTGATATCTCTCTCCTTCTCTGCCTCTTTCCCTTCCCCTGTCTCTAAAAATAATAAATAAAATCCATATATATATATATATATTATCCAAGAACCCATAGGTGAGCCCTGGCTGGGGGCTCACTGGATAGAAGCGGACTGCCAACCAAAAGGTAGCCGGTTCAATTCCCCAGTCAGGGAACAGTCTCAGCGAGCTGGCTCCTGACTTGCTAGTAAGGGGAAGGAAAAAGGGAAATGTTTCTGCATGCCCTCCATTTTAAATATTTTCCCCCAAGCCCTACGCAATGTGGGAGGGTCCAAACTTCCAGCTGATTCAAGGTCAGTGTCTTCCAGGAGAGACAGCGCTCACTCCTCCCGCTGTGTGCCCTTCCTCCCGCTGCCATGATCTGGAAGCTGGCGGGCGCTGCCATGATCTGGAAGCTGGCGGGAGGGTTTTCTAGCTGCTCAGGGGCGCCACTGGCTCTGCCGGGTGGAATGTCCCTTTGTTTCCAGTGTTGTCACCTCCTCTAGGCTCCCCGCATACATAACTCCCACCCCACCCCACCCCACCCAGCCCCTGCAGCTCTGTTGGTTGCGCACTGCCGCCTGAGGGCACACATCACGTGCAGCTCTGCTTTAGAGCTTGGAAGCCAGTGGGCCTTCCCTGCCCCTCTCAGTGGGCCTTCTCAGGGACGGAAGTAGCCTCTTTAGCCAGCTGCTGTTCAGTCACCACCTTGTGGTTTTTCTCCCACCCCTCTCTTTGGGAGGTGGGTGTAGCCTCTCACACAGCATCAGGGTTTCTCCCCGCCCCACCCTGGTCTGGCCAGACTCCCCTGTCACTGCTGCATCCCCTTCCAATTCAAGTCTATGTACCACAAAGTCACTTTCTGAAGACACCTGAGAAACTCTGCTGTCTTCATTCCTGTGCGTGCATGCATGTGTGCATTACATGCTCCAAGCAAGCTGGGTTTGTGGTGGAATGGGTGGTCTGAGGCTTATAGGAGCCGTCAACTAATGGCAGAGAAAGAACGGCTTTCTTGCCCCTAGGATGGCAACACTGAGGTATGTGCTACATCGAAGTCTGCTTACATGATCAAGGTTCGCTCAGCAAGAGGAATAACCTTTTTCACAAATCAACATTTATTGGCTTTCTTCTAACCCCATCTTCTTTTTCCACTCTTTTCTGTTGCATCCTGGATTCTTTCCAAAAAGGTTCTTGCATTCAAATTATTACTGCAGTGTCTATTTCTGAAGGAACCTGGCCTTCAGATTTATGGGAAGTCCCATAAATCCTTCCTACCTATTTTATTTGCCCTCAGATACTCACACTTGACCTGTAAGTTATGTATCAAGGGTCAGATTTAGATGCACCTTTGCTCATTAAGCCCAAAATATGCTTTTTTCCTCCAGCATTTAGGACAAATTATTTAATTCTGTGTTGAACATCAGAAGAGTTAGTTGACTTCAGAAAGGTATGTTATAAAAAAGTATTTTAATGTTTAGAATCTTTTTAGCATGGTGAAATAGTCACAGTTTTCAAAACAGGTATAAATTAAGAGAGATTGAAGGGACAAATATGGCAAATTTAACTTCCCAAATGTATTTTCCTGTCTTTTAATCCTACCAGTAGACCAAAGTATTAGTTCTTTGATTTAATTAAGAAGCTAAAATTAAGATGCTTTCTTGACAGCTTCTCCAACAGCAGGGGGAGCTTGTAGATTGTATGAAGGAAAATAGTATTCTGATTTATTTTTGGTAGATAAAAATCAGAGAAATGAAACATATGGTTCTTTCAAAATATGTATTAGAAGAATTAAGCAGTCCCTGATTCCAATTTCATGGAAAACATGGTATTTTTAAAATTTGTTACACACTTAAAGGACATAATTTTTAAAATATTACTATTTTCTGACATTACTGAAGTGATCTGGTGTCTATTTTGATTACGAACTGTGGTTTATCTCCTTGTACAGCTTGAGAATGTTCTAGAGATTTTAGAATTATGTTACAATTGTCAGCTTCTCATTCCTTAAGTAAATAGGCTTTTGGCAAACAATAGTAAAAGTATACAATAACAAAATATATTATGCAATCAATCGATCAGTAAAGTATGAATTAACCTAATCTTCTAAAAATAAGGATTAAATTAACATGCATTCCCAATTTATGTATATTCTGAATTCAAAATCATTCCAAATAATTAACTGGGAGGAAAAGATAGAAATTATTTTATCAAAGTTTTCTTCATTTCTGAGATGGCTCAGCATATTAAAAGAATCTATATTGTTTTCTCTTTCCCGCTAACTAAGTTTTTGTTTCATTAACTTTCTAGGTGTGAAATTGTGTCTGAACTCAAGTCACTACAATCACGTTCAATGACCTAATGTTATAAAAACGCACAATGGCGAAGGAAAAATTCTACAGAATTGTTTTTTTTTATAGGAAGCCACTTCTTTTCCGTAGCTATCATTGTGATATAAATAACATGATCCTTTGTTTAGAATCCCTCTGAAGCAGCATTCTTTCCTGTCACTATTTATAGAGGCAAAGTAACATAATGAAAATAGCATTGCTTTGCAGTCATAAATCCTAGGCCTACAAGAACAGATATTAACATTTATTGAATATATATGACATCTCAGACTATGTTAGGTGTCTTGTATTTATTATCCAGTTTAATTTAACCCTCAGACCAATATTAGGACACATCATAATTTGTGAATGCAAGTAATGTTTTAGAAATAGATTCTCTGGATTAGAATCCAAATTCCATCACTTCTAGGGGTGTGAATTTGGGAAAGTTACTTAACTTCTCTGTGCCTCACTTGTAAACTTATTATTTTTAAATAGAGATGATAATAATTACATTACAGAGTTATCACAATTGAATGTGTTCTTATTTTTAAAGTGTTTATATTATTATCATTAGGAAAATAATGAGAATTAAGTAATGCAGTGTTTTTGTTGTCCACACAGATTCATCAGGAGGTAATGACAACTTTGTACATGGGTATATTTCTAATTGGCAAATTAAATGCTAAGATTTGCATCTGGATCTGTTTGACTAGGTATCCCTTGCTCTTACAATGTAAAAGCATAAAGCACTATACTACCCAACACCCTGAAGATAAAGGCAAAAAGAGCATTAAAGCTCAGTGCTTGTGACAAAGACATTTAATGCCTATTTGTATAAAAGATGAATGAATAAGTTAATAACATCTCTGACTTCTGACTCTTTCTGTTATATCAGGTCACTACTTGCTCAGGCAGTATGTATATCAAATGAAGGAAAGCCTTTGATCTCCTTTGACAAGTCAGATGAGCAGTATCATCTTTCCTGTCAACCACAACCTTATTATGGGTATCTCACATGATAAATTAGGTAGGTTATGAGAAGAGACTTTAAAAACATCAACTATCATTTAGGCACATGCGGTTTTTTGGCAGGTAATGAGGTACATGTTAAAAACAAGCCTAGTTTTAAATCTTACTAGGTTTGTGACTTTGGTAATTACCTAACCTCTCTAAACTTCAGGTATCTCAAGGGCAGTGAATGTGATAGTTTCAAGCTTTCAGTGAGAAGTGTGGAAGGCAGCACTTGTAAAATATGTAGCTGAATCCTTCTTGCAGTGCTTAGCAACACAAAAAACACTATCAGCTAGATGTTACTATCACAGAATTTTTGTAGTGACCATTGTTGTTTTAGCAAGACAAGGTTACAATCACTATTTCTTTACAGAAGTAACAAATACCAAACATGCCTGCTACTCTGGCTGGTTCCCGCTGACCATGCAGATGCTGTTACTTCCCTGTGACCTTTACCTTTTCTGATGCACTGCTTCACCTTCCCAGGTGAAGTTCCCAGGCAACTCCAGACTGTAATGGTAGGTGGATGTAAGTTATTCATTATCTTTCTCTCTTAAGATTATTGTCATAGTGCCCTGGCTGGTAGCACAGAGGATAAGGTGTCAGCCTACAAACCCAAAGGTCACTGGTTCAATTCCCAGCCGGGGCACATAATGAGGTTGCAAGGCAGGTCTCCAGCCAGGTCTGTAGCTGGAGGCAGGTGAAAGGCAACCATACATTGATGTCTGTCTCCTTCTCTGCCTCTCTCCCTTCCTCTTTCTCTAAAAATAATAAATAAAATCTTAAAAGATTACTGTCATAAAATACAGTAAATGTATGGGACTATCATCAATTAAACTATACAACAATACAAAAGTATAAAACTTTCTAATGAAAGTAAATATAAAACCTGATGCAGGCTACTGTCATAATGTAATAGTGGCTTTAAATGCAATATAAAAGTTAAAATATAAAAGTATAAAAGTAGCTATAACTGCAAAATTATATGAATGGATATACAATCTAAAATGATGTCATCTGACATTGGTAATATCAAATATATGTAAGGGAAAGAACTAAAAACATGGAGTTGTTTAATGTGATTGAAGTTAAGTTGAAATCAACTTAAAATAGATTTTTCTGGCTCTAAGATTACCTTATTTAATCCTCTTACATGCTTAAGTATATTATGCTTTTGAGTCTAGGAAACTAATATTTATAAGTAACACACTGAGTTCATACAACAATTAAGCATTGAAACAAATATCCTAAACCTTACAACTAGTAAACTACAAGCAGTAAGTCTTCATATAACCTGAAGATTCCCAACAGATGGAGAAAAGCCATGCTTACTGAAACTTGAAAATCCAGCTCAAATTTTATCTTCATTTGTAGTTTTGTCTACATAGTTCAATTTTTTATCCTCCTTCCAAATTTCCTTATTTTCATAATGACTTAATAACTATGTTAATAACTAGTATGGAACACTTTCATTTGAGATAAGATTCATAGTCTAATGATCATAGTACAGAAAAATGTCAATAAATACAATTGGCTATGCTAAAATATTCTAATAGAATTCAGAGGCATGAAAGGTCATTTTAACCTGTCTGATCAGAGATAGCTTCAAATGTAAAGTGGTATCTAAGTTGACCTCAGTTATCAAAGGAAAAGAGAGGCCAATTTTGAAACAATAGTGTGTATTTAGTTTTAGTAGAATCTTGCATTTAAGGTTGAATTGTGGAAATAGAACCTTATAAATCTACTAAGGATAGACTTCATACAGTTTTGAATTCAGGCCAAAATTTGGATTTTGTTTCAAATTAAATGTATAATTTCAATTAAAGTGATAATAAAATGATCAAAATAATAATTCTCGTTGACAGCAGAGAAAGAGATGAAGTTTTATACCTGTGAACTAAATCCTCATCATTCCTAGAAGAGCATCAAGATAGAATATGTTCAATTGATAATTTAGAAAACATTATTTAAGTGCATACCAAATAAGAAGTTATATGTAAATAAAAATTGCTGAGTTTAAAAAATAAGACTGGGAACAAGACACAGAGGAACAGTCAACTCTTATTGTAAGTGCCTCTGAACTATTTAATATTGTATATGTTTGCATTCTTATGGTAATATTTAAAATAATGGGCATGTTAATCTAATAACAATTAATCCAATAGAAGAGATGAGCGGAGAAAGGATTCAAATGGAATAAATAACTAAGATACATCAAAACTTCAGCCTAATAATTATAATAGTGGGAATGGAAGTATCACTACCAGTGGTCAAGGGTGGGTGACTGAGACAACACAAATAGACAAGAAGAAATTATGGTAGAGTAGCTGGTTTAAAGGATTGTTTAAAACCATTGCTCCCTTTTTTTGGTTTGTTTGTTTAGATGCATGTAGAACAGATGCTAAAATATGATCATCAGGCTACATTAGAATGTGAGACTAAAATATGGAAAAGTGTTAAACTATAGATTCTATTATAATACTTTAAAAAGAAGAGATCTTAAAATATTAATCATTATATTTATATATATCTTGTTCCTTTTCTTTTTCATTTGTAAAGACTGAAAAATTTTTAGTATTATGGCTAAAACGCAAAATAATAATAACATAACTTCAATTTAAAAAAATTGTAAGCATGCTCTTGACCTCAAAATATTACAAATGGAGAATATGTGACTATCAAATTGATTCCATTCAAAAATCTAGATATGGTGTAAAGAGGAAAAAAAATCATCAGTGGTCTATCCATTAGAGAGTTACATGGGATGTAAACTGGGTCACATGGCCATGAAGAAAACTCAGCATCAAAACAGAAGGATAGAACCTGAAGGATCTGGGCACAGGAACCTTATGTGTCCAGCCAAATGAGAAAGAGTAACACTCACAAGTCAAGGGCACAGTTTACTTCCCCTGAAACCAGGCAGGTTATATTTTATCTTCCTACAGAACAAATGTTTTCTATCAACCACCACCAGCAACACTTTCATCAGCAAGATGCCTATTCATGATATGAATTTTTCTGGATCTTCATAGAAACCACCTTGCATGAGTAAAATCCTCTATGCCACAGCAAATGAAATTTGTAAGCATCACCAAAGAACTGAGAGTCCTTGACTTGTAAAGGACCCATGACAATAGGAGATCTGGAAGGTCGTGTGGCTGGGCATGAGAAAAAAACGATTTAAAAGATAGGTATAAATACATGGAAAACAGTATAAAAAGACTATTTTCTCCTTTTTTAATATTTTCCACTGTTCTTAGTAGTTATCTTTGTGAAAACAGGAAATTCTCTCAAACGTTGAAAGAATACTCCTCCCCCTACAAATAAAAGGAGAATATATAAGCCAGGTTGAGTTAGTCTCTGAAATATGAGCAAAAAATAAAAAAGAGAAAGGAAGAAAAACTTATGGACACGGACAACAGTATGCTGATTGCCAGGGGGAGGCGGCATGGAGTTAGGTGGGGGAGGGTAGGGGGATGGAGACCTGACCTGGGGTGGTAAACACACAACACAGCGTACAGATGATGTGTCCTGCACCTGAAATCTGTGTAATTTTGTTAACCAGTATCACCCCAATAAACTCAATAAAAAGGAAAAAGAATTATGATTAACTTTTTTTCTTCCTTCTTTTTCTTTAGGTATTTCTTCCTTGCTACCACAGTTTTTAGTCATTTTTAAAATTTATATTTGAGAGCTTGGGTGAGCGTGAGTGCATTGGAGACCTAAATATGTTTAAAGCAAACTTTGGTAGAAAGAGATGCCATGCACTAGTGACCCTGTATATCTGTTGTGATGCATTGTCCAACCAATTTGCGGTATATTTTTATATGTAGGCTAATAATAAACACTCCTAGTTTTTTTCTTATCCTAATAATATGACATAATTCTGGCCTTTCCTACATGTTCTTAAACAAGTAGATACAGATAACCTTTAGTAGATACAGCTATACCTTTAAAGTACATGTATCATATATATACTATAAATCATAGGTACAATCTGCATCTTTCTTAAAGTGACATGTATTTATTTTGTATTTATTCTAAGAAGACTATCAAGTACAAGTTTAATATTGTCACTTGAACAATTTATCCATTTATTCAAAAAAGTCTATGCCCAATTATCCTTGTGTACCCACTCTCCCACGACGCATGCAGCCTTATGTGTTATTTTATCAGGGATTGATAGGGATCTGCAGTGTTTACTACCGTGTGTATAGGAACTGGGCCTGCACCAGCTCATCTTGACCCATTTAGGAACCCCTGTCATGCAGAGACAGCTGATGGGAGTGTGCTATGCGTATGAATCTCCTCTGTCGCATTGGTATCATGAACAAAGTTTGAAAACCTTTGGCATTTTAGTGTTAAAAACTTTCAACATTTTTCATCTCCTGGAACACGTAAACTAATACTAAAATTCTGTGGTACACCTAAAATATATATTTTTTGCTTACCCGTCAACAATATAGTAGGTATAGTTTTGATTCCTTCATATCAGATGGTTATTGCTGTGTTGGTTGTTGTCATTTTTTATTGATTTATTGTTGTTTCATTACAATTGTTTCATTTTCCCCCATTATCCTCCCCTTTCCCCCTTCCCCGCTTCCACAGTCATTCCCCACCTCCATGTCTGTGTCTATGGATCATTCACATTAGCTCCTAGTCTAAACCCCACTGTTTCCCTCCCTCCACCTCTATTCCTCTCCCCTCCCCTTCCTCTGGTCACCACCACTCTGCTCTCTGCTCCTTTTTTCCCCCATGTTTCTGATCAAGCTAAGTGAAAAGAAGTCAATGCCTCTGACTAGATGGTCAGGAATTGCATGTTTAAAAATATCTTGCAGCACATCAGTTGAAAAATCACTGAATTAATAGATAGCAAGTGTAATTACTCTTCCTTAGTTTAGAAAATGTTTGTCTCAGGGGCATCCTTATCATATTTCTAATAAAAGGAAGGACAAATATTAACATGTTTTGACCCTCAATTGATAGTCATCTGCCTTTAAAAAAAATCTCATTGGGAGCTGGAAGAGTTCTCTGAGATTAATATATTGTTATGATGTATAGATCATAGACTTTGAATTTAAAATAAATTAAATTCCTATCTCAGTTCTCTACTATGTTTGCAAATTTTAAGTTTTATTCCTGCTCTGTAAAAGGTGATGGATAAAAATAGTGCTGGCTCTAACACAGGATTTTCAGTAATGAGACAATGTATTTAAGGTCTCAGTTTATAGCCTAGGACATATAAGCCCTTAAAAATGTCAGCTTTGATTTAATTATTATTTTTAAATGAAAATAAAGGTGAGAGAATGAAGACATTATCAAGTTACAAAGCTAGTATCACTGTTCTGTTGGATTACAATATTACTCTTTAGGTTTTTCACTTAATCTGCAAAGTTGTTACTTCATGCTGCTTAATTTAGAGAATTTCTCATCTCTAAAAAATCTCATTCATACTTTTCAAGTTATTATTTACTGCTTTAATTTGTCAAAGAAAATAATAATAGCAAAACAATATGAGTCTCTAATTCCATATAGAGAATTAAGCAATATTTAGATAGAAGTCATGCCCTACATATAAAAATATATAAACTTTTATATATGTTGGATTTGAAAGTCCTTGAGGAAAAGGTTAATATGTCACTAATCCCAAAAAAGCCATGACATATATTAGAAACTCAGTAAAACTTGCAAAATATACTTGGCCTCAAGATAGTACATTAATTTTGGTAGTGTAATAATTTATGTGTATTGCTACACCATCAGATTGACAATGGACATTAGCAAGATCATTAACATGGCTATAATTGAATAATTATGATCTCTGTAATATAATAATACCATCAACTTTAAATTATTATCAGATAAATTATTTTAGCTTTAAAAATTACTGAAGGGGAAGATTTTCAGAAGAATGACTAATGTGGATAACTATCCAAATTAATAACCAGTATTTTTTTCATATACTTGGGTATTCATCTATCTTAGAAAAAAATGATGTAAATGAGGAAGCAACTATGTAAATATTTGCTCAAGTAGTGATTAGTTATCCCTTTGTAATGAGTGTTGTGATCCAAAATTAAAGATAAATGACCGTCCAATTTTTCCCCTCAAAAATGGCTTTAGCTCAACTAAACAACTGAACACAGAGTAGCTTACATAAATAATTTCTTTCACCTCAATTAAAATATTTTATCTAATATAAAGAGCATCAAATGATTTATATGAACTGATCACTTTTATCATTTGTAGTGATTTTTAGTTAATAGCTTTGTGATTAAGAACATTAGCAATAATTTTTGTTTTATAGTAAGACCTGGTCTTTTATTTTGAAATTGTTTTAATAATCATATTTGGTATTTTGTGATAGATTATATATGATTATATTGTGTTTGCTTAAAGAACATTCTAGTACATTTCTAATACACAGACAAAATATTTGTAGTAGTAGTGTAACTGAATATGGAATTTCACAAGCAAGTGACAGCATGACCTAAAAGAACTAGGCAAGAGGAAGAGAAAAAGAAAAATAAGTCAAGAGAACCATCCTCAAAGGGTATGTGACCCCCATTTTTAAGCCTGTACTGCAGGAGGAAGTCTTGAACCTCCCTCTCCCTCAAACTCTTACCACTAAATTTTCACCAAGTATGTTGACTTTTATCTTCAAAATCTTTTCCCAAAGCCCCTGCCTCTATAATATCAAAACAGAACAGGATAAATTATCTCATAAGTGAACAAATTCCAAATCCACCCTTGTCTTTTTCAATACTTTCAATAAATCCAAAATAATATTTTAAAGTGGAAATATGAATATTTTATATCCAACTGATGAAAAGCAGTCATCAGTTTGCCCTTGGGTAAAAACTCAACATGTGAGACCTTGACTACACTGACCTTAAGTCTCTTTACAATTCTATCCCATGCCATTCTCCTTCATTTCTCTTATCTATGTAATTTCTTAGAACAAACATGATCCTTGGTATTATAAAACATTTGCTCATAACTCCAGGATTCCCTGTGGATACACAAATCCAACATTGCTTAGGATGTTCAAGTCCCTTATATAAAATGGAACAATATATACATATAACCAATGAGCATCCTTCTGAATACACTTTACATCATCTCTAGATTTACTTAAAATACCTAATAAAATACAACTGCTATGTAAATAGTTGTTATATTATATTGTTAAGGGAATAAGGACAAGAAAAAAGTCTGTACATATTCAGTTCCGATGCAGTGATAGTAGATGTAATTACATAATACATGTCAGCAACAATGTTCCTTTAAAAAAATATTTTCAGTCTACAGCTAGTTCAATGCACAATGAGGAACCCACAGAAATGATATAAAAATCTCTCTATCCTCTTTTGTTTGCCTCGAATTCTTCTTTTGCCACAGCAGTTTTGACTAGATAATGTAATACATATTTCTCAGTTCATTTATCATTTTCTCTGTGAAGAAATCTTAAATTTCAATATTATATGACTTATAGAATCTAGTGTTTAATTATACTATAAACTATTTATAAATATTTTTGTGCAATTATTTGATTTGTATCATTTCTTTGCTCCAATGGGCTTTGGACTCAATGAAAGAAGGTGCCATATTTATGTTTCTCACTTTTGTATCTTTAGTGTCTTGTATTGTTCCACCCATATATTTTGCTCTTGGTATATATAAACTAATAAACTAGTAGAGTAAATTGAAATATTATTTGCAAATCATTAGTCCACTCTTTGTCATAAAACTTACTTTGACTGAGGATATATGCTTAATGTAACATCATTCTGGTTCCAAGATGAGATCACAAGAGGCAGTCTTGGCTTTGTCACTTTTGCCAAATCATGTACTATCAGAAAACATATTCCAGGTCATCATGATCCCAGAATGTAAATATATATGGTATAGACTTGAAACCAACCAACTCTTAGAGTCAAGTTGCTGATCTGAGTTGAGCTCAACAGATTCAGAATTGACCCAAACAAATATGTGAGAAATACATTTGTTGTGTAAGCTACCCTGTGTTCAGGTTGTTTTCAGTAATAGCTGATTGATAAATATATAATAAATATATTAGATTATAATTTATAATGGGAAGCAAACTCATTTATTAAAATTAGGCAAATATATTTTAACCTATCTTAATTGTATATATAGTACTTAAATACAATTACAGTATATAAATGTAAATATGTATTATATAGAATATGTATTTAAATTATCTCGATAGCATCATTGGAAAAAAATGTTCTGATGCTCATTGAAAAGTCTTAGTTAACGCTTATAAAAAGAAAATGTCTCTAATTTTTTTTACTCTTATAAAGGTTGGCAGTGGAGAACAATGGGGAAAAATGGGGCAACTGTAAAAAACATAAATAAAATTAAAAAGATTTTCTTTATTTTAATTACATATTCTATTTTGAAATTGCAGCCTTATTAAACTTGAAATTGCTTTATTCTTAGTAGCTAAAGATATGTATTGGAAGAAGTGGAATTTGGTAGATTCCTTGAAATTTTTGGTTTCATCTTCTAAAGCATATACTGCTGCATGGCAGAGACATGTCTTTGAAGCAAAGACTAGATTTCATTTTCCTTTGTTCCTTTCCAAGAATTGAACAGTAATTGGAGCGATAAACTTCCTGTCTGTAGTGCTCACTGTACTACTTTAGTGAAGTTCTGTTACTGTTCATAGAAGGCAGACTGTACAGTAGTTACCCACAGGGTGTGCGTTTTTGATGAGTGGCGAGAATGGGATGCTTCAGCTGTTAAAAAATTCCAGGCAGGCACTATTTGTGAAAACACATGCTGATGTTCACAGGCAGTGGTGCATAATAGTAAGAGATGGATATGAATTATTTATTTATTTTTAAATAGCATAGGCTCTTCAAGTTTTCAAGGATGTGTTTTAGATTCACTGTTTCTAAAGGCTATATGACATCAATGTATAGTTTTATATTACATTCTTGTACTTCTTTGACCTACAAAAACCACTAACATTCGTCCAATTCCATTTTATAAAACTTCTGGAGACTTTAAAATATGTTAATTCTCAAACCTGCTGCAGACAAATCCTGGGCATTGGACTAGGGTATAAATAGTTTTAGAAAGCTCCCAGGATATTTAAGTTTGAGACTTGATTCTAGTCTCATGCTTCTATTTTATAAAGGGGGAAAATGAGGCTCAGAGAAGTAGAATGATATCCTCAGTGTGACCAAGAACATCAATATAATTGTTAGCGAGACCCAACAAGTTCCATAGCATAGTGTTTCTTCTAATATAGTGACAAGAGCCTCCTTTTAAGCAAGATTATTGTCGTTATGACTTATTCATCCATATCAGCAAATATAAGCTTTAAATTCAAATGCAAGCTCATACTACTGCTAAACATATGCTTTCTTATTTTACCTCTTATATGGATACCTGCAATTTTAACTACTAAATACTACCTCATCCATATTAAGTTCAAAAATAGTTTCATGTCTAAATGTGATGCAGAACCTTTTAATGATCAACTGTATAGTTATCTTCTACTAGATTTAAACCAGTATTTAATTCTAATATTTATTGATCACATTGTATCCTCACATCATTGTAACTGAGGGAGTTTATACATATCTGTGTGTGTGTGTATATATATATATATATATATTTAGAGAGAGAGAGGGATAGAGAGAATGTAGATAACTGGTAAAATTAACAGGAAGCAAAAAGGACTGAAAAGAATTGTTTAGAAATATGAAGAGTCACAATTTAGTAAAATATATATATGGCTCTCTGTAGAACATAAATCTAAGTATATATTGAAAAGGAGTCCATAACAATAAATATTATTTTTATAAACTAACCTCTTCTATATTAACAGAGCTTTTAGTGGTTGTGAATTAAAGTACATTGAAAGGATTTTATAAAATTTTGCTGTAGAAAAAGCTTCCTTTGGTAAAGTTACAACCAAAATAAAGCAAAAAATTAAAAATAGTTCATGTTTGACCTATGAGAAAATAAACAAGATTAAATACATGCATCCATAATTAACATATACATGTACATACATTTGTACATATACACATTTTATTAAATTCAGTGGCATGACACCAATCAATAACATTATATGAATATCAAGTGTACAATTCTAAAACACATCATCTGTGTACTGCATTGTGTGATCATTACACAAGTCTACTCTGCTTTCATCACTGTATTTTAAAAATTATTTTCTTTCAACAGGAGAATGCACTCTAATTTAATATAGTATAATTCAGTATATCATAGTGTCATGGAAATTTGTGTTTTCCCGTATAATATTAAAACACATGTTTGTTACAAGAAGGGGTATAAACATCAACACCACATGGCAGTGAATCTTTAGAAAGCAGCTATTTGCATCATAGGACAAATGGATGCTCTCATTAAAGATGATGATATTAATAACACCATCTCAATCTAATACTATCTAAGGTATATGACTGAAAGAAGAGTCAAAAAAAAAAAAAAAAAATCCCTTTCTGTTTTGCTACTTTTTTAAAACTATCTCAGAGAGCTGAGGCTGTTTAAGGCTTGTTTCACTGCAACAAGGTCATTTTTAATGAACAAAAGTTAATTAGGTGCAAATTATCTCTTCTGGTATAACTGGTGCTACCAGAATTTGAATAGTCTCAGAATGTTGGGCATAGGGAAAAACATTAGAAGTCTTTCTAATGATATCAATCTAGTATTTCTAAAGAAGGAAATTCATTAGAAAGAAAACAAAAATGAAAGGCCTAGAAATTATTTAAGGTGAAAGAGGACAGGAAATTTATAAAAGGAATTTAAGAAAAGTATAAACTAGTAGTAGTATAATAAAAATGATTATAGGAGGCAATTTAATATGAATGTTAGATGTATTCCAAACTGCACTACCAGCAACTGTACTAAATAAGCACAGACAGGCACACACATTCGATGTTAAAATAGAAACACCTAGACAGTCTCAGTTAATTCATGTGTTAGCACTAACTCGATCTCATTCAACTGAGATCTTTTTCTTTTGCTTGTTACTACAAGGTTGCTTTTTCTGTTTCTTCTAAAAATGTTATATATTTTTCAGTTGAAATATCTTCAGACTGTCCTACTAGTTTTTTTGTTTGTCTGTTTGTTTTCTTTTTGCCATAGGGATGTGTATCTATTATAGGGAATGGGGAATTAAACAGATAAAATCAAGATAGACTTTTATACAATAATAGATGTGGAAATATGAATTAATTTACAACTGCAGGTTAAATATATAAAATTGTCAAAAATGTCAATTAGCAGCAGCTCTGATTTCAATATATCAAGAGGGATAACTGTATTTGATAATGATGAATATACATAGAGAAGTATCTAAATCATGATTTTAACTCAATAAGAAAGTGACATTAGCATAGACCTTGACAAAAATAATTTCATAACATGCTTTCTTTCAAAGAAGTTCTAAGCAGACCCTCCTACCATTCCAACTCTGTTGACAGTAACTTATCAAATTCTAAGTATTCTTCAGACTTTTTGAATCAGTATCTGGCATGCTCACTGTCTCCTTCCTCTTAACTGCAGTCCTCTAGAGTCATTAAAATTAACTTCCAGCAGCCTGCCTCCATGACCTATCTGCCTTCAAGCATTTTCATTCTTTTCATTTCTCTGAGAATTCTTGAACTTTAGTAGTTTCTCATGTCCAAAGCAAAGGAGGTATTATGAAGTCTACTTTTAAAACATTGTATTGAGTAGTTTAGAAAACCAAGTGTACTAAATCACAATATGTTATATTAAAAATATAAACTTAAGAGATTTAAATTAAGATATTAAGAATCATTATCAACTTACATGGCTCATTTTACAGCCTCCTTTAAAACTGTCATAGGTGATAAAAGTGAGAGTCATGATGGAATATGGAAGGTAGAATAGACAAAATAAATCCATTGTGGATTTTTTGTGGGTTTTTCGTTTGTTTGTTTGTTCTTTATATTTAAGAGAATTACCTTAGGAATATTAACTGATTTCTCAAAAGAAACTTTGCAGGCAAGAAGGGACTAGCAAGAAATATTCAAAATGATGAAAAGAAGAACCTACAACTAAGATTATTTTATTGAGCAAAGCTGTCATTTAGACTGGAAGGTAGATAAATTGCTTCCCAGACAAGGTAATGCTAAAGGAGTTCATCATCACCAAGCCATTATTATATGACATGTTAAAGGAACTTAAGGAAAAAAAAAAAGATCAAAACTATGAACAGTATGGAAAATAGGGTGGATGTAATACAACAACAATAAAATTAAATTTAAAAATTTACAAAAAACTATGAACAGTAAAATGACAACAAACAACTATCAACAAATGAATCTAACAAAAAGAAAAAGAAAATAAACAAACAACTAGAACAGGAATAGAATCATAGATATGGAGATCATATGGAGGGTTATCAATGGGGAGGGGGGAAAGGAAGAATGGGGGAAAAGTTAAGCACATAATAGACAGGGGGATATTGAGAATATTAAAGGAACTGAAGAAGGCAAAGAACTTTTATGTATAATCCATGGACATGAACTAAGGGGGAGATTGCTGGAGGGAAGGGGGTTACTAGGCAGAGAGGGGCAAAGGGGGAAAATTGGGACAATGATAATAATATACTTAATAAAAAAAGAAAAATAGGATGACTATAAGTGTGAATATCATTATATTAAACAAGAAAGGAGTGAAAGTTTCAAATAAGTTGATCTTAACAAAAAAAGTCTAGTTATTTTTTTAGGTTTTCAATATTAGTAAATAAAAAGTAAAATTATATAATACAGAAAAAAAGTATATGAAATAACATTTTTTCTAAATAAAGGTGTTAACTGTGGTTTTCAATTGTAATTTATGAAATAGCATTTTTAAATTATTTTTAATGTGGGGAGTAAGGATATTCATTAGCTATTGTAACTAATGTTTTAATTTCAGTATCTATCTTTAAGTAAGTTATTATTCACAGAATCTTAGTAATGATCTAATTTCAATTACATATTGTTGCTCTGAAATTCACCAGCACTGTGTGCACTTAATTTTCACTAAGTTCTATCACTATTGATAGTTTAAAAACATTCCAATCTATGACTAAATGAAATAAAAATTTTATATTAAAAATTGCAAGTAATTTCAAATTTGAGTTATAATATGCTAAAGCAGTGTGGTATAATATTAGGATATAAAATAATATTTTCTGTCTATGTCAGTTTATGTTGGTAAATTTGAGCATATCACTTCACCTCTCAGTGATATTGGTTTCCTAATATTTAAAATGAGTAGGTAAAAGTTCAAGTTCATAAATTTGGATACTATTTTAAGCCATACCAATAAGCTATTTTAAATTATCCATCATTGTTCTTTCAAGTGAAGCATATGCTTTCTTATGTTTGTTCATACCAATATGTAAAGATATTTAATATATTTAATAAGAAACAATGATTTTCTATTAACCACTCTCAAAAAAGTAACAGGTTTCTCAGAACAAAGCTCAATATTAATAGCATATCAGGAGAAACTAGTCAGCCTAAATTTATCTTGAAAGTTACTGTCTAGATGTGTGATTATTTGTTGCTTCACAAAATAACAGGTTGATGTTTATGGGTCCTAAATCAATCCGATGTTAAAAAGTAATGTTCTTTTTAAATCCAGGTAAAGAACAGTGTTGAAATATCAAATATATGCTAAATTTTTTATATAACCTATCTAGTCATTTATTTTTTGTCTACAACAAGAGACAGAATGTATTGGTCAAATATATTTTGTGTACATTTTATCACCTATTTGAATATATGTGAGTTATGCATCCAAACATTTTTTTGAAAAGTTCTTATGTCTAAGAACTCTTACATCTAACAGTTGACACTATGGTGATAGGATATGCATTCAATCCTCATGAGATAGGAGACACAAGATACATCATTTGCATTCTTTCAAAATATAGCATCAGAATGATTAATAAGAGACTACTACAAACTATAGGTGAAATGTAAACAAAGAGAGAATCTTGTAGGCAAAATAATAAAATCAGACTTCACAAGGATTCATCAACTTGTTTTAAAGATAGATATGGTTAAATAGGGGATGATGCATGTTAAATGTAGGACATACTGAAATAAACAAGCATTCAGAGACAAAAACAAAACAAACAAACAAAAATAAACGTAAGGTGGGTGGCATTATAATGCAGTGAAAGGGCACACTTTAACTCAGGTAGCTTGCATTCACATCACCAGTCTGATCATAATAGTTTATCATATGCAGAATGTTGATAATAATTATATTTACCTTGTGAAGTTATTATGACAATTAAATCAGATTATAAGATTAAGGTGATTGAACTAATGTCTGGCACATAGTTAATTACTATTAATTAGTATAACCATTTCATGAAGCAATTTAGAGGATATTTTCTTGTGAAAATGTTTAATACTAGTTTAAGCCTTTGTTATTTTAATAAGATTTCTTAGAAAGTAAAATTTAAAACAATATTAGGCACTTTAATTTTAGGTGGTGTATGCTTGTCATTAAGATGCATTATAGCCTCGATATAGTAAAAAAACAAAAAATAAATGTTGAGCAATACTAATTAATAAGAACCAATAGGGCTAGGCAACTGAACACAGGAAGTTATGAGAACTTAGGGTTCAGGTTGACCCCACAATTTAGAATGAGGTGATTGAAAAGAAAGATCTTTGGCAGAAATAAGAAAATCAAAATGAAGGGCTAGTTTTGGCAGAAAGGCAATGAATTTTTTTTTTTTTTAAAGATTTTATTTCATTATTTTTAGAAAGAGGGGAAGGGAGAGAGGCAGAGAGGGAAAGAGATATCAATGTATGGTTGTGTTTCACCTGCCTCCAGCCACAGACCTGACTGGAGACCTGGTTTGCAACCTGGTTATGTGCCCTGGCTGGGGAATCGAACCTGCGACCTTTGGGTTCACAGGCCGGCGCCTTAACCACTGTGCTACCAGCCAGGGCTTAGAAAGGCAATGATTTTAAGGTGACATATTTTGTGTTTGAAATGACTTCTGTGTGTCAGCGTACCTGCCAATTTCAATTACAGATATGTTTTCATTGCAAGTCAAGTTACTTGAATCATATTTACTGATACTTTATGATAGACAAAGGTCACTATACACACAAAATTGGAAAAATAAATTATGAAAGCAAGGTTAAGTAAATTAAGACACAGTAAGATGACTTAACCAAAGAGACAGGTCCCCTACTCTGAGGACATTATTATCTTACTATTCCATTTTATGTTTATATGGAAAATAGCCACAACATGGAAACAACTAATGTGTTCTTTGATAGATGATTGGATCAAGAAAATGTGGTAGTTAGATACAATGGAAACTACCAAGACATAAGAAAAGCTAAAATTCTGCCATTTGCAGCAACCTGGATTGATCTTGAAAATATTGTGCTAAGTGCAATATAAAGTCTGTCCTGAAAATATCAACCATACAAACTAATTTAATTATATTAACATTGGCTTGATACTTCTGGGACAGGTCTCATAAGTCATACAGAGAAAGTCAAGAACCATATGACCATGCTTATTCACTTTTTTCCCCTCACCTGAGGACATTTTTCCATTGGTTTTAGAGAGAGAGAGAGAGAGTGATAAACATTTATGTGAGAGAGAAATATCTATTTGTGACCAGTTATTGAATGTGCAACCTGGGTGTGTACCCTGACCAGGAATCAGACCTGCGACATTTCTATCTACAGGACAACACTCTAAAAAACTGAGCCACACCAACCAGTGCTGACTAGGCCTTCTTTAGGACCTCACTTAGGATAATAAAACCTCTTCACAAAGCTGTGGTCTAAGTATTCAAAAGACCCACCCATCTATACCTCTCTTCTCAATGTTTCCACTCTTTCTTCTGGTACCTTTGTAATGTGATATATACATGTCTTATATAATTACTTTCTTCATGTACTTCTTCCTCCTGAGTATCCCAGAACCCTAGAAAGAGGAAACCTGTGATAGACTGAATGCCTGTATCTTTCTAAAATTTCATGTTTTGAAATCCTAACCCCCAAAACAATGGTATGAAGAAACAGGGTGTACGGTGGTGATTAGATCATGGGAATGGAATCCTCAAGAATGGGTTTAGTGCCCTTATTAGTGGAAATTCAGAGAGCCCCTTCTCCTATTTCCATTGTGGTGAGAATACAACCAGAATTAGGCTGTCTCTTACCCAGAAGAGCTTTCACTAGAATCCAACCATTGTGATACCCTAATCTCAGGCCTCCAGCCTCCAGAACTATGAGAAACATATTTTTGTTTATGAGTCATCTCCTCTATGGTATTCTGATATAGCAGCCCAAATGGATTATAACATCGCTCATGCAGAATAAGTGGATATTCTCCAAAGTCAGCCTTTCTTGCAGTACCTCACTAGCATTCTGGGAAAGGACAGGTATTGTATCTCCTATGTGTAGTACATGTGTGAGGTGGACACCTCACAGCCTTGGCTCTTTTCTATCCCAGGGTCTAGAGAAGGGTGGTGGTCAGTTGCCATGCAAATAACCACTGAAGATCATTTCAGGAGAGGGTAGAAAGTACAAAGGCTGTGAAGCATGATGAGACTGGTTATGCTGAATAAACAGTGAGGAGATCAGTTTGACTGGGGTAGATTCCCATGGGTTGTCAATACCAATGAAAACTATATAGTGTGGGTAAGTGATGGTTGAACTGAAGGAGTAGATTGTTGAATAAGAACTTAGCATGGTATGTATTTGGAGGAATATCTGGAATTTCATGTCCTAGGATGTTTGAAAGACAGTAGAATTTAGTGGTTTCACATGTAATTACAGGAGTATCAAATTCTTATGAAACTTGGTAATAGTTCCAGGTAGTTAAAGTAAAAAATAATTTGCTGGAATGCAGATGCATAGCTAGGTTTTATTGTTGATGGGAGGAAATTTGACTTGGGGTGATGAACACACAATGGAATATACAGATGGTATATTATAGAATTGTACACCTGAAACCTGTATAATTTCATTAAGCACTGTCACCCCAATAATTCAATACAAAGAAAAAAATTGATATAAATGGAAAATAAGGATGTTTTTCCTTGGAGTTAAGCTGCTTCAATTTGAATACATTTCATGAAAAGCGTAAAAGCAATTGTTTCTTTATATTTTTAAATTTGGTCCTGCTTTCATTAGTTAAGTTTAATGTAATGATGCCAAGGGCCTTTTACAGTTATGTCAGGACCCTCATCCAATACAAGTTCCTCAACTTTATCCAGAATTTCTGACCATAATAAGGCCAGGCTGTCTTGAGACAGTCTTTCCACACTAGCTAAACAGAAATGCATCAGTTTTGGAGTCGAGAATTGGGCTTAAAGAAATAACAGATGGTCATAATAGCATTATTTATAATAGACAAATGTTGGAAACAGCCTAAGTGCCCATCAGTGGATGATTGGATCAAAAACTTTGGTAGATTTACACAATGGAATACTACACAGCAGAAAGAAAGAAACAACTCCTAACCTTTGCAACATGGATGGAACTAGCATTATGCTTAGTGAAATAAGCCAGTCAGTGAAAGACAAATACCATATGATCTCACCCATTACGGGACAATAATGAACAAAACAAACAACAAGCAAAACAGAGCCAGATACATGAATACAGTGAATAGGCCTTCAGTGGGCAGAGGGGAAAGGGTGCGGAGGGAGGGGGTAGGAAGAGGCAAAGAAGGGGAGCAGTTTAGTCAAGAGCCTAGTATGGAAGAACCATGGACATGGACAACAAGGGGGATTGACTTTGTAGGGGAGTGGGTGGGTGGGGAAGGGGACAGAGGGGAGTAAAAAGAGGATGGATATAATACAACAACAAAAAATTAAATTAAAAAAGAGAAATAACAGATGGAATGAGAATAAAAATTAGAATAGTCCTAATTAGAAAGCAAGTGTGCAGAGGTAAAAAAGTGAGAATTATCCCATGTTCTTACTTGCTTTCTCATTGTATCTGTTGGGATCATTTCTACGTAGTCAAGGATAACAGGTAGAGGAAAAGACATTGAGAGAGTACAAAGCAAAATCCTGAAGTCTTACACGGTTTAAGCTATAATTTGTTCTAGCTCTGGGTTTAGTATTTTGTCATCCTTGCAAAGGCAGTTTTGAACACTGTTTAAATTATGTTTACTATACTTGAAACTGTTCCCAGACATATTTTTGTCACCTTTGAAATTGTTCAGGTTTTCAGGGGGGGAAACAAAGTGTTTAGTTAGCTTTCTACAGATTGAACATGCGAAGGCCTGTAATAGGTGAACCAGCAGTATTAGAGGTGGAGGCATGCATTATCACCACACACATACTCTTTTACTTTTAAAGCTCGTAATGTAACTGGCAACTACTTTAACATCTCTATTAACTCTATTTTTAAAATAAGTATATTATCGATTGCATCTCATGTATACTTTAATGTCTGGCATATGGTGTTCTATATTTGGTATTTCAATCTTTGAACTATTAGCTCTTGGATTTGTTATACAGAAAATAACTGCTTGTGTTTTACTTCTAAGTGACACATAATCATAACCACCCCAAGGAGAAATAACATGATATTGCATTTATTATCATCAACACAATATTTTATCTTTGCTTCAACATTACTAAATCCATTTTTAGAATTTTGCTTAATGACAGAAGTCTTCAACATTTCAAAATCCCCTACTTCCTGAAAACAATTGGATCAACCCAGAAACATTTGTATTACCTCAGGGATACTCTCAGCTGAATGCTAACCACCTAGTGGCTTATCATTTTCAAAAAGACATTCCATTCTACTTACATATTCTGATGTTCTTTGTTTCTTATCAACTGTTTAAAAATGTGTTTGGTTAGTGCTTTGGCATTGCTTCATTTGCAGATAATTATTAGAATTGATATTCATATAATGTAAGAATATTTAAATTTTATAGAGAAAACAGTAATTTATTTAAAAAAATAATATTGTAGTGACTTTTTCATTAAAATTTCTCATCCTTTTTTTCATCAGGTTCTGTTTTGGTTGTGTAGATCATGTAAATTTAAAAGCAAAGTCTGTGCCTCTGAAGTAATTTCTCTGTCTAGATCTGGTTTATACACAGATTAAACCTCAATTTTGTCAGCACCATCTTCTGTGGAATGCACTCGTAGCAGAAGTATTTTCTCTTCAACCCTTATTCTAGTATTTCCTGTTTCTCCTAGCCCTTGCACAGCCTAAGCATGCACCAAATCTCTACTTCTCCATTTGGCAAAAGTTGTGGAGAAGACATTTTATGCAGATATTTATTTTATTGAGACTGAAAGTTATAAGAAAATAAAAACACAGGTAGGTAAGACAATCAATGATAAGATAATAGATAATTCAGAAAAAGATGGCAAAACCTCCTTTACTTTAAAACAGTAGAAATTTATTCAGTGAGTACTCATTGACTATCTATGTGCCAAGCACTGCTATAGGTGAGAGGATAAACATAAAGCATATGAAAGTGATTGCTATGTTCAGAGTGCTTACTTGTTAGCAGAAGTTTACATACAAAGCACAGAACAAGGTAATTGGACAATGTATTAGGAGATGACTAGTGCTGGAGGACAAAATGGGAAGGGGACTTGCGATGTTCAAACGTGTGTTCAAGGATAGCGACATGGGCAGGAGATAAGTCGGTAAGCTCTACATATACTATGGGACAGGGGCATAGGGTCCCAGGCACAGGGAAGTGCAAATGCCTGAAGATAAAAACAAGGTACACTTTGAAAAATAAGTTGGCCAACTTTGTTTATTTTCATTTTAATTGCTTTGTTTATAGAAGCAAAGTTGTTGAGTTTCAAGTATGTCCTTTTGTTAGATGTCGCAGTTAGTCTTGTTGAGAGATACCTGAAATAAGTTTTGTTTTGTAGATGTTTTCCAACTCTGATATTATTTTCAAAAATAAAACACCACTAAAATGTGTTGGACAGTTCATAATTAGATTGTTTACAGGGTCAATCTAGGCTCTATTTTTGGTCTTAAATTTATTAGCAAATGGAAGGCACATCTACTATCATTGTATCAATTTCTAAATTGGGTTTTTTCTTGATCTTTAAAAATGTTCACATCCAATAGTTATAGAAACCTTAACAGTATCCTTGTAAGTACCTCTTCATTGTAAAACCTCATAAACCATGTTTTAAAAATAATAAGAAATAATTTTATATTAAATCCAACATCACAGAAAGCATGTCAGTTAAGTTTGTTATAGTATTAAATAGATCATTCACTTGCTTTAAAAATGTTGACAAAAATGTCTTGCACAGAGGAGGGTTGATGAAAGGTTATTTCAGAGAATTGGGAATAGAGAGTCAGATTATTTTGGGCTTTGTATCTTCTGATCCAAATAATTTTAAATTAATTCAAAGTGAAAAGCCACTGAAGGTTTGAGTACAGGCTTAAAAGGATGGCAATGAGGTGGTTAATTCCATGTCAAATTACTTTGGAAAGAGTTGGAGCATGCTTGAAAGCTTTTGTGTCCATAGTGGATTACTGGTTGTCTTATGACAATATAATAAAAAGATTTAGACTTTGTGGTTAACACTTTATATAACAGCAAAATCCAAGATATCATATATCACTGGGAAAACACTTGATCTTTCTCCCTTGGTGAAAAGCAAAAATATCTATAGCTCTGTATGGCTATAAAGTAAAATGCAATTCTTTCTCAATAAATACTGCTTTAAAGGTAATTGAAAATATTGCTGCCACTTTGAAAGGAATAGCATTAGGACAAATTAGTCAATTTGGGAGGTTTGCTCTACTACAGGTGAGAGTGTAGATATTTCTAAAATGAATCAGCTTAGAAAATTTTCCGGATTCTCCTTCAGTAATAAAATAAATGAAAAGCTACTTTGTCTATGAGGCACTAAAAAAAAAAAAAAAAAAAAAAAAAAAGTGTCAGGGACATATACCATACCAACAGTTAATGGCTTCTTCCATAAAACCTGTATTTTAGGAGAAAATTGTATCCATATCACCACTGACAGAATACCTATATGGCATGAATTTTTTAAAAGAAAGATTTATTGAACAAATATTATATGCAGTAAGAACCTGTTACTTTCCTATTTAGTACTAGAGACTGTCTATACATTTTGTACTTGAAATATACAGCTATGAATGAATTTTTATTTTACTAAAGTTGTGGTTTGAATAACAACCCATAAGCAGGCACTATATCCTAGATTAACAAGGAACTTCTTTTATGTTGGCAGATGAATTCTATATATTAGGCCATGTTTTATAAAATGGTAGAATAATAGATCTCTCGCCATGCCCAGGGGTCAGTAATTCTGACTCAGTAGGACAAATTGAGGTATAAAATTGCAGAGCTAAGAATACACTGGAACATCCTACTTTTCTCTTTTTCTGTGATCTAGCTGGTAGCAGTATAGTTTTGGGGCTAGAAAAGTAAAAGTATGTTTTGCACATATTGTGAAAAAAATGTATGACTACTTTAAAATGATTTTAAAATTATTTCAAATCACCAAGAATGAGGATTTAAAGTTCTTTTCTTAAGATTAAAATACATTAAAGTTAATAACCTTGTGCATGTAAATAAATAGATGTTGAACCCTGGCTAGTAGCACAGTGGATATGGTGCTGGCCTGTGGACCCAAAAACCTCTGGTTCAATTCCCCAGCCAGGGCACAAAGCCAGATTGCTAAGCCAGGTCTCCAGCCAGGTCTCCAGCCAGGTCTTCAGCCAGGTCTGTAGCTGGAGACAGGTGAAAGGCAACCATACAATGATGTCTCTCTCTCTCTCTCTCTGCCTCTCTTCCTTCCCCTCTTTCTAAAAATAATAAATAAAATATTTTTGAAAAATAGTTCTAGTTTTGGCTATTTTACATTTTATTTTTAACAATTCATCAAAAATATTACATTTTTGCTATAATAATCTGAACTTGACTTCTTCTTTATTTCCTCCCCATTATCTTTGCTTTGCTCATTTACTATTTGTAATAGCCATTTGTTTTTCATATCACCCTAACCTAAAGTAAATTGAAAGAAAGAAAGAAAGAAAAAAAGAAAGCCAAAATACTTAACTCATGGAGATCGAATAACATGCTTTTAAGTAAGGAATGGGTTAACAATGAGATCATGAGATCAAAGATGAAATCAAAAACTTTCTGGAAACAAATGACAATGAATACACAACGGCGCAAAACCTATAGGGCACAACAAAGTCCTCAGAGGGAAATTCATTGCAATATAGGCCTACCTAAAAAGGTCAGAAGAAGCTTATATAAACAACCTAACCATAAACCTGCAAGAACTAGAGAAGCAACAACAAACAAAGCCCAGAGCAAGTAGAAGGGCGGAAATCATCAAGATCGGAGCAGAATTAAATAACTTACAAACTAAATCTACAATTTGAAGCATCGGTAAGTCCAGGAGCTGGTTCTTTGAAAAAATAAATAAAATTGACAAGTCTTTAACCAGACTTATCAAGAAAAAGAGAGAGGACTCAAATAAACAGAATCAGAAACAACAGAGGAGAAATCACAACTGATACTTCAGAAATACAAAGAATTGTAAGAAATTACTAAAAACAACTATATGATAAGAAATATGACAACATGGGTGAAATTGACACATTTCTGGAAATGTATAATCTATCAAAACTGAATCTAGAAGAAACAGAAATCCTGAATAGACCAATAACAACTAGTGAAATTGAAAAACTAATAAAAAAATCTCCCAAAGCACAGACTAGATGTATACACAGGTGAATTCTACCAAACATTTAGAGAACTAACTCCTGTCTTCTCACCCTATTCCAAAAAATCCAAGAAGGAAGATTCCCAAACTCTTTCTATGAGCCCAATATTATTCTAATCCCAAAACTAGGTCAAGACACAACTAAGAAAGAAAATTATAGGCCAATATCTCTGATGAACATAGATGCTAAGATTCTCAACAAAATATTGGTCAACCATATCCAGTAATACATTAAGAAGATCATCCACCATGATCAAGTGGGTTTCATCCCAGGGATGCAAGGATGGTACAACATTTACAAATCAATAAATGTAATACACCACATCAACAAAATGAAAGACAAGACCCATATGATCATATCGATAGGTGCTGAAAGAGCATTGGACAAAGTACAGCAATCATTTATGATAAAAACACTCAGCAAAACAGGAATAGAGGGAGCATACCTCATAATAAAGACCGTACATGAGAAACCTGAAGCCAACATCATACTCAAAAGGCAAAAACTAAAAGTTTTCCCCATGAGTTCAGGGACAAGACAAGGCTGTCCACTTTCTCCACTTCTATTCAACATCATTTTGGAAGCTCTAGCCATAGCTATCAGAGAAGAAAAAGAAATCAAAGGTATCCAAATTGGAAAGGAGGAAGTCAAATAATCTCTTCCACAAGTGGTGTTGGGAGAACTGGACAGCAAAAAATAAAAATAAAACTAGACCACCAACTTACACCATACACCAAAATAAACTCAAGATGGATAAAGGACTTAAACATAAGCAGTGCCACCATAAAGGTCCTGGAGAAAAATGTAGGCAGTAAAATTTTAGATATCCTATGAAGATATATGTTTACTGATACTTCTCCAAGAACAAAGAAAATAAAAGAACAAATAAACAAATAAGACTGTATCAAACTGAAAAGTTTGTTCAGCTAAAGAAAACACCAGCAAAATTAAAAGAGAACCAACTATATTTGCCAAACATATTTGCCAATGATACCTCAAACAAGGGTTTGGTCTCCAAAATTATATATAAAGAACTAATGTGACTCAACACCAGGGAGACAAATCAATTATAAAATAGGCAAAGGACCTGAATAGACACCTCTCTTAGGGAAGCACACAAAGGGCCCAAAGGCATATGAAAGAATACTCAACATCACTAGCCATCAGAGAAATGCAAATTAAAACCACAATAAGAGGCCACCTCACACCTGTCAGAATGTCAATTATCAACAAATCAACAAGCAACAAGTGTTGGTGATGGATCTGGGGAAAAGAGAACCCTGGTTCACTGCTGGTGGGAATGTGGGCTGGTGCAGCCACTATGGAAAACAATATGGAGTTTCCTCAAAAAACTAAAAATGGAACTGCCTTTTGATCCAGCAATTCCAGTGCTAGGACTATACCCAAAGAACCCTGAAACATCATTTCATAAGAACCTATATACCCCTATGTTCATAGCAGAGCTATTTACAATAGCCAAGTGCTGGAAACAGCCTAAGTGCCCATCAGCGGTACAATTACACAATGAAATACTATACAGCAGAAAGAAAGAAGGAACTCCTACCCTTTGCAACAACATGGATGGAATTGGAGAATATTATGCTTAGTGAAATAAGCCAGTCAATGAAAGTCAAATACCGTATGATTTCATCTATTACAGGACAGTAATGAACAAAACAAACAAACAAGCAAAACAGAACCAGATACATGAATACAATGACTAGACAGTCAGTGGGCAGGGGGGAGGGGGAAGGAGGAGGCAAAGAAGGAGAGAAGTTTAGTTAAGGAACTAGCATGGAAGAACCATGGACATAGACAATAAGTGGGATTGATTTTGAGGGGAATGAGTCAGTGGGGAAGTGGACAGAGAGGAGTAAAAAGGGGATGGATGTAATACAACAACAATAAAATTAAAAGAAAGAAAGAAAAATAAATAAATAAATAAAAGGATCTGAATGGAAATTCTGGCAGAGTGTGATAGGCTATATTATGTTCCACCCCCTCCAAAAAATGACCACCCCTGAAATGTGTTTATATTATACACCAGAAGGGACCTTAAAGCTGTGATTAAGATAAAAATCATGAGATGAAACTGTGGTACTAGAATATTATGTTGTGACTGATAAGGGAACAAGAGTTGTTTCTGTACAGGGGCAAAAAACAAAAGATCAAATCAGAGAGGAGGAGGTGCTATAAGGAAGCCTAGAATAGAGTACTGAAAGGAACGTGCAGGAGACAAATAATGCAGAAGGCTTTTAAAAGCCGGGAAAGGAAGCAGATTCTCTCTAGATCTTTCAGTAAGAACCTAGTCCAGCCAACACCTTTCATTAAAGACTTCTGATCTCCAGAACTGTAGCATAACTTTGCGTTGTTGTAAGCTGCAAAGTTTATGTTAGTTTGTTATAGCAACAATAAACTAATACAGAGACCTTAGTAATGTTAGGGCATGATAAGAAATTCAGTATAGCTAGAAAGAGGAATGCGTGCAGAAAAAAAATATTAGGTTTAATTTGTACATTTTTTTTTCATCCGGAAAGGTACCTCTGTTTGGATTTTCAGATACAATTTTCTTACCTTATTTTAACTCTTTATTTTTAGGTGAGTGCAATTGTGCTTCTGTAGCCTAGTGCTGGCCTTTCTTTGCCCACATGGCTGTTTATTCATCCCACTTCTAGTGAGGATTCCTCCACCCAGCATTCTCAGCTCTGTTATTTTAGCTTTACTAGGGCATACAGGACATTTTTGGTGATCTACACATCATCTGTTGTGTAAGGAGAAACAGGGGAACTACCCCAAGGGTATCTATGTAAGTACTTTCCTCAACATCATCCTTGCTACACTTGGACATCATATTAGAATTATTGTTTGAGCAACTATAGGATTCTCTGAGAAGAACACAGTGTTCTTGCCCTGTAGGGTAAAAGACATCAACATTCTAGCAGTATAAACAATTGTGTTTTCCCCTCACCCTCAGCTGTATCTGAGGATAAAAACAGGATTCGAGCCCTAGCTGGTGGCACAGTGAATAAGGCTCCGGCCTATGAGCCAAAGGTTGCTGGTTCGATTTCCCAGCCAGGACACATGACCAGGTTGCAAGCCAGGTCTCTAGCCAAGTCTGTGGCTGGAGGCAGGTGAAAGGCAACCATACATTGATGCTTCTCTCTCTCTTTGTCTCTCTCTCTTCCCCTCTCTATAAAAAATAATAAATAAAATTTAAAAACAAACAAACCAGGATTCGTATCTAAGTGTTTGCTATTTTTCCTTCTCTGTCACTATTCAATTATAAAAGTGGTATTCATTTGTTTCTTCCCTTTACTTTGCCAGCAATGAAGAAAATACTAAACAAACAACAATAAACTCTCTGATCTGAAACAGCCAGGTTTGGGTGATAACATATAAAAATTCTGTTTTAGGAATTCTGAGAAATCTGCTTCCTCTCTCCTCTGAGAAAACCTGGAACATCAAGAGCATTTGGTTTCAGTTTCTAACATTGATTTTTAGTACACAAACCCAACACTCTTGATATTCATAGCAAAGCAAGGACTTCCCTATGGTCAGTGAAATGCTGCTGTTCTTGTAAAGGTAAATGATTCTTATATAATGTAGGATTTTAATATTCACTGAAACAGAATATTTTGGCTTAATATCTTCCTCCAGTGCAAACATGTTTTTGAAGGTGGTTGAAAGTCATTGAAAAATATTGAGCGGGGGTGGGGTGTTAACCCCACCATGGCTGCAGTGTTGAAAATCACTGTCTGTAGGCTGAAAGGTATTACTGAGTCAAGAAAATCTGGAATCAAAGGGATCCACTCAATACCCGATCAGTGAGCCAAGTAATGAGAAGCAAGATGGCTGAGTCCTCAGACTATTGTGCTTCAGATGGAGATAATTTACAGGTAATGTAATGACTTAGTGGGTACGATAGAAAGGAACAGTAGAAGTGTCTGATCATTCCGGGGCTTCATGCATTTTTGAGGAAATAAATGGAGAAAGAAGAACAAACTTTAACAGAACAACAGATTATCCATTATCCTTTAGATATGTGGATTATTAATGTAGGAATGGAAAACCAGATGTAGACTCAAAAAGAGGATTTTGGCAGGAAATATTAAAACTTAGAAAAGGTAAATGTATGAAGAAGACAGTTTTAAGTTTGAGGAAACAAGTCATAGTAAAGTGAATGGTTTGATTTATGATGGAGAAAATTAATTTCCTTTTTTCCATAGCATGAATACTACTTCCTAATGGCAGAAGCCAATGAATAGACATAATCGACATATGTTGTCCATAAGTTTTAAAATCTTTTTACAAGTTCACAGACCAGTATGAGAAGTTATTTGCTTCTTTTTAATATATTTATTTATTTATTACATAGTTCTCATAGTTCTCTGCATGTCTTCCCTTGACTTTTCCCTCATAAAGCCTGTTTATGAATGATCCAGGAGAATTTGCTATGTTAAAAAATATTATAATCTACCCTCTGTTCCACATATAGGCCCATATATCTCCAGGTTTGCAGACATGGCTGCAAGGTATATACCTAACATAGAAATCTAGAAATTTGGTTCATTTTATGTGAAGATTTTTTCTCTCACTTTTTGTATATACAAGCTGGACCACATGAAGTTACACTGGCTATCAAGTACTACATAAAAGACATTGTAAGGCTATTTTTGAAAAAGTAAGTAAGCCTAAAAGTCTTTAAAAATAAACAAGTTTTCTGAAAGTATGTATACCTATTAGTTAATGAGCATTCAACAAGATCTATGGATATAAAACAAATAATTTAAATATATACAGAAGAAAAACAAGCAGCTGTTTCTAAATTTCACACAAAATAATTTCTTAATTCATCCATTCAAAACCAAATATCGAATTGAAGGTAGTTTTTTAACTTTTAATTTTTGTAGCATTCATTTTAATTTGGAACAAGTTTTGTAACTGTATTATTTTAATTGAGTAAGTGTAATATTCTTCCCACTCTAATACAATCACTATAATTTCTGATAATAAGTTGAAATAGGTGCCTTAATTATTAGAATTCATCAAAGAAAAAAGAAACAGATGACACACACTATATTAGTCAAAAACTGGAAGGACATTTCATATTTTAGCTTTAGAGAAAGTATAATTCATGACATTTGTATGTTATCTCTTACTTATGACTTTGTCATAAAAATTGCTCTATTTTCCATGCGCATTAAATGTTCTTTCTGAGAAAACATAAAATATTCCTGGATAAATGCCCAGGTTCTGTTTAATAAGTCCATTCCACCTTGTTATTTGTACACTGCTTCCTCACATGGTGTGATTTGTGTTATTGATGGACCAATTCAGTTTTGGTAGTAGGCTTCCAGTCTTTTAAAATTCTTTAAGATGATCCTGCTTGTAATTACCCATATGCTGATCCCTTTCACTGTTATTTGAAGAAAGCTTTATAAGTCACATTATAAATATGCAAGGGCATTGGTGTGTGGGTTCTATTCTGTTTCATGTCTCAGGCATCATTTGAATGTTTAAAAGAGGGGTAAGAAATAGCCAGTGGCCAATACATCTTCATGCCTTTCTGCAGGTGATATCAAGGGAGTGTTTCTATTCTATTTAATAACAAACTCATTACTTAGCAGCACATTGATCACTGTGTAATTTTCCTTTAATGTTAAGGATTAACATCCAAAATTCCATGTGTATATCCTTAACATTTCCAGAGTTACCATCTTTGGAATAAAGAATTCTACTTGCATATTATCCTCTCTCTTTAGTAGAGATTTTAATAGCACTAGAAATTTTATAATCTATTATAGGAATTATAGTACTCTCAATTTATTAACCTCATATATTTATAAAATGGCAATCAAATTTCTATTGTCCTTTATCTGAAGCCTAAAAGATTAGTCTGTTGTTCTGTGAAGGCTATCATACATTTCTTAATATCTTGACAATGTAGATTATGATAGATTTAATATTTTTAGATGAGATAAATTCTGAAAGTAGCTCATTATTCATTCATTCTCTGGGATGCTGTGATATAAGCATACAGAGAATTGTTAATAGTATGTTTCTTACCATTTTCAAAAATCTAATAAAACAAAGAATACATTTTTAAAAAGAGACTGTCTTTTATTAACCTAATTCAATCAGATCAATTATAATATTTTAGGTAAAGAAGTTATCCTTAAAAGATTTTGTTCAGTTTTATTTAGTATTAGAAGTAATCCACCTCATAACTATAAGTTGTAGCTGTGCATACACGTATATACACTAACTTATTCACACACATATCTATGTACACATCTTAGCATAAATGTTTTATAATTCTCACAAGTAGTGCACCTCTTGATCCTCACAATAAGTTTCTTAGATAAGAATTATACATGGGAAGGAAAAGCTCAATTGTCTCAAGATGTTTCTAGCATCTGTACACTCAACAGGAAAATACAAAAATGCAATAAAATTGTGTATTTTATAATAGGACAATCTAGCAAGAATCATAGGCATCTTATAGCATTATGTAAATTGAAACGTATGACTTATTAATCATAAAATTATACTTTATAAATAATTGTATACATTCAACTGCCAACAAAATAATATGTGCAAATAAAAGAAGCAAAAAATAAATAAATTCACATTCAGAAAACTAGTGTTAAAAGGAGACTTTAAATCCTGTTTAGGGAAACAAATGTCTTAAGTTACCAGAAAATGTAAACAATACAGGAGACAATAGCTACAAATAAATCAAGTGGTTTTAATTAATTTATTCGTTGCCAGTTGCCAGGAGTCACAACAGTGTATATATTTAATAATTTGGAAAAAATAATTGCCAGCTGAGGAAATTCTGATACCATGCAAATAAATTCAGAGTTGATGGAAATGTAATCAGCTGGACAGTCAAGGACACAACAAATTATCTGTAGTTTTATTCTCCTAAGGAAACAAACTTAATTGTAGCTATTAATTAGGTGGGTTCGTGTGAACAGTCATTCGGTATAAATGGTATATTTGAAGCACATTATCTCTCATGTTTATTTTGTCTGTAGAACTTACTCTTCCCCTTTTCTTCATTTCAGCCCCAATCAATCTCATGGATTTGTGCTTGCAGAAACATTGTAGAAATATGACCTTGCCTACATTATAAAGTCAGAGTTACTTAGAATAACATAAAAGGCCATAATCTTGCCTTTGGCTAAAAATCCAATTACATCTTCCTTTACTCATGACCTTAGAATTTATGTTTTATTAATGAAAAATGTTTTTAATTCTCTGCAAAAATGCTGTTTCATGAACTCTAGACTGGAAAAACTCTTATCTTTCTTCTGCTCCTCTTCTGTTATTAGACTAGCTCAGCCCTGTCTAATTGAACTTTCAATATTGTTCTAAAGAAAAAAAAAAAATTTTATATATGTGCAACCCAACCTGATCAGAGCCTCATGCAGCTATTGAGTAAAATATTTCAAAAACTGAAATCTTAATTATGTTTTTAAAAGTAGTTAATATAAACTCTGGCTGGTGGCACAGGGGATAAGGTGCCGACCTGCGAACCCAAAGGTCGCCAGTTGGATTCCCAGCTCAGGGCTCATAACCAGGTTGCAAGCCAGGTCTATAGCTGGAGGCAGGTGAAAGGCAACCATGCATTGATGTCTCTCTCCCTCTCTGCCTCTCTCCCTTCCCCTCTCTCTAAAAACAATAAATAAAATCTTAAAAACTAAGTAGTTAATATAAACATCTTATTAAAAATAGTTTCATGTGTCCAGTGGATCCTTATTAGACCATGCTTAAGCTATTTTGTACTGGGGGCACCACAGAAGTGGGGGAGGGGCTGGAAGCCCCGAGACTGTGCAGGAGCAGTGGTAGCTCTTCCTCTGCAGGAAGGAGCGCCTTGCCCAGACAACTGAGGCAAGACTGGACAGAATGAAGCTGTAGGGGGCTTGCATCAGGCTAGGGAGGTACAGTATTTGGACAGAGGGATATACCCTCCTATGTACTTCCCTTGTGCAGGGGTTCTGGGGCCATCTTTCCAAAGTGGAGCCCTGGCTGGTGTGGCTGGTGGATGGAGTGTGGCCTGCAAACCACAGGGTCACCAGTTTGCTCCCCAGTCAGGTCACAGGCTGGGTTGTAAATCGGGGCCCGGGTGGGAGGAGTGACAGAGGCAACCGAACATTGAAGTTTCTCTCCCTCTCTTTCCCCTTCCCTTCCCTTCTCCCCAAAAATAGATAAATAATAAAATAGTTTACAAAAAACATGGATGGTATTTTAAATGGGAAAAGGCATCCTGGTGCAGCCTAGGACTGGTCTCCCCTGGTGGCAGGGTTATTTTTCTCTGGATATCTTAGAAGGAATGAGCTCTGAGGCAGAAACCTGCCTTTATTTCAATCGGTGAGGTTGTTAAAATAAATGATTCCTTTTTTTCCCCCCAAATTCTAGCTCCAAAGTTTTGCCTGTTCTGTGGCAAGCAGCAGGACCCCCACTGGCTGGTTCAGTAACAATTTCATCCATTGTGTTATTGATGAGTCTCCTTTGACAACTTCTACCAGCTTCCAAGCTCAAGATAAACCTTCTAGTCTCAATTTTCTTTTTTTCTTTTTTCTTTTTCTTGTTGTGTCTACACAGTTTCTACAACATCCCCTTTAATCCTCCAAGCTCTGTCATCTTTTTTATTGTTTGAAATCATGTTCTTCCCTTGGAGGAAAGCCGACTGGAGACAGGTGTTTCACATTTTGGCCTGATGAAGACAGAGCACCTACCCAGCCTAGGCAGGCTCTGCTGACTTTGATGGAGAGTATGAGGAGGGCCGGTGCTGAGGCTGCTTCCCTATCACTAGGGCTATTTCCTTCCTCTTGAATGTGAGGGATTTGTTTGAACCTCTCATCCCAAACCATTCTCTACAACTTTTTCTTACGCAATACACTCTAGCTTCATCATGGAGCCTCTATTAAAAAAAAAATGTCCTGGAGTTATTATAATTAACTTGATATTCCAGCAGTTTGGCTTACTTTGCGTGAGTCAGCTTGTTAATTCTAGGAGCCCTATCCTGGCCTAGGGGATGGATACCTGGTTGAAAGAAGACATACAGGTTGTCTGGTTACATGTCCCAGCTCTGTATAACTCTGGGCAACTTGCATTATCTCTCCATGCCTTGGTTTTCTCATCCTAAAAAGGGGATAATAATACAAATTCTTTTATAGCATTTTTCTGGAGGATTAGATGAGATGATTTCTAAAAATGCTTACTATGGTGGCTGACTTCCTATGTACACTCAATATACTCTGTAAATGTTATCTACAGTTAATTGTGAAGTAAAATAGGCAAAAAGAAAGATAGAAAGAAAGAAAGAACAATGAAATGAGTGTTTAAGAGGGGTACCTAGGTTCCTTCCATTAGAAATAAACCCAATGTTACCTTAGAAACAGATGCAATCCACATATACAATAGTGCTTAGAATTAATGTCAGGCTGAAATCACGTTGCTGGAGACAGAAACAAAAAGGTATTTAGTTTCTAAGCTCATAAATTGAATATAGGAAAGGAAATGTGGTCATTATGACATTTGATGAAATAAAAAAAGAGAAAAATAAAGTGTCTAAATAGGAAAAAAAAAACTATCTTACACAAAATTGCACTTACTGATATTTGAAATATTACTTGTTTACTTATTTGTTTCATTCACAAAATATTTCTCCCTGTCTTCTCTTTATATCTTTATCTGTCCCTACCTCAGTCTGTTTCCTTTTCGTCTCTGTCTCTTATATAGAAAGAAGAATAAAAACACAACATTCAAAAAAATGAGGCTGCATAGAAAACATTGCTCAGAGGGAAATACTTAATTTAAAGTGTATGAAGGTCTTGAGTAAACAACCTGACTTTATACCTTAAGGAACTAGAAAAAGAAGAAAAATGAAAACCAAATCTAGCAGAAGAAATAAAATAATAAAGATACTATGAAATTAAATTACATAAAAAATAGAGTAAAATTGTGAGAGTATATTAACATAAATGTTGATTCTTTTAAAAAAGCCAACAAATTTAACATAATCTTAACTAAAGTGACCAGAAGGAAAAAATAAACTATTTGGACAAATAAATAAAATTAGTAATGAAAAAGGTACACCTGACATTAAAGAATTTTTTTAAAAATTTAAATCTTTTTCTTAGTTATCCATTTAATCATGGTGACAAAGACTTCTTGGTCAAATAGAGAATGTTAAATGGTTGTAAGCAAAATTTAGCTCTTTTCATATTAACACTTGGTATACCTAAGCAATCAAAGATCTAAAGATACAGAGTATAAGAAATAAATTAATACAGAGAAATCTTTGCCTTTTCTTTAAAATCTCTTAAGACTAAAGTAATGCAATATATAGATCATATAGTAATGCACATTTGAAACTTACATGATCTTATTAACCAATGTCACCCAAATAAATTTGATAAAAAATTAGCTACAGTACCACCCACGAATAAAGAAGTTTGTCCTTTTAACAGAAAATGCTGTCTTTTTAACAGAAAGAGCCAAACTCTAATCTTACATTTGATTTAAATTGATTTATGTAATTCAATTTATTTTTATTTTATTTATTTATTTATTTTAAGGGAGTATTTAAACATTTGTATGTCAAAAATTATATAACTGAAATAAAATGAAAAAAATTTCCAGACATATATATGACCAAAACTGACCTTAGAAAAAATATAAAATATGAACATACTTATAGTAAAGAGATTGAATCAACAATAAAAAAAACCTCTGAACAAGTACAAAGTCTAAGACCAGATGTCTTCACTTCACTTGTGAATTCTATTACATGCTTAAAGAAGACCTAACACCAGTCCCTATCAAAGTATTTAGTAAACTAGATTATGGTTAGATTCCCAGCCAGGGCAATATAATCAGGTTGCAAACCAGGTCTCCAGCCAGGTCCGTAGCTGGAGGCAGGTGAAAGGCAACCATAAATTGATGTCTCTCTCCCTCTCTGCCTCTCTCCCCTTCCCTCTCTATGGAAAATAATAAAAATCTAAAAAAAAAAAAAAAAAAAACTAGATTAGGAGAGAACACTTCCACACTTTCTAACTCATTCTAGGAGGCCAGCATTACCCTGATACCAGAGCCAGAAAAAAAGATGTCATAAAAATGAATAAAAGAGACCAATATCACTTATGAGCATAGATATAAACATCTTCAACAAAATAGTAAAATGTTAAATCTAATATCATATTAAACGAGCTATACATCATAACCAATTGAGATTTAGCTTTGGAATATAAGTTTGGTTCAACATAAATATAACAGTTAATGTAGTACTCCACATTCATTTAAAATATATATAATAAAATAAAACATAAAATCATCTTAACAGATGCAGAAAAATATTTTTAAAATTAACAATTTTACGATAAAACATGCAAAAAATTAAATTTTTCTTTTACCTCACACCATGTATAAAATTGACTGATGAGTTAATGAATTAAATATGGTCACTGAAACCATAAAAAATTATAGAAGGAAAACATTGGGTTAAATTTCTCTCAATTTAGATTTGGAGGTTGCCCATTGTATATAATACCAAAAGATCAGCAATTAAAGAAAACACCAATAAATTCAACTTCATCAAAATTGAAAGCTTTAGAGCACCAAAGGACATATAATAGTTTGCTAGTGCTACCATAACTTAATACCACAGGTTGGGAGACTGAAATAATGGAAATGTGTTAAAAATAACAACTACAGGAAAACAGTGAACACATTAATTTTTAAACATAAGCTCATCATTTTCTTTTATATCGTACTCCAGATTAACTTGTAATTTGTCATTCCAGTAAAGCAGATGAATTATTAACTAAAACTTAACAAGAATCAGCAATTTTCTAGCCTGTGATATGTATGTTCCTACCTCTCACCCCTCCCTGCTAATTCCATAAACATGTTTGTAGTTTACGTACTATTTCCTCCGGAGTCCCATTCCTGGTACTGTATTCTATATTTGTGTGTCTAATACTTGGCTGTGAATAACAGTCATAAAAAGAATGGCTTAAAATGTAGAGTTTATTTCACTCTGACAGTAATATTCACCTGTAGGCAGTAAAGCTGGCCATGAACCAAGTTGCTTCCATTTCTATCTCTGCTGTACTCGAATAACTCTCATCCTAATGGCTCAACATAGAACTAGAGCCATCATGTCAGCTTATTCCACAGCTATGCAGAAGTTTTGAAAATGCAAGTCAGCAGCTCTGGAGGAAATTTCTCAGGTTTGGCTGTTATGTAATCGTTCAGCTTTTGTCCCTTTGGTCACATTCTACTCCTCAACTCAAAGCAACATGAGAAATAATGGAATAAAATACTTTATTCCAATAGGCCTTGATTGCAATGAAATATTAGAGATGCTGTGTGAGGAAAAAGGTCATAGACAACAAGCAGTCCCTGAATGGAACATATTATTGTTCTTTAAGTGTTCCATAATTTGCAAAAACTTTAACAATTAATGAGAAAGCTTTATGTGTTATTAGAGGGCTGTAAACAGGTATGATCCTCCCGACTTTGTGTTTTTTTTTTTTTTTTTTTTTTTTTTTAATCTATGTGTGGTTGCTTTTCACCTGCCTCCAGCCACAGACCGACCGGACTGCAACCTTGTTATGTGCCCTGGCTGGGGAATCGAACCTGCGACCTTTGGGTTCGCAGGCCGGCGCCTTATCCACTGAGCCACCAGCCAGGGCTGTGCTTCTTTAATGCATTTTTCTTTTATAAATGTTTACCCACCATTGGGTCATTTTGTTTTTGTAACATTTTATGGGTCTGACCTCAAAAAGAAGAACATAAAGTAAGTGATCTCAATCAGTGGGCAGATATTAAGAGTATATATACATGGATTGAAAAAACAAATTCTACATGAAAAATTTGAAATTAAATTAGTTGACCATGTTTTTTTCTGATGTGATGATGATTAATCTGTTAGAGTTTAATTTTAATATGTAAAGAAAACAAAATAATGGGATGCTTACTATGCAATTTAACTATTTTTACTTAGCTTGCAAGAATTAAAATTAACTTATTGATATGTAAACTGATATTTTTCCTGTAATTCTTCAGTGCATTTTATAAAGTATGAGAAGTTAAAGCCATTTTATTTCAGTTAAACAAGTATTGCATATCCAACTAAAGTATAGCAAATGCTGTGCTAGATACTAAATCATATCATACTTATTGTTTTCATGTGTTTACCTTTTATGACAATTTTTACTTGTGATTCACAGTGTGCCTTTTTTACTCTATGTCCATAACATGCTGTTTCTAAAAAGTATCTTAAATTTTTTTGTTACTATGAAAGTGCATGTAATTTCTTAGAACTTCATATAGTATTTTCATGGGGAAATTCCTTCCTGACATTTCTAGAAACAAGTGATATTTTTCTTTCAAATTTCCATGCTGAAAAGAAATCAGTTAAGAATTAAAAAAAAAAAAAATTAAAAATGTAGTATCATTCTTCCATAGGAATTGAAGCTTAACAATCAATATAGAGAAGTTATTGGACCAAGGAATTCACTGACATCAAGAATAAAGAAAATAGAGGGAACCTGACAGGCCGAGCTAAGTAAGGTTAAGGTCGATGTTTCTGGAAAGCTGGAAAGAAACCTATTAGAGAGCAGTAGTCACCTATAATAAGATCAGAGTGTAAATGATGGTCAGGAAAAATATCTCCATCACAATTATATCACAGAAATAAAAGCAACTTTTTTAAAGGAAATGAATAGTTTAATTACAAAAATGATGAGAAAAAAGAATAGTTTAATTACAAAATTAATGAAGCTATGACTACATTAGAAGAAACACAGCTTATAGTATATATGGTTAATCTTTATGAAACATATACATATACATATATAAACATAAACTATAATGAGTTAAAATTCTTGTAAAAACTGTGTCAAAAACTGGGAAATTTAGTCATAAAAATCAAAGTTTTACCTAATTTTAAGTAAAAAATCTCCCTTCAGTTATTCTCCACACATTTATTTCAAAACGTTTTCCCCATTGCACTTATCAACATCTAATATACTATCCATTTTGTTTACATTTTAAATAAAAAGTACATATTATGAATCCATCGTAAAGCTGCATAACACAGTTCTTATCTAGATCAACCAATTCAGCCCTTTAAGCCAGTACAGAGCTTGATTCTGGGCCATTTCTTCTTCCTCACTTGCTCCTGTTCCTTCTTCTTCCTTTTTTCTGTCTTTCTGTTGATTTTCAACTTCATCTTCCTTCCCTTTTTTCCTCCAGCCTCTTGGCATAAAACTTGTTTCAATTACTGGAAAAACAGCGTCCCTGAAAAAATACCTGAGGCTATCCAAAGCTCACTGACACTCTGAAGAGTCAGATTCTAAAACTGTATTGGGGTGGAATCAGATCTTTGTTTCCCTCTGTTGTTGTTTTAGAAGATGAAATAATTGCATTGAAGTGCAGAGAACATAGATGGCTGCTGTAATTGAGCTCTGTGTAGCCTCCACTAGTTCTCCTGCCATCAGCTCTAATAATAACTGATCATTTCCGTGATTAAAGTTAAGGTAGTGTTAGAAAGCCCCAGTATTTGAATCTCTTTGCCTGCAAGCACTGGTCCCCTCCAAAATGCACATGACCGGATTTCCAGTGTAGAAAGGAAATGGTTTAACATCGATCTGCGCAAAGTGCAGAGAGCTAGTGCTCTGAAAGACCCAACTCTTTGATGGCCATTAGGTTACAGATTGTAAGGGCAAAATCACAAGACACCATGTATTAGGGGAATCAGGGTCGTGTTGGGAGCTGAGGTAATGTAATCAATTATTTTGTTGGGTCTGGAGGACAGCTCTGAGATTTATCCTGGGGACTGTTCGTCTAGTTTCATGAAAAAGTTAGCCAAGGGGTTGGTCCGCCCTGAGGATCAGTAGCTGAAACACACCTTAGGTCCTGATATTAACTTTAGCCAGCCTGAATCCCAACCCCTGACCAGTGGTCTGGTCTGGGCTACCACCCTTTGCTTCCTAAAAGGCTGCTGATTACCCAGGGGAGAGACTAGGTCTAATAGGGGTTGTAGATACAGAGGGCTATGATTCTTAGAGCTAGGCTTCAAAGCTAAATTTTATCAAAATCATGAGGATCCTGAATTTCAAAAACAAATGTGGCCTTCCTGTTCACAAACCACAATCTTTCAGAACTGTTCTTTCCATTCATGTTACCAATAACATGAATAAGCAGTTGAAACCAAACATTTGTAGTGATGGCCAGTTTATATCATTAGTGATTAAAAATAATAACGTAACTCTTCATTGTCTATTAGAACACTTTAGCTTTAGATGAAATGAACAGAAGTATTGACAAGGGCTATGGGAAAATGAAGGCCTAGCTAAGGAGAAGTTAGAGATTATGTGAAATGTTACAGCTGGCCAGGGTAGACATGTCTGTGATCTTTTATATAAAATGCTCAGCAGAATACTCATTACATTATACGAATTCCAAAATGCTAACTTTTTATTACTACCAGGGGGTCATCAATTTGAAAATAATGTGAGGGTTTAAGAAATTGATGGAATTTGTATATTTACATGTTAAAATGGAAGCATTAAAAAATGGCATCACTTTACTTTCATTATCTTAGCTCTTTTGAGGCACTCTGTGTAGATGTTGGAGGTAAAGAAGAACTTGTGGGCTGAGAAAATAAAGGAATGAACTAAACAGCCATGGGACTCATATGAAACAGTTCAGCCTTGCCTTCTCTTAATTTCTTCCGTGTGTATGTCTGTCCTTTTTCCAAAATTTGACCTCAAATGTAGTTAAACATAAACTCAATTTGTGAAAAGATTAACTTGCCAAAGACGAACATACATAACCTCCCTCTAGTGAAAGCTTTCTGTCTTCGGTGTGGGACAATACAGAAATAGAGAGGAGGACACTGGGTCCAGAGATCCTTCAAGGGTTACCATGGATAATCTTAATTTATGTACCATGGCAGGACCAGCTTTTATTTTCCCATAGTACACTCAGGGACTGAATTGTGTTGAAGCTCACTTTTGATCCTTGATCACTTTCCAAGTTCACATATTAACATTTCTCTTTGGTATGAAAAACATCAATATCATGTGTCTTTTTCATAAGTGCTTCCTTGTCTTTAAAAAAGGCTATTAATTTCAAAGATGAAAGCAATGTAGCTCATTAAATTATGCAATACCATAACAAGGGAGTATTGCCTTGTCAGTTTTGGTATTGTATATGCGTTTCTAGGAGACAGAAATCTTTTCTGTTTCCCTTGTGTTTCTTTTATTACACTGTTTCACACAAGAGCACATTGCAGGGTTAACAGTTTTTAAAGTGACTCTAATGTTGTGCACATCTCTGCCATATTATTACAATCTGCGTTCTGTTTAAGGTTTAATTTTAAAAATAATTGCCTCTTATTAAACTCTCCCACATTACATTATTGCTGCTCATGCAGAAAATTACTTTGCTGCAGGAAACAAAACCATCCAATGTAATCTCTTCTCCTCATAGCAGAGGAGATAATTGGATTAATTACAAATTAAAAATCTTGGAAGTGGAGTACTTTGCTGGCTAAACTGAGCCATGCCTGTCATTTAGAGATGATAGATAAAAGAAGTTCAGTGATGTTAAATAATCAAGTGCAACCAGTCGCCACAATAATGAGTATTTTTTAAATATTAAAAATGTGTTAATTATCCACTGACTACAAGGAGAAGCTGGATCAGCCTCATGGTAGACTTGTTGAGACATCATCACATAACCCTGCTTACTTAGGCAACTTTCTCTTCCACTTACCTGATTCTGTTTTGTCAATGTTAAAAGCACTTGATAAAATATGTGAAGTTTCACATTGTAAGTCTATAAAGAAATTATTGTATTTTTTCTATTACCATTTAATCTCTTTTTATCCCCCTCCCCCGACACCCATCAGGCCCCACCCTCCCTATTCACCCGATCTCACCCTGAGTTACTTTAGTTTTGGTTGTTGGTGTTGACAAAATTCCTCAAGAGAAATGTTTTATCAGTGTAGGGGACTGGAAATAAAAGATGGCAGAAGCAGTAGAAGGCACCAAAATTGACAAGTTCAAAAACTGTTTTGAACAGTGCGGAAAAAGTCTTGATAGGTGTATTACATCGAATGGAGAGTAAGTTGAAGGTGACTGAAGTTTAAATATTTAATAAAGAATACACAATTTTTATAAATAAATTCCATTTTTTGTCCCCCTTGGTGTATGTGAAAACTAATGATCAAAATAAACTAACAAACAAAGTGGAGACAGTCTCATGGATATAGAGAACAGACTGACAGGTGGTAGAGGGGAACATCTGGGGGCTAAGAGAGAAGGGTGAAGGGATTGAAACAAAAAAAATTTAGACTGGTAGAAACAGACAACAGTGTGGTAATTGTCAGAGGGAAGGAGAGTTGGGGGAGATAGAAGAGGGTAAAGGGGGATTGATAGCAATGGAATGAAGGAAATTAAGCTTGAACCAAACAAACTTACTCAAGACAAATGGGGTTAGTGCTAGAGCTGGTGATGAATTTTTTAGTTCAGCTTTAGTAGGGTTTATAACTCCAAGTATCTTATCATCCATGACCTCGTGTCTGAGTCTCTTAGGAAGACAACTACAACTTTCAATTGACAAAATTAATAGGACAGTTTTGCTAAGGTTTCTCTCTAAGGAACTTGCTTAATAGAATATGCAATAGACTGTGGCATAAGCAAGAGATGAAAATACTTCCCTACCCTTGATACACTTTGGAGCACACTAAAACATGGTAATAACCTGTTTTCTAAGGATATGAGTTTTGGCTCTTGGTAACTTGTTAACATGCTCAATTGGACACATTATTTCTTTGAATTAAAAAAAAAACAAAACATCATTTGGTGATACGTTGAAGGACAAAATTCCCTCATAAGCAAGTTAAAATACTATCAAGGAATTTGCTTTCTTTTTTATATTACTTTGGGCATGAATATTTCAGGCTATAATGGAGGAATTGGTTATGATTGGGGGTAGTTGACACAATTATTTATAACCGTGATTAGTGGTATGGGAATCCAAAACGAAACTAACCAAGGTAAAGTTAATATTTTTACTTTTAACTATGTTAATCTTGGAGACAAAAATGTGTCTACTGACCTTAAGCCCTTTTTATAGTCATGTGAGGAGCCCCAGCACACCAGCATTTAAAAGAATTCATTTTATTTTAGCATTAATTTGCATAGTGAGAGTGTTTACAGGTATACATTTACTGGAAAGTGTGTTAAAGGAAATCTTTATAGGGTTCCTGATGTCCCAAATCCACTGTTTCCATTAATGACAATTTGTACCCAATTCATAAAGTCAGCTTCTTGCACACCATTCGTGAAGGCAGTTTTATGTTCATCAGCGGATGAATATTTATAGGTTGATTTTCCTTTACTTTGGTGCAAAATCAGAGTGGATTTCTTAGCTTAGCTATAACAGTATGTTCAAAATAATATTTCCAAATATTGGGATAAGTAAACTGCAGTTGATATCTCATGGTTTATTTATCTCTGTTCAACCAAATCCATCAATTTACCTTTAAGATTTACATTGGTATCAGTAAAAATCTTCCCCCCCCCCCCAATTCTGATGCATAGAAAGTATCTTTTAACAATGAGGAAAAACAATAACATAGATGTCATAGTATCAACATGGCATAACTTAGTTTGTGTGACATAGTGTGGAAAAAATGCTATTTCTAAATCCATTTTGCTAGATTGCAATTAAATATCAATAGGTTGGAGACATTCCAGTCTTATTTCTAAGTTCACATTGAATTTTTGTGATTACTTTTTACAAAGAGCATAAATCTTAATAGTATTTAAAAAAAAACTTGTTTAAAGAAGTATTTTTTTTCCCTAAGAGAACCTTTATTTGAATGCCAAGAATGCAAACAAATGCAGAATTTTTTGAAATGTTTAATAAAATTTCATTATAATTATATCTTGCATTAACCTGCTATTAAGGAAAATCTGCAGGACTGAAAATAGCTATGAGAACAAATATATTACATCTTTAAAAGCAATCACTTTTTCCATTCACTAATAACTGATACATTTTGGTATATGAGTAAATTTAGGTTGTAGTTATTCATAGAAAAAAATCAAAGAAATGTACTAAAATATTAATGGTAGCCACTTAAGTAAATTAATATTAAAATTTGAGGATATTAGCTTTTAAGAGGGTTGACTTTCATATTTCATTTTGGCCCACTGTTTATTTGTATCTTTCTCTGATTTACAAATATATTTTAAAATGCTTTCTATTACTATATAATAATAATGGCCAAATAGAACAACAATAATTATAAGCAACTATTATTGCAATGTGCTAAATATACATAGTTGAGCAAAAGTAGGTATATATCTTCTATAACATTTCATATTTATTCACAATTTCAGTCTCACAATAAATGGGTAATGTAGTCAGTATATGAGTATAATATAAATATTCATCCTTTGCCCAGAACTCATGGCTTTTTGATGGATTCTGCATTAGGCAGCCAAACCCCAAATTTTCACTTTTAAATAAAATATGTACAACTTTATTTATTGCAGAAGGCAGAAATCTGTGAGATGAACATACACACATTTTACAACATCTAATGTCCAGGTTAAATTCTTAAAAATGTTTTGTGCAGAATAATATAAGCTATCCCTTTTAAACTTTTTAAAAATAGCATTTGATTCAGTTTTATGCCCTTGTCAGAGAAGCCTTTCTTCCCATCATTTCTATGAGTAGGGAGTTTTCCTCCACTTACTAGACAATTGCACCTTTGCAAACTCTTCCCGAAAAATGTCCTGTGGACAATAGGACAGCTAATCTATCGAATGACCTTAGTGTAGTGATTCCGCCTCTCTCCCCTTCCCTCACCTTCCTTGTAGCAGTGGTAGTTGCCAACCTGGAAAACTGAGTTTGCAGAAATAGGACCAAACAGAGACTGTTGGAGAGTCTACACCGGCAAGTGGAGAGATGAGGAGTTAGAAAGGCCATTAACTCCTAGGCCCCGTTTAGGCTTTCAATTTAGCATTAGAGAAGAGCGCTTTCTCTAGGACTCTTTTAGACTTGGGACTGTAGAAGAATTTCAGATATTTTCCTGCTTTCTAGCTTGGTATGTTGGAAATGGTTCCAGGCAGGAAACGTGTAGAAACTACTTCAGATTCTATTTCTTCTTTACTTTCTGAATTGCCTTCAACATCATGAAAGGTTACTATTGAACATTTACACTAGTCACTGGGTTTCTTATTTACAGTCTTAAGTGAGTTTATTTGTTACTTCCCTTCCATCAATTTTGCTGTTACTTATCAGAGACTGGATTTTATTTTCTTCTCTACATACTTGTTGCTTTGCATTTTTTGCTACAACTCTGTGGTGATGATGGCAGTAGCCTATCTTCTATTTCTAGCGATGATGGCGGTAGCCTATCTTCTATTTCTAGCACTAGCTACACGGTAGGATGATGAATTTATCCTCCTTGACTTCCTTTTTCCTTTAAAGAATTTTCTGAGTTTTCATCTCCATTTTGAAAATGGTCAGACTGCCACTAGGCAAGGACAGTAGATGTTTTCCTCCCAATAGAACATATCTACAATTTCTTCTCTGAACACAAACTTGCTTTTTTTTTTTTCTTTTTGATAAGCTAATGTTGAGCAAGACCAGAACCTGTACTTCCTAGTTTACCCCCTTTTTCTCTACAATGTGGCCTTTTGTCCAAGTCTGATAAAATGATCCAGAGATACCTGGCTTTGTGGAAGAAAGGCAGTCTCAGCAGAAACAATTATTTGGCACAACAAAACACCTAGGTGATCAGGTATTATTTATGTAAGTACTACGAGATTTTAGATTATCCTAAGCACCACCCCCCAAAAAGCTTTGCCAGGCACAGAATGCAATTGCTGATTTTTTGCAAAAATTCTTTCTTTTTTGAGCTCTTTAAGCACACATAAAACTGTGTTATGTTTAGGATAAAGTTTCTCCTCCATCTCTGGCACCACAAGATCATTCAAAGAATGCACTCATCTGGCTTTTACTTCACCTGAGCCTTTCTCTGTTTACAGACTTCTGCACTCATGCCTTAGAATTGCCTCTGTCTTTGCTTCATCACCAACACAGACACTTTTGCTCTGTGTTCAGCTCTAAGACTGCATACGCTTATTCTCAAAGAGTATACTTAGCAAGACCTAAGTATACACCAAATAATTCCAAGAAGAGGCCTAGGGTATTATTAGGTGACCTTATTTGGGGAATAAGAAATGTCTTTGAAATGAGCATGTTATTTGTTAGTTCTATAACAGTGTCGTTCTAGGGGGATTGTTAGATCTGGAACAAATGTAATTTATGGGCCACCCTGTTTATTTTACACCAGCCACTGGAGGTCATTCTCTAACTATAATCTCAGGAGCTTATGTTCTCATCAAGGGAAAATTCAGAATTTGAATACCATTGCTGTAGAACAGATCTCTGAAAGTATTCCAGGACTGCACAATAGAGACAAAGGGAATGCAAGATACAATTTCTACTCTGTGTTTCTCTATTTCTTTTTTATTCCCCTTAGAATTGCATTTGCAGAATTTCCAGGCTAGATGCCAGTCCTATCCTAAGAACTTTAACATGCTCTTAACAATGCTGTCCATTCATTATATGAATACAAAAGCAGTGAGCAAAAGAAGTATGAAACTTAGCTCCCTGATAATTGCTTCTTTATTTTCCTAAATGCTTCTTTGCAAGTGTAGCCAAATTTAACACCCTGGGTTTGCTTTCATTCGTTAGTGTTCCCTGAACTGGAGCTTTCATGCTGGGCATAAGAAATGTGGACTGGCCACTTGGCCCATCCTTTGCAGCAGGATTGTTTAACATGAGGAGAATTTTTGACAAGTGGGAAAAAGGAAATTCAGACAGATGGTTAGACAAGTAAGGAAAAAGGATTCAAGTAATTTACAGCCAACTAGTAAATCGCAAGACCTTATCTTTCCTAACCAAGGCCACAAGAGTGCGATCGTTTACACCTCTGCTCCCTAACCAGAGGGTAAACAGCTTCAACCACCCAGGCCAGGGAGACAGAATTTGCGGTATTACCGTCAGGCAAAACCAAACCCAAGGACAGTGAGGTCAGGTGAATAAAGAGAAAAAAGAAAAGAAACCAATCAAATGCAAGACAGAGGCAAAGCTGATCAGAAGCATTAACATATTATTAAAGATAAAACACTGAAAAACTGATGAATAGTCTGCTGAAAGCCTCCCCGGAGAGCTCCCTAAGATTTCCACCAAAAAGAGAAAAGACCCACTCTTTGGGCTCTTTGCCACACCGTTTCTTTCTCGGGGGTGCCTTTCTCCTAAGCTCTAAGAGTGCCCACGGGACGTGCACCCAAGGGTGCAGCAGGCAGTGGCAGCCTGTCTAGGGCTAACACTCTCCATCTGCCTCCAACACCCTCTTTCCTCTGACTTTCCGGGGAGCTATGGGCCCCACCCTGGCTCATTCCTGTCCCTGTGACTTTTGCCACCCAGTGAGCTCAGAGTGGCCCCACCTTAGCTTACCTTTTTCCGGTGAGGTTGCTAGAGGATTTCAGCAGGCCTGCCTAGCATCTCTCCTGTCACCTTTTCTATCCTCAGCCCTTCTGTATTTCACTGTCCCCAGCTATAATGTACATACCCTCCAAATCACCGGGGCTCAAGTTGTAAAATCTTCCCTGCACGACATCAGAACCCACATATTACAGGCCAGTCCCAAGGCAGACCTGCTCAGACCTGGTCCCTTTCCAGTGACACTTATAGTGCTGCCATACATGGATATTTTCATCATGTTTTTGTCATGTTGATTTTGACTCTGCTTATGAAATCAAATATTTCTGTCATTTTCAATAGAATTAAGGAATCTTTGTGGAAAACATATTTCCTAGAGTCAACTCAGTAACTCAATTAAAAACTTTTACCAATTTTTGGTACATTGTATTTAAAATACCTTTGCTTATTTTTCTTGATTCATTTATATTTTGTGTGTAATTATTTTCATCAAGAGACTGAGAATTTTACAATTAGAATTGATTCATTTATTTGTTTTATTCCATATTTTGATTATTATACTTTAGCTATTGCAAATTTGCTGTTCTGGATGTTACTTCTACCAAGGTTTATCGTCACAGATAATTTAAAAAGAAAAAAAAATAGATTTATATTTTTGCCAAATGTGATCATCAGCTGTATGTTTTTTAAATGCCATTTAAAATTGTTTCATTTGTGTTTATTCTTTTGAGGTATCATGTAGGTTTCCCAGATAACTATCACACTCTTAATTTCTCTAAATTTCCATAATCTAAATATGATTAGTGAGTACTTAACATTCTCTGAAACATTCATATAATTTCTTGATATTTTCAGACTATTTGCTTCCTCAATGACTTTGTTATGGCTGTGGTTACTAATTATTATTATGTGTTTATTTCAGTAATTGATAAATCTATTAGTTCTGATGCCAGGCAGCAATACATTGTGTTCTGAAGAAGCTCAATACAGAGAGTTAGCTGTTGTTCTCCTAACTATTTTAAAAGAAATATCTTAAAGTTTCTTCATAAAATAATCTGCATATTTTTTATTTTTTTGTTTATACACTTCAATAGCCATCTTGGTATTTAATATATGTATGATTAGTTTGCGTATTTTAGTTAAATACTCCATATAATTAGTATAAGAAATAAAATATTGTTAGTGCCAATGATGCCCAAATGTCTTTTGGGTTAAAATATAGAGATTAAGGTATTTGCAATCTAAAGTCATGAACTCAGGACTCTATTAACAATCAAGGTTGTTGATTTGTGTGTTTTATTAAAGATATTTGAAACAAAAGTTATTTCTCAAGAAAGTTTGTTTTTTTAGATTTGCCAATATGTGAAAAAACTCCTCATTGATTTTCATTCAAAAACCTTCAAAGACAACTATAAATGAACATAGCTTAAACATTTTCAAGACATGCTTAGAAAATACTATTTTTAAGCCAAAGGGTTTTAGAGAATAAGCCATGTCATAATTCTTCTTTGTCTTAGGAAAAATAACTCTCATTATTTGTCCTTAAATTATGTACTACAAAATTGTGTAAACATTTTCTTTATTTTTAAAGATGTTACTTATTATTTTTTTGTGAAAGTGGGAGAGAGGCAGAGAGGGACAGAACCACCTTTGGTTGCCTTTTACCTGCCACCAGCTACAAACCTGGTTGGAGACCTGGCTTGCAACCTGGCTATGTGCCCTGGCTGGGAATCAAACCAGCGACCTTTGGATTTGCAGGCTGGCACCTTATCCACTGGGCCACCAGCTAGGGCTGTGTACACATGTTAAAGCATGGAAGTAATTTGTAAAATTTTCAATAAGGTGAAATAAATAAAATTTACATTGCTTGGTATCACTTTTATGGTATCTTTATTCCGATAAAAAATAATCATACATTCTATTTTTTTAAATTTCCCCAGCTCTAGCTTGTGTGGCTCAGAGGACTGGCATCGGCCTGTGAACCTAAAGGTCATTGGTTTGATTCCCCAGTCAAGGCACATAACCAGGTTGTAAGCCAGGTCTCCAACCAGGTATATAGCTGGAGACAGGTGAAAGGCAACCATACATTGATGCTTCTCTCCCTTTCTTCCTCCCTCCCTGCCTTTCTCTCTGAAAATAATGAATAAAATCTTTTTAAAAAATTTCTCCAGCTTTATTGAGATATAATTGACAAATAATGTTGTGTAAGTGTAAGGTATATGTACAACATGCTGATTTGACCTACTTCCATATTGCAAAATGATTACCAATGTTAGCTAGCATATCCGCCCTGTTGCATAATTGTCATTTATTGTTTATAATGAGAGCATTGAAGACCTGCTCTCTCAGCAACTTTCAAGCATACAATATAGCATCATTAACTTCGTATAGTCACCATACTGTATGTTAGATCCCTGGAACTTATCCATCTCATTTACTATTTTCATATTTCTAGATTTTTAATAGAAAAAAATCTCAGTGACTGGAACAAGGAAAATATGATGTAATTACACACCATCACTGTCCATAATTTCTGCCCCAGTGAAAGTGATTAAAAATAGAACATCTCTTTCTTTTGAGGATATCATCATTTCTGACTTTCCCGTGTGGAAGATAACGTTTACTTGAGTGCCTCAATTGAAATGTAAGGATTTACAGTCTTTCTTATATCTTCTAGTTTAATGTTTCTAGATGTTTCTTGTTACTAGTCAATTCCTTATTATATGAGTACCCTGATATAGTTCAACTTTTTGTTTAAAAATCACCCTGTGGAAATTCATCTCATGGTGTCATTCTCCTGATTGGACATTTTTCAATGAAGTAGGATTTCAGCATTTATTAACAGTAAGAAATAGAATAAGAAATAGTATTGAATTGTACATATTTGATACTGAGGTAAGTTGTCTCCAAGTATGACTGCTAACAAGTACTTCCAATACATATGCACATACGTCTCCCCACATAAGAGCAGAGTCTATTTATATCCCCCTTGATTTTAGATCAGCCTGTGTCTTGCTTTGATGGATGAAATGTGACAGGAGAGAAGTGCAATTATGGGATCTAGTAGTCATGCAGCATAGAAGGCAAGCTAGACTATTGAATGATTAAAGACCATGTGGAGAGGGCTTTAGAGAATGAAAGACCATTTATCAAATAATCTTTCAGTTCAATGCAGCTTTGTAGGAGACTCCAAGTGAGACCAGAAGTGTCCAAGAAAACTCACAGAATCATAAGAAATAAGTAGTTATTATTTCATGCTGTTTTGCTAAGTAGAAACAAAGGATTATACTGTAGCTTAGAAATCATGGCTAGAGTTGGATTTTCCTATTTTTCAGAGACAGGAAAAATGAGACAGGCTTGTCACGGATTAAACACTTATTTTTCTGTCTTCTTCAAGATTTTTTTTTTCTGAAGCTGACATTGTTTAAGCATCTTAGAGAAACCATTATTATGCTATAATAGTTTCTACTTACTCACCTATTAATAACAGCAATTAGTTAAAATTAATGTGCAGTTTCATGTAGACACGACAGGTGTCTTTCTAGCTCAGGGACTGTAAAATTAAACAAGTTGCACAGACAAGAGGGAAAGTGTTAAATCAGTGGCCTGGAGGACCTCAGTGAAGATGCCCTCCTCACAGAAACATAACTTGTTAAGAGTTTTGATCCCACAACTGGTAATAGCAGTAGGAAAACAGATAGCCTAAAGCCCCAATTTGTGAACAATATCCAACCTGTGGAACACTGTTAAGATAAAAGACCAGGAGGTTAGTGAAAAAAATAATAATAATCCACATCTTTATAGTTATCACAGTAATTAGATGACTAAATATAAGAGGACAGTCTTCCTTTCATTGAAATCCAAATAACATTTTTTTTCTTAATTTCACTCAATTTTGCAGGCAGCTTAAACTGAGGGTGAGCTAAACCTAAAAAACTTTTTGGATTTGGGTAATGAAGGATTTACTCAGCCAATGCGAATGTTATCCACTCTAGATGTAGAGACGTATCTGCTCAGGGCTCATGAATTTGGGACTTCAGGAGCCTGAGGTTTTGACCTGCACATCTGATCACTTTTGCCTGCAGTGGAGCTGAAGTGGAACTGCCCAGTCAGCAGACACAGACCCATTGCCCAGTGTCCTCCTTTTCCAAAACAGACCACATTGAGGGAGATAAAGTGGGTTGTTATGGGTTTAATTATGTCCCTCCAAAAAAGACATGTTGAACACCTTCATAATGTGACATAATTTGGAAATTAGGTTGCCATTGCAGACATAGTTCAATTAATGAGCTCTATACTGAAATCAGATGGGCATCTAATCCTGGAACACTGGAGTCCTTATAAGATCATCATCTGAAGATAGCATGTAGGAACAGGGCCTTGTGAAGACTGAGGATCTGGGTGGTGTGTTTACAAACTAAGGAATGCCTAAGATTTCCGGCCAATGATCAAAGGCCAGGAAGAGGAAGGGAAGGATTCTGCAAAAGGTTTTCAGATGGAACATGGTCCTGCCCATCTCATGATTTTGAACTCCCAATTTCCAGAATTATGAGACAATAAATTTCTATTGTTTCAAGTCACCTAGTTTGTAGTAATTTGTTATTACAGCCAGAGGTGAAAACAAAAGTCAATCCCCACCTGTCCATAATAGCAGGAATTTTCTCTCTCTCTCTCTCTCTCTCTCTCTCTCTCTCTCTCTCTCTCTCTCTCTCTCCTTTACAAGATTTGTAGCAACAAGAATAGGATCACCTCAACACGCCTCCTTGGGTTTATCCCTATGTTTATTCCTCCAGGTAGCTGATTTATAAAAATCATTCTGCAGAGACCATAAATTCCATGCTCAAACTCAAATGTTTCTGACAAGCTCTGACATTCAAAAATTAGGGGGAGCTTCTGAAAACAGCAGTTGTATTAATAATCAGAACTAATGAGGAGGAAGAATTTAAGGAAGCAGAATTTTACTAGATGTCCAAGTTGGACACAAAGAATGAAGGTGTTTGTCTACAGAGGCTTCCCTGTTCTTTAAACTGGTAACTGAGGTTGGTTTATTGTAATTCTGGGAAGATGGAGAAATTCCTGCTTGAAAGGATGAACTAAAAAAGTGCAGAGACTCTTTTCCATATCAAAATGGCTGCCCCTTAAGTTTCCTGCCACAATAAAATCATAAACATTAAATCGTAATTTCCATATTTTAAGGAAGATAAGGCAAATGCTGCTGTCAAAATGAAAATCAGAGGGGCAGGCTATATCCAATGGTAACATTATTCTAATTATGATCTCTGTTTGGCTGGTACGAAAATCAGATGGGTGTTAGGCATTATTTATAGAATATAATTAGAATTATTTATTGATTAAAGAAAGGTTGCTGCAATGAGATGAGAACTGTGATTGACCATATTTCTTCATTGAAAGATGTTTGCTAATTACTCTTGATTGGTGTGCAGTCATTGATTTGGCTTATGTGATCTTATGAGTCACTGTTAATGCTGGTTATCAAGAACAAAATCTCTTTTCTTGTAGGGCCAGAAGTTTGATTTACTGTGTGCTCTGCCACCTGGGTATTTTAATTACCTGGCATGAGATCATAATTCAGTAAGGTGGTCTTTGAACAGGTGGTCCAAACCTAATTCAAACACTAAAGCTGCTCTTTATATTCATGCCATAGTAGCTGAAAGTAATTGTGAAATAGTTGTGTTTGAAGCTCTGTCTTTATTTATTGATTTTTATTATAAAAAAGGAGGGGATATTAAGTAGAAAATAAGTTAGAGGCTCTCCCAGACAAAAAAGCCCCAGCAATCTGGGATAAACATGCTCAAGACCAGATAAAAACATTTATTCTTCAGTCTCCTAAACACCACAAATAATATTTAGAAAGCAATTTCTATATTTTATTTATAGAAGCCCCACATCTAGTAAGATTGTTCCTCTGCTTCATATTAATAAAATGCATCCAAATGAATGTAAATTCTGAACAATGTGGTGCTTTACAGACCAAGCATGTCTCCCATCTTTTGGCCTCCTTTATTCCTTCATTGTAAAAAATTAAAGTAGTTACTATATTCTAAGTACTGTTCTAGAAATTGAAACTAAAATCATGAGCACTTAAAACAAGACCTTAAGATTATATTCTAATAAAGACAGACAATAAAGTTTTTAAAAGAATAAATTCATACATCAGACATTATATACTGCAAAGAAAAATTAAACAGTAATTCATTAGCAAGTAATAAGAAAAACACATTGACAAGAAAGAGCCATTGATGATCTAAGGAGAACAAGTTGCATGACATCAATTTATGTAATGAGTCAGCCAAGAAGAGTGCATTGGTATCGGCATGTGTGAACAATGACAATTGTGCTGTATTAGTCCATGGAAGTGGTAGAGATGCCATTGAGTGAGCATGTGTACTGTGTGGCTGTCACATTCAAAATGGCTGAGTGAGTAGAGGAACAAATCTGATCAAGTTTTACATTAAGTTTGAACATTCCTCTGCAGAAACTATCCAGATGATTCAGAAGGCTTTTGGGAACCATACAATTAATGCAACACCAATAAAAATGTGGCACAAACGCTTCAATGATGGTTAAGAATCTGTTGAAAGTGACCCACACTCTGGAAAGCCTGTAACAAGCAGAACATGTGAGAATGTGAAATGTATATGTAGACTGCAATCAACAAATACCAGTGCCTGGCAATGTGAGAACTAGAAGCTAATATAAGAATCCCTAAAACTACTATGTCTAAGACTTTGAGGCAGGATCTTGGCATGAAATATGTCATGGCCATAGCTTCTGCTACCAGAGCAGAAAGAACATTGTGCTGCAGTTGCGAATCACTTCATTCAAACTGCTACCAATGAACCAGACTCCCATAAGAGGGATATAACAGGAGATGAATCATGGGTCTACTGTTATTATCCAGAAATGAAGGTCTAGTCAACCCAGTGGAAGTCACCTGGTTCTCCATGTCCGAAGAAGACATGGCAAAATCACAGCAAGATCAAGACCATGTTAACTGTGTTTTTTCATCAGGAAGGCTTTGTCCATCACAAGTACTCCCTTCCAGGGCCAAACAGTTAAAAAGGGAAACTACCTCAATATTCTTCATTAGTTGAGAGATGCAATACCATGAAGACAGCTGCAGCTCTGGGCAACTGGTGGTTAGCAGCTTCATCACAACAATGTACCTATTCATACATCATGTCCCAAACAGAAGTTTTTGTTATAACATCAAAATGCCCAGGTGACTTAGCCTCCCATACAGCCCAGATTTGATGCCCTGTGACCACTGGCTTTGCCTGCAACTAAAATCACCCTTGAAAGGGAAGAGATTTCAGACCATTGATCATGTTCAGAAAACTATGATGGGGCAGCTGAGGTGAATACAACAAAGAATTTTGCAGTGTTTTGAACAGTGGATGAGATGCTGGAAGAACTGTGTTGAGGGCCCAAGGTGCCTACTTTGAAGAGGACTGAGGCATCATTGTCTTATGTACCATGTTTACTTGTATCTTCTCCAATAAATTTCTCTCTATTCAATATTGCATGCCTAGATACTTTTTGGACAGGCTATATATACACTTCTTTCTTTCCAGAGACTTCACTAAGTTTTTAAATTTCTCTTTTGTTCTCTTTCCTGTGTCTGCACATACTAGCAAGAAATAACCTTGAAATTTTTTGCTTTTTGCACTAAGTAATCTTCCTTGGATTATTGCACAAAATGGATAGCTGACACTAAAATCCAAAGTATCCAAATGTTTCCAAAATTATACCCCACCATAAACAGTTAATTGTAGATCTTGATTTATGTATGGTATATTCAGCTTGACATATCTTTTCCAAGGATCTATTGACACTCTACTCAATAGTTGGGAACCATATGGGTGAAGCTAAATGTTGTTAATATGATCACAAACTTTAAAAATTATAGTAATTCGATTTGCACAATGACAGTATCATAGCCAATGAAGTTTATCCAAGGTGCAATTATTGGTAATTGAAAAATTATAGTAATTTCCTTCTTTGTGGTACAATAAGAAAGAGGCAAACTTGCTGTTGGCTATTAACATCTGATATTATTCTGATGTTTCCTAGAGTAATGGGCAATTTTTAATCTATTAGATTATATGTAGTCATACAATATATCATCTCATATTAAGTATTATATATTCTTGTAAGTGGGAGACAGAAAGGAAAAATATTTAGGGGAATTTCTGTATCAGGTTTACAATTGACCACTCTAAAGGTATTAAAATATTATGTTTTGCCTTCACATGACCCAACTTTTTAGCAGCCAGATGTGGCTTGACGCTTACCTGTTTGAGTTTAATTTAAACTTAGAGAAGAAAGAAAAAAATCTAATTTTCCTGGATGCTTCTGACATCATATATCCTTATGATTAATAAGCTTGAAAACAAGAAAACCATGTAAAACCATAAAAGACATAAATTTGTATGCATATACACACTTAAAAATTATTGACAGCTATTTATAAAAAAATCAATATGTCATTTACTTCATTTGCTGTTGTGTTCATTAAAATTTTAATTATTTATTTAATAATAGTTTAATAATAGTATACATTGGATTTTAGTATATGCTTACTAAAATATTTTTAAGTCCAATGTCACTTTATATATAAAAAAGTACCCTGAAATTATGCAGGTATTATCTTCTAAAATTTTACCTTAGAAGTCCTTTAAAAGTTCTCATAGGACAGTTATTAACCAGAATTGTGTGGTTAGAAATAAAGAGTAATTTTAAAAACAAGAAGTTTGTTGCTGACCTGATGGTATGTATTCTCTTATTTTTGTGAGTCTATGGAAATTTTAAACCTTGTGGTTTAATGACACTGTGAGATATCACCATTGGGAAAAGCAGAGAAGGACAATTGGGTGATTTATACAGATGGAACTAAAAATAAAATATTTCTCTGCCCTTATGTATCCAAATACTGGGTGATTGAAAACTAGTAATTTCATTGACTCAAATTTCTTACTTCCTACCCAAAGATTCTTAGAACTTACAATTTTGATGTAATAGAATCTCTTTGAGAAAAAAAAAAAGTTTTTTTTTTTGTTTGTTTTTTAAAGATTTTATTTATTATTTCCAGGGAGAGAGGAAGGGAGAGAGGCTGAGAGGGAGAGAAACATCAATGTATGGTTGCCTTTCACCTGCCTCCAGCTACGGTCCTGGCTGAAGACCTGGCTTGCAACCTGGTTATGTGCCCTGGCTGGGGAATCGAACCAGTAACCTTCAGGCTCGCAGGCCAGTGCCTTATCCACTGTGCTACCAGCCAGGGTGAAAAAAAGTTTTAACAGTAGAGAAAACTAATATTATAAACAGATTTATCTGGATCTAGCTATTTTATAAGCTGGATTTTTTTTTTTTTTTTTACCAATAATGACTGTCCTGTATTCCTGAAATTATCCTTTCTAAACATCTAATGGCTTCTATCTGAGTTATAACAATAAACTTGTTAAATTTTCTGAAATTCATCATTTTAAAATTACTTTATTTCATACACTATTTAAAGAACTAAAGCACATATGCATTTAGAAACACTGCATTTACTTTACAATGAATGTTACATTCAATACATGTTTAGCAGAAATTTAGGACTTCACATATTTTAATAGGCTCCTGATTCAAACAAAGTGTTTAGTTCCAAAATGTGACAGAGCTGATGACCAGATATAAAGACATGAGCAAAAACTCAATATTTACTTCTTTATATGTTTTTAAAAATGTATTCACTAAAATATATTTTATTAAAATATTTATGGATTTATGAAATCTCCAGTTATTGTGCTTTATCATTATCAGTAAATGTTTGAAATAAATATAAGATTTAAGTTATTTTCTTAGTTGGAAATAATATGACTACTTTGGTAGACAATTTGGCATTTTATTACAAAACTTAACATACTCCTAACATATGGTCCAGCAACTATATGACTTTACAACTTGTTAGACAAAAACCTGCACAAAAGTGTTTATAGCAACTTTATTCATAATTTTCAAAACATGGGAGCAATAGCAATATAATAGTTGAATTAATAAACAAATTATGGTAGTTCACACCATGGAATATTATTCAGAAAAAGAAAGACATGAGTGCTCAAGCCATAAAAATGTAGAAAAATCTTAAATGCATATTGTTAAGTGAAAATCAGTCTCAGAAGGCTATATTCTGTATGAGTCAAACTATATGACTTTTTGGATGATCATTGGTTGCTAGAAGTTCCAGGGTGAGAGAAAGTGGAATGGCTAAATGAAGCACAGGGAGTTTTTAGAGCAGTGAAACTATTCCATTTGAGTGGTACTCAAATGGTGGATACGTGTCATAATTTGATTTGTGTCCAAGTGGCAATATTTATAACATAATTGGTCTGATTGAATATGCTTTATTGATTACTGCTACAAACTCTTAATGGAGTGAGGGGCCATTTGTCCTTGATTGTGCTGTGAACATACTTCACAAGGCTTATGACAGAACCAGCCTGAGCTGCTGAAATCACTGCTCAAACTCCTGATAGTTAGCTCAAGTTTTTCAATGACTAATAAATAAATACAAACTTTAAATAACATCAACATGGTGTATCTCAGTGGAAAGATTAACCTTAGGAAATGATCTTGTAAAAGTTTAGATGACAAAGGTATTATTTTTTGTCATGACTCCAGTAAGTGGCTGTTGCATAAATCCCTAATCTTCTGGATATGAAACTGGAGTTTTGGCTTTAATATTGGGGTTTATTGTAACTTTAATTCCCTAGTAAGAAAACCCTAAAGGAGAGGTCTTATGGGCCAATAATTTATTAAGGAAAGCAGTGTCTATTTACAGAGTGAGAAAAAAGATAAGTGGATCAAGGGACCAACAGGTATATACAAAGTGCTCAACATCACTAATCATCAGGGAAATGCACATCAAAAACATAAAGAAATATTGCCTCACACTTGTTAGGATGGATGTTATCAAAAGATAAAAAATGTTGGTGAGGCTATGAAGAAAATGGAACACTTGTGCACTGTTGGTGACAATGTAAATTATTACAATCACAATAGAAAAAATTAAAACTAAATATTAAAATAGAACTATACCATATGATTCAGCAACCCCATTTCTGGATATCTGTCCAGCAGTAAGTAAACCAAAGTCTGGAAGAGTTATCCGCATTCCCCTATTCATTGCAGCATTGTTTACACTAGCCAAAATATAGAAAAATATTTCATTTTTTTCAAGCCCCTCCTGTGAGTCAGATTTTATAATGTACTCCTTCTGTTTAAACAGATTGCAATTATGGAGGAAAAATACCAAAGCATATGTTCTTTTTTGTTTTATAATATTTATTGATTACTTACTATTCTCCAGGCATTATAGAGTATAAGTGTGTATAAGTTTATCTGGTAATTTATGGGAAGCCTGATAAATATAAAGACAGTGTTACTCAACATTGTAGAGGAGAAAACAGGCTCACAGGTGCTCCAGAACATACCCAGGTCAGAGAGCTTCTGAGATACATGAGAGAGGTAACCTGGGCTTCCTGACCCAAGGCACTTGCTGAAATAGCGCACTGCATTGCCCCAGCTTCTGCAAGCCTCATTTTGTTTTCTGAAAAACTTGGTCGAGTTTTTCTTTTTAAATCACCATTTTGTCTTAATAAAAGTGTCAGCCTTGCCTGAAGCATGTTCTTGTGCAGAACGCTGTACTTCCAGAACCTGGTTATTCAGTATTTGTCAGTCCTGAACAATCTATCATCTCAGTGGTTTTCATGTGTTATTTGTTTTTCTTAAAGATTTTATTTATTATTTTTAGAGAGGGAGGGGAGAGGGAGAGAGGCAGAGAGGGAGAGAGACATCAATGTATGGTTGCCTTTCACCTGCCTCCATCTACGGACCTGGCTGGAGACCTGGCTTGCAACCTGGTTATGTGCCCTGGCTGGGGAATTGAACCAGTGGCCTTTGGGTTTGCAGACGGGTGCCTTTTCCACTGTGCTACCCGCCAGGGTCATGTGTTAATTGTTAATGTAACTTCATACCATCTCCAGACATTTGATTCATCCCTTGTGATGTGTGATAACTAACTAGAATTTGCTGAAAAACCTGTCTTCATGTTCTGTAGTAGAAACTGGTATGTACTATTACAAAAGAGTGAAAAGGTTAGAGCAAAATGCAAGGGACAATGTATGTCCATCAGTAGGCTGGGATAGCCAATTAATACTCAAAGGAAAACAGTTTAATATTGTCATTGGAATTGATTAGTATACAGTGGATTGGCAACAGTGAAATACAGCTCTGTATCTTTTATAGGTATCTCTTAAAAGTGGGCTTATCTATTTCAACATGGATCTCCCACCCGACAATGTATTGTGAAATGGCATAGAGTTTTGTAGCAGGCATTTAAGCCCACCACCATGATACTAGCATTGACATTGTACTGTACTCGCTTCTCTATTCAGTTTTTCACCCCTCCATCTGTAATAATTACCCCTTAATTTTGAGCCCTATTCAAAGCAAATTTTGGCATCAAGATACTTCTTTCTAAATATTACAACACCACCATATATTTTCATGTGAAAACATAGACAATGCTATTTTATTTACTTTTGCTTCTTTGGGAAATAGGGAATTTTTTTTTAAAATTAGGCAGTTTTGATCCTGTTATCTATTCATCCCTTCAAATGAATGCAGCTAAGCTGCCGTCATGATTTATAACTAATAAGGCTTGTAAAAAGAAAATGAGTGTTGTTGTTTCTGGCCATGCATAGCATGTCTAAATTAAAAACACGGTTGTAAACTGGAGTTGCTGTCACCTTGGCTGCAGCTCAGCAGACAAATTTAATTCATAAATTCTTCAGCAGTGCCACCTCAGACCTCATCCTGAAGTATGCACGTCCTCATCATAAAAACCTTTGCATTAACTTCTACTGCAAATGAGACGCTCATGACAACAGACAGGAGTGTGTGGCAGGGGTCTGCAGGGTCACTGCAGTGAGCTCTGGGGGAGCAGCACAGCCAATATAGCTGTTGAGGACGTCATGCTCTTCAAATTTTGATCAAAGAACCCTATCGGAATCCGTTAAATAAAACATTACGAAGGCGTGCCAAATTGAAATTATTTCTGCCTAAAAAAATACTTTAGTTGAATTTAGAGGACAATCCTTTCCCATGCACTTTTGAGCTTTCCATTTGAAAACAAAACAGAACAGAACAGAACAGAACAAAACGAAACAAAATTTTTGCTGTTTCAGTTTTGCCCCATTTCACCAGTACTCTCTCCTTATGAATAGAGTTTTAATTTGTGCTCCCTAATTCAGTAATATCTACTGATACCTAAAAAAAGTCATTCATTTATAAAAAGATTACCAAGCTCCTGCATAAACCCACATGATACCCACTATGGAGACAAAACGAAGTTGCCTTTAAGGGACTTACAGGTTTTGTTTGTTTGTTTATTTTGTTTTGTTTTGTTTTGTTTTTACAGCACCTCAGGGTTCTTTACAGATTTATTTCCATATGCATTTCTAAAGTCACAGTGACTATAGACCAGTTAAAAAGGAGAAGAAGTTAAGTCTTATCATAGGACAATGGAAATTCACAATATGAACAAACACGGCAGGTCCAGCAGTACAGTTTTTAAGTCTAAGCACCAGGGAAGCACCTGCCATGGCTAATCCAATTAAGTTTACAAGTTATACAAATTATATTTTCTTCCACCTCATTTTAGAGAAACATCTGAATATCAGAGGAATGAAGGGTATTATTTCAGAGAAGAAGCTGAAGGTGGGCAGTGTCACCTTGTGCTGAGGAGAAAAACAGTGCTCAACTAGTGACAAGTTTGCCCAAGATACTTTGGGTGGCACTGAATGTCAGCTAAGTGAACAGGTAGGTATGCATGGAAACAATGTTTCTGCTTGTGAAGACCATCCTTTGGACACTCCAGAAAACTTCTGTGTTATGTTTTCTGGAGGGTCTTCTAAATGCAAGCCTCATGCAGGGACAATCTGGTCTCATAAGAGAGAACATAATATAAGTAACACCCCAGGAAACCAACAGAACAAAGATCTGGTGCTCATTTGGAAACTTCCAGTTTTGGAGGGACAGGAATGCCCAAACCGAAAAAGAATCTGACCTTAAAATGTACAATTTGAGTTTATTTGGTTGGGGTGTATAGACTCCATTATTTCCTTCAAGGCACTTTGTTAGTTGAAGAAACAGACCTAGCTGTGGTATTATCATTAGTTCTCTCTAATGTTGGCTACTTTTCTGCATCCAGCCTGACTTTGAGTTTATTCTTGTTTTAATTTAAGGCACTCCTGTATTTCTGTTGTTCAATTCTATGACAGTGGTTCCTGATGTGCACTTGTTTTCGTGATACTTTGAGTCACCTGTGGAACTTACAGTTTTTAAACTAAGCACATGGGCAGGAGTAAATAAATTTGCAGTTAGAATTTACCTTTGCAATACTTAGCCATTAGGCATTACAATTCAAGTAATAATAAAACCTCCATATTAAAAATAATGTTTTTCTTGACAAGATAAAGATGCTTTTTTAACAAGTGCCAGTATGCTAGGGCAAGACCACTCATTGCAGACGTGACCAGAATAGCACCTTGTAGAAGTGGTGCCCACAGAAAGTGGGAGTTTTTCAACAGTCCACCAAGCAAAACAGAAATGCAGATCTCATAGCTTTTCTATGTGAAGAACTAGCAGTCCTAAATAGGAGAGGACAGGTCTGCAAAAAGACATGCTAGGAGGACACACTTCTAAACTGCCTTTCTCAATTTATAGTACATCTTTGGCACTGTTTGTGGAAGTAAGAAAATAATTTGAAAACCTTTATGTTGAAAACTTAGCATGTGTGAACTGACCCATGTTACTCTGGACAAAAGCATGTGCTGACCCTTCCCTGAGGCGATTGTCATTATTCAAGGAGCCTTGAATGGCCCTGTGGGTACATGAGTGATGAATTTAGCAGGTATGTGTACCTTCTTCTCTTCTGATACCTAATCCGTAAAGTCAGCCATTCTGTATTCAGGTTTTTTAAATGTATTCACCTAAAACAAATGCAAAGTAATATTGAGTGAAAAGTATAATTGAAAAAAATTATTAAAATTTTAAACGTTTTAGAATCAATGCCTTTCCTTCACTAAAGCAGCAATTTACAACCTTTTTCATCTCATGGCACACATAAACTAGTAAACTACTATGGTGCACTAAAAAATATATTTTTTGACATTCTGTCAAAACAATAGATATAAATTTGATTCATTCACATCAGATGGCTATTGTGTTGACTGATGTCATTTTTTTAGTTGACAATCCAAAGGAAAAGATGTCAGTGGCCCTGGCTAGTTGGATGTTTCTTGTTTTAATAATTCTTGCAGCACAAACAAAATAGCTCCCTTAAAGAATCAAGCAGATGGAAGGGAAAGATATCTGTCATTACCTGCCCTATTGACCAATTCTGATCTGCAAAGAAAGACATTTACTGAATTGTTTGCTTTTTGTTCTTCCAGTGATTGTTTTTATAAACTTAATCTACTTCTATTTTTTGTTCCATCAACTTCAGGCCACGTGAAGTCATACTTTAATGTTAAATGTTCGGAAATGACATGTCATTTACCTCTCACTGCTCCATTATTTTCCAGTTTTTATTATTTTATGAGGTTTGTGTTTATAAAATTTTTATCATAATTAGGTCTTTTATGCCTTATAAGTTGTTTTTTCAAATGAATACTAATAAACAGCTTTGGCAATATTAAAATAGTTTCACTCCAGAACTAAGTAGTGTAATTGGATCATTATGAGAGTGTATTTCCATGTCATTTAAACTTTGCTTTTAAAAACTTTAATGTTTTTTCTTTTTTTGTAAGATTTTATTTAGTTATTTTAGAAAGAGGGGAAGGGAGAGAGGCAGAGAGGGTTAGGGAGAGAGACATCAATGTACGGTTGCGTTTTACCTGCCTCCAGCCAGAGACCTGACCGGAGACCTGGTTTGCAACCTGGTCATGTGCCCTGGCTGGGGAATCGAACCTGCGACCTTTGGGTTCACAGGCCGGCACCTTATCCACTGTGCTACCAGCCAGGGCTTAAAAACTTTAATGTTTTAATAAAGAATTTTTCATGTAAGTCCATCTTGAAAATTTACAAAGGGAGAAATTATTCCAACAGTATAAAAATTATTTACTGTTTAAAAAATACGGAGGGGGAAAACCATATATTTAAGGTTTTTAAATGGACCATCTCAATATGTTATTTTGTGGATATCAGCAATCGGATTCTAAAGACTGTATGGAGAGACAGATGACCAACAATAGCAAACACAATATTGAAGAATATTGTGAGAATTTACCCAAGTTCGAGGCTTACTATAAAGTTACAATAATCAAGATAGTGTGATATTGACAAAAAAAAAAAAAAAAAAAAGACAAATTAATGCAACGGAATAGAAACACCAGAACTAGGCCTGCATGAACATAATCAACTAGTGTTTGCTGGAGCAAGGGCAATGCAAGCAGCAAAGGTAATCAACAAATGGTGCTGAAAGACTGGAACACTATATGAAACCAAATTAACCTTGCCACAGACACTATATCCTTCACACCAAAAAACAAACAAACAAACAAACAAAAAAACCCTCAAAATAGTCATGGAGCCATATGTAAAATGCAAACTAGAAAAATCCCAGAAGATGAAATGGAAGAAAACCTAAAAATCCTTGGTTATGGCACTGCCTGTTTAGATACAACCTCAAAAGCATGATCCATATTAAATAATTGCTGAGCTGAACTTCATTTAAAAAAAAAAAAGGCAAACAGACAACAAAACAACAATAACAAAACTGCTCTGGAAACACGATGTCAAGAAATTGAGTAGACAAGCCACAGACTAAAAGAAAATACTTTTAAAAGACACATCAGATAATGGATGGTTATCTAAATATTACAAAGAACTCTCAAAACTCAACAATAAGAAAACAAACAATCCATATTTTAAAAATGTGTCAAAGATCTTAACAGACATTTCACCAAAGAAATGCAGGTGATAAATAAACACATAAAAATATGCTCCGTATAAATGTCATCAGAGAAAAGCAAATTAAAACAACCACCAGATTACCACAATATACCTATTAAAATGGCCAAAATCTGGAACACTGACAACACCAAAACTGACAGGGTGTGGAGGAGCAGGAGTTCTCGTTCATTGCTGATGAGAATGCAAAATAGTACAGACACTTTGAAAAATAATCTATTAATTTCTTACAGAACTAAACATACTGTTGGCATATGATGTAGTATTTAAGGTGTGTAAAACTTAGGTCAACACAAAACCTGACCAAAAATGTCTCTATAAAAATTGTAGTTGTTAATAGTTATTTAAGTTAAAAAAATACCAACCCTGGCTGGTGGCAAAGTGGATAAGGCACCAGCCTGTGAACCTAAAGGTCCCTGGTTCTATTCCCCAGCCAGTGCACATAACCAGGTCGCAAGCCAGGTCTCCAGCCAAGTCTGTAGCTGGAGGCAGGTAAAAGGCAACCATACATTGATGTTTCTCTCCCTCTCTGCCTTTCTCCCTTCCCCTCTCTCAAAAGTAATAAAGAAAATCCTTTAAAAAAATAGTCACCAAGTGATATATTCAACAACAAAATTTGTGGCTTATGTGTTTAACTAAAGTCTTTATGAGGGTTTAAATATTTATATTAAGAATGTACATTTCAGCCCTGGCTGGTGGCCTAGTGGATTGGCACCCCACAGCCTGCAAATCCAAAGGTCTCTGGTGTGATTCCCAGACAGGGCACATAACCAGGTTGCAAGCCAGGTCTCCAGACAGGTCTGTAGCTGGAGGCAGGTGAAAGGCAAGCATACATTGATGTTTCTCTCCTTTTCTTTCTCTCTCCCTGCCCTTCTCCCTAAACATAATGAATAAAGTCCTTTAAAAAAATGTACATTTCAAATATGTTTTAAATTAAATTATATCAAATAATTGTAACTATACCTTGCATAAATGATTATCTTTAATGGCATTTCACTTCTATTTTTAGTATTTTTGGAAACAATTAAAATATACTAAATATGAAATTCAAGAACTGAAAGAAAAAAGGAACTCCTATCCTTTGCAACAACATGGATGGAGCTGGAGAGTATTATGCTTAGTGAAATAAACCAGTCAGTAAAAGATAAATACCATATAATCTCACCCAATACAGGATAATAATGAACAAAACAAACAAACAAGTGAAACAGAACCAGATACATGAATACAATGAATAGACCTTCGGTGGGTGGAGGGGATCTGGGAGAGGGGAGGAGGCAAAGAAGGGGAGCAATTTAGTCAAGGAACTAGCATGGAAGAACCATGGACATGGACAACAAGTGGGATTGACTTTGGCAGGGAGTGGGTGGATGGGGAAGGTGACAGAGGGGAGGAAAAAAGGGATGGATGTAATACAAAAACAATAAAATTAAATTAAAAAAAGAAGTCAGCTCAGCCAAAATGATTCTAAATAAATATTTGAATTTTATGAAATATTTTTTCGTAACAGATGTTAATATACAGCCTAGCACAGAAACAGTAACACTGTAGAGACCTAATCAATTTATACTAATTACTTTGATCCATGTTATTTCATTTATATGCTAAGCAGATGAACTGAATGAATTATTATTATCAAACAAACTGTTCCTTGTTATTAAAGTTTCTCTGGCTTTTGGATGGTTGTTGATGACATCTAATCCATTGCAATTAAATAGGTAAATGTTTATTTTAAATATACATCAAAAAATCTAATGAAAAATATACCATTTCTCTATCATTTAACTTATTATAGAAGAGATATTAACAAGTTTTAAAATATATATTTAGTATAAAAGTCTTAAAGAACTACAAATAGCATTGTTGTATAAAAGCATAGTCAAATTGGAAAAGTAACTGGAAGTGAAGATTTTATAAAATAAATTGTTCTATAATAGCATGCTATTTTAGGCAGAATGTTTAGGGTAGTGTTAGTTTTAGTTTCTAGTCAACTATGCAAGTGGAGAGGCATTAGGCACAAATATTTTTATTTCTTGATATAAACAAGAAGCAAGAAACAAACACTTGGAGCAGCTTTTATGCCTGTGACTTTCAAAATAATTCAAAATGTCAGACTTCATGAGCAGTGCCAATTATAATGATCTTCATGCATATTAAGCATGGTTAAATGGATGTGCTACACAGAAGTAATACTTCTGAGTTACACACAGAAGTAATATGTCAAATTGTTCATGGAAATAGTGATTGAGCAGATCTGGCAGTTCTTCCTATTCTTTTCCTTTACAGTTAATGTTTTCTATTAGTTTATATTTATTTAGAAAATAAACATATAAAGGAGCAACAATAAAACTCTCATCAAAGTCTTCACTAGCAGATTTTGGTCGATGGAGGAATTGTGGTATAATCTCTATTGTGCTTTAGTGCTAAGCATGTGTTGAAGCTGGGGAGTTTATCTTGATATAGAGAATTAAGATTTTGCTATATAGGTGTTTATTTATAATTACTATTCTATGTTATTGAATTAGTTTTTGATCTTAAGGTCTGTCTGATAGTGTGCTTCTATTAAGATCCAGTCCACAACAATTTTTAGTCTTTTAGGATGGGGTTATTATACACCCTGTCCCCTCTCGCTAGGATTTCTTTAGACCTTGTCTAAAGAAGATCTTCTGAAAGCCATGGAATAATTAAAGGCCTGCAGTATGCAGAGCTAACCATAATTTTTATTTTTTTGTTTTTTTTAAAGATTGTATTTATTATTTTTAGAGAGAGGGGTAGGGGGAGAGGCAATATGGGAGAGAGACATCAATATATGGTTGCCTTTCACCTGCTTCCAACTATGGAGCTGGCTGGAGACCTGACTTGCAACCTGGTTATGTGCGCTGGTTGGGAATCAAACTAGTGACCTTTGGGTTTTCAGGCTGGCATCTTATCCACTGTGCCACCAGCCAGGGCCACCATCATTTTTGTAGGATAGTAATATATGTGTTGAACGATTAACTGAAGTTTAACTGAATTCTTATTGTTTGCTGTTTACATCATGGGACTTTTGAAATAAATCACCAAAAATAAACTAGAATAGTTATTGACTACATTCATTTACCTTCATCACCCATATGCTCCATTATGCTCAAATTTAGAGGCTTTAATCACTTTTAAAGCATACCAAAGAGGAAGGGGTGGGGTGAAAAAGTTAAAGGGATTAAGAAGTATTAATTGGTAGTTACAAAATAGCCATGGGTATGTAAAGTACAGCATAGGAAATAAAATCAGTAATATTATAAAAACTATGTATGATGCCAGGTGAACACTTGAAATATTGAGGTTCTTTGTAAATGATATGATTGCCAAACCATTGTGCTATATACCTCAAACTAACACAAAATAGTGTTGGATATTAACCATAGTTGAAAAAAATTAAATTATGTATAATTTACTATATATATATATTAAAATCAGCTTTTTCTTCCTGGAACATAGGGTTTCTCAATCATACCCTGTCATCAGTGCCTAGTTTGTCCATATATCTTCTAGACTTTTTTCCTCCAGTGGCCACAAAATGTGCTCTTTCTTTCATAAACCATTCATAAACTTCTTGAGGCTCTCAGTGAATACTGATGATAAAACATTATACCGACACCTTACGTGACATTTAAACAGGTTTTAGTCATCACTTTTTGCTAGATTACCTTGGAAAATATACCCAGAGCCATCATAAGAACTGAGATCAATGTAAAATAGTTGTAATCAATGAAAAAATAAACAGATTTCTCACATATAACCATTTTTGTATATCCAATGTCCTAGTTGATATTTCCATCTAGAAATCTGTTAAACATATAAAATTTATGAGTTCCAATACCCGTTTCTTCACTCTGTTCCGAAACTCACTCCCCACACTTTGTTTCTATCTCAGCAAATGACAACTGCATTCTTCCAGTTAATCTTAAAGTTTCATCATTATTTTCTAGCACATCTGATGAAAATTCTATGAACAAATCAGCTACCTCTACCTTCAAATTACATTCACAACTCTATTATCTCACCACACGTTGTAACTTTCATCCAAGTCACTTTTCATTCAGTAGACAATATTGATTGAGTGGCTATATCTCTGACACTACTCTATCATGGATACACAGGTAGAAAACAAACAAAACAATCTTGCCCTCCTGGGTCTTATAAATCAAGTTTAAAAAATCTTGACAGAGACTATGGAAACAACTGTGAAATAGACCACATTGGCTTACCCATCCCATTTGCATATTTTTCTGCATTTCAGTCTCTAAAAATTGGTGTACTAGATCTTGGCCCTTGCTATATCTTTATGTGATTTCACATCTTACTCTGAATAAAAGCTCAACTCCTTAACAACCACCAAAAATTGTCCTCTGCTCCCTGACCCCACCCAGCCACATCTCATTTAGATGTCTACTCAAATTGCCTGTCTAAATAGCCATCCTTGCCATTCTTAAATGTTCCAAAGTCATTCCTACCTCTTAACTGTTCATGTGCACTTTCCCTTTTAAAAAAGCTCTCTTTCTACATATTATCACACTTCTTAATTTCTAGTCATGATTCTTCTTTTGTTTGTTTTCATGTTTCAATTTATTGCCAACTAAGATGTAAATACTTATAGTGGATTATAGTAATCCCAAGAAAAAGTCTGTTTGGTTTAATCACTATATACATAGTACACAAAGTAGAGGCTTAAAGTGCATATTGAATATGTTTATAAAAAGATGGATGAATATAGTATTAACTTAGAAATAATGTAAGGTATAGAATGAAGGAAAATTCTTTAGAAATTGAGTGTATGCATTCTAAAATATACAATCCATGCATATTTGTATATCTACTATATACTTATATATTATTGCCATTTATAATGCTAATTTTGAGTTCCATATTTTTCCTAAAAATATGCTTGGTATTTCTCCACAATGAATTTTACAATCAGAATCAACTATTTCAGATTCATCATTTAAGTAGCTTTGAACAATTATACAAAGACCATTGGACAGGTAATAAAAAGTTTCCTAGAATGTTTAACAGCTGGTGTTTTAATATGGAAATGGTTCTCTGCTATCTGATTTACTATAGTCAGGATTTGAATTATATTTAATATGGTCATATAGGATACTGCAGAATAAATCTTATCAACTTTTGCATCATTAAAGTATAAATTTCAATAGGAAGAATGATTGCTTGACGAATTCCACCAAGCCATTGTGTTGAAAATAAGTCCAAAAAATTAGGATTATATTCTTTGAGTTGTGATGTTTTTTGCTATGCATAAAAATAAATGAAAATATAGGTCATGTCTGATTTAATAGATGGGGACAACCCATCTTGGTCAAGACAGAAGTTAAAAACATGAATCTTTCCTTGAATTGTATTGCTGCAATGAAAAACAGACATAAACCATGAAGCTGATTCCAGAGTTTATTTGTGGTCCCAGCCAATTCCTACATAATCTATGTTATTTGGTATCACTTCCGAAATGACACTGAGGACATTGGATCAAGAATGGGAAATATATAAGCATTCAAGATGAGATGAATCAATGGATTCAGAAATCCAAGCCCAAGGATATATGTGACATGATTAAGGATGGGTTTACTACTTCGAATGACAAATAAAGGATGAGCTATCAAAGATTGAGATGATGTTCATTAGAGATATAAACTCTGCCATGACCAGCTAGATGTCAGAATGCATTAAAGACTCCTGGCAATCTAGAGTATTTATCCAACCAGGAGAATAAGATTTGCTTAGAAATTAAACCTTATGTTTAATACATGATAATTATGGGTAATAATTTTTTTCATAAACTATATTTCACTTGTCAGCCAGAATGATTTATTAGGTTTGGGAATTCATTTAAAATTTAATACCATTGGGTGCTGCATCACTGAAGTTAATGAGCCAGATTCTCCCACTGAGTACATTGCTTTCAGGTTCCTAGAGCCCCATTAAATTAAGTTCTTCAGTACATTAAATGCTTCCCTAGTGTTTTAAAGAGTTAATAATATCCTTCCTTTGGGAAGTACCATGTGAACTGAAAAAAGAGAACAACATGCCAGTTTTTCACTGAAGTAGTACTCTCTTCACCTGAACCTAGTGTCATTTTGTTAGGTTTGTAGGGTTCTTTGCCAATGAAAGTAGAGATCACTTCATGCAAGGGAAAATGATATTTGTGTTTGTTCTATAAAGAACAATGTCCTATGTTTGTCCATAAAGAAACCTTTTAACAAACGTTACCCTCCTTCTCTATTTCCATTTTTTTGTAATAACTTTGCCTCCAGCAATTGTAGAATCAAGCAAAACAAAACTAACCCTAACTTCTCCTTAAGTATTAGGAAGGAAGGAATAATGGTGAGTGCTTAGCCTCCCCAACACCCCTGCCCAGCCCCCACAGACACACACATTTTCTATTTGTAAACATTTTGTCAATTAGCAGGAATTGATGGGTGGGATTAAATAGGATGAGATCTGTCCAGAAAGTATCCAGCCACCTACTATGAAAAAATAGATACATTTATTGAAGAAGACACAAGATTCAATGATACCTCAGACCCCTTGGGATTCACATAGTTCTCCTAATCACCATCAGCTCCCTTGTGTATTTTCTGAATCTTGCCAATGGTCTGAAATCTCTTTCCTTGTAAAGGGGATTTTAGTTTTGGGAAAAGGCAGCAGTTACAGAGTGCCAAATCTGGGCTGTAGAGTCACCTGGGTGATTTGATGTTTTACCAAAAATCTCTGTATGAGATGTGAGGCATGAACAGGTGTGTTTTCATGATGAATTTGCCAATCACCCATAGCTTCGACCTTCTCAATCATCTGAATAGTTGCTACAGAGGAATGTTCAAGCTTAACACCAAATCTGATGCTGATCCATTCCTCTATTCAATCATTTTAAATGTCATGGCCACACAGCACATATGCTCACTCAATGGTGTCTAACGCCCTCACTGACTAGTACAGTGAGGTCATCATTGTTCACACATGCACATTCCAGTTCACTCTTTTTGGCTGCCAGGTTACATCAATTTCACTCAAACCATTCTCAGTGTATTAATAATGGTTGTACTGGGGAGACCTTGGTATATATATTTTGCTTACATTTACATAATTGTATCCTATTGGAAAACAGAAACAAGAATTAGTAATGCTTTGCCTTAAATAGTACATTATTTAACATTGTTACATTACAAAGAAATAAAAGAACATACTAGGTACAACTAACACACCTTTTCTGGTAAGAAACATTTATTCACACAATAAAGAACCTTACAAAATAAAAAGCCAGGAAATAAGTCCTCCTACTTATATGCATATAAACACAAGCACACACAACACCTCTTTAAATAAAATTATAAGCACATAGTACACATTTTATGTCAATAGGGTAAAAAGCATAAACATAGTATGAAATTATTTACTGTAAAAATAGGGTCATTATACCACCTTGTAAAGGCATGTGGTACATATAAATTATTGAATATTAGTTGTATAAAATTAGAGAGATGGAGAGTGATGTTTTCTTTTCAGGATACTCTTTTTCTAATCCCCTTTTTTAGCTCAATGTGTTTCATTTATTGATGAAAATTATTTTCTTCACTTCTAGTATTTTTTCTTCAGGGCAAATGTCAATATCATTTTTCTTTTCAAATTGTTCCCTTTTTCTTTAATCCTTTTTATATTTTTAAATTTCAGCTTAAAGCTTATTTCTTAAAAGACCCTCCTAGACTACTAAACTAAGGCCCTGTTTCTATGTGCCTCTAATGCCAATCAATCATAACACTCATTATACTTTAAAATAATTTTATTTGTTTAGTAATATGTTTCCACTCCCTTGAATTACATGAGAAACAGAATTTAACAAATAATTTGTTCTTATTGCTATTAATGACCTAATTAAAATTTTTATAACAAACTAAGCCTTAGAATAATAGACATATAATGTCAAACAGTAGAATTATTGCATTATCGATGTATTTAAATGCTTTACCTAAAATAATAAGAAATTAATTTAACCTATTATGTTTTTATTTCCCATCAATATTACAATTTCAGCAAATGCAATAGGTTTTTGGCTAAAGTTAAACAAATGAAAAAAGTGTATCAATTTATTATTTGGCAATGCTGAATTTTATGTACTTTAAATTCTTAAATTGATTTTATATTGATGTTTTTCTTTGAAGAACAATATATATGTTGACTAGAAAATAAAGTAAAACAAATAAAAGAGAGGAATACATCATAATATTATTACTCAAACAATTATCCATAGACTTATGTATTCATAATTTCTTTTTGCACAAAACATTTATTAGCGTGGAAGGTAAGTTGGTATTCCAGGAGTAGAAGTATTTATTTCCAGGAAATGTTTTACAAAATATTGGGAGAGAAAGCAGAGAAGAGTATAACACAGGTTTTATGTTATTATTTTCTACCAATGCAATTTGAATATTTTTAATGTAATTTTATATTTATCTGCAAACTGAGAAGTATGTATGCATGTATATTCTTTATACTATAGTTACTATTTCAAAACCTACTTTTTAACTTTATATTTACTATTTTCCATGACAATATATTCTACCACATTGTTTAATTTTTAATGCTTATGGAGAATGCATCATCACTATGTCTTTTATAAAGGATGTTTTTTCATGAAACAGTGGTGAACAAAACTGTAAATTGCAATGACGTAACAATTTAAGAACTGAAAATGTGTCCATTTTCTCACCCCCGCTTTTTTTTTTAAGGATTATATTCAGTATTTTCAGAAAGAAGGGCACAGAAAGAGAAAGAAAGGGAGAGAAGCATCAATGTATTGATGTATCAGGTTGCCTTTCACCTGCCTCCAGCTATGGACCTGGCTTGCAACCTGCTTACATGCCCTGACTGGGTGGGAATTGAACCAGCAACCTTTGTGTTTATAGACAGGTGCCAATCCACTGAGGCACACCAGCCAGGGCCATTTTCTCTTGAATACAATTCAAAAAAGCCAGAGATTGGTCTTCTATTACCATATTCAGCATTCTAAATATAATCTGCCAGAATTCTCTTTAAACAGTATCCTGTTTAACCTTTTCGAAAAATAGGATTTAGCTTTTAATAGGAAGTTGGCATTTCATCATAAAATGAAACCAAATGTATTTTGACATAATTATCTCCTGTCGTATCAGGCTCTTATTTGTGCTTTATGCTTACATATAATAAAGATATAGATTCAGCTTAATTTGTCTATGAAAGATGGAAGAAATTTTTTTTTTAAAAAGACTTTAGTTCAGGTTTAATAATGAACCAGTCCACATAGCTTATGTTTCATCCATTTCTAGAAATAAATAATACATAATAAAAATTTACAAAGTTGACATTACAAACCTTGGTCCAAAGAAAGCTAATGGATTTAAAAAAATAAAATAAAGGGAGTATGAAAATGAAATGAAGCAATATTCACCTTATCCTGCAATAATTTATTTGAAGGCCCCTGTGCTGACAGACTGAAGGTAGGTGCCTCAGTTTGTGTATAGTATGTGATGTGTAGACACAGTGCCTGCTGGTCAGGGGTTGTAAGTAAACACGTGGAGAGAAGGGAAAGAAAGAAAAGAATAAAGAGGATGGGAAGGGAAGAAGGAGAAAAACAAAGGCAAGCTCAGGATAAGTAACGGAAGAAGAATGAAAAAAACTATAAAAAAGAAATGATAACAATGTGATTTGATAGAGGGATAGCTAATACTGCTGTGATGATCATACAGTAATATATAAGTGTATCCAATCAATATGGTGTACTTATAGTTTAAACTTGCATGGTGTTATTTGTAAAATATATTTCAATAAAATATTATGTAAATAAAAAGGTAGCTATAATATTAATGACTAGTGAAAATATCTCAGATAAGTTAAAGGTGTCCATGTGAAAAATCAAACTTTATAAACATTAAAGATATAATAGAATGTCTGTAGGAAAATATTATTTAAGAATGCTCAAGAAAGAAAGAAAAAACAAGAAACTTTAATAAATATGACAACTTGATCATTGGAATATTTTCTAAGTCACCTCATCAATAAAGTAATAAAGTCAAAGGAAAAAAATGCTTTGCAATGAACTATGATTACACTTCTATTGTTCTGTATTTCAGCGGTGACTTTACTTGCCTAATGCCAACTTAAAACTTGTGCGGCCAATGATTTTCTTTGATCAATGAAATCTGAATCAAAGTGACACGTGCAGCAATGTTACTTCTGGGTCACAGCTTTAAAAGCCAATTCTCCATTTGTTTCCTTTCTTTTCTTTGCCTTGGGGGATCAGAAATGTCTGAACAAAAAGAGTGGTGCTAAGCAATGGTTCTCTGATGTAAAACAAAACACCAGCTAACTCACCATGAATTTGTATCATGAATGACATATACATATGTTGCTTTGTTTCTATTTTTTCTGCACAACATAATTTAAGCACACTTGACCCCAATTTTACACAATGTAATCAATTCTTGTTAGATTTCAAACTGTATTAAACCATAGAAAACTTTTTTTAATCCAGCATATTAATAGAAATTTTGAAACTAGTATAACTATGCTGTTTATAAAGGAGAACTCTCAAATAGCTTATAGCTGTGAAAATACAAGCAAATTCTAATGATTTCCAGGTGACCATTATACTTGGTTTCAATACCCAATGCCATAAAACCTATACATGTTCAAGGTCCAATGGTAAAGCATGATGGGTGTGACTCACATTGTAGTGATCTCTATTTAGAAGTTCAGCTGGAGCTATTCCCTTCCTGTTTATTTTATCACTCTCTTGGCTTGCTCAGGATACAATATCAAACATCACAACTGTGTGTAGTAAACAACAGAAATTTATTTTTCTATGTTTTGGAGGTGAAAAAGTCCAAGATCAGGTGCCAGCATGGTCAGATTCTTGTGACACCCATCTTCCTGGCCTGCAGGTGGTTAGAGAGAGACAAAACTTTTTGATGTGTCTTCTTCTAAGTGCACTAATTCTATCATGAGGACCCCCTACATGACCTTGTCCAAACTGAATTAACTTCCGTAGACCCCTGTCCAAAAACCATCACCGTGGATTTTGGGGCTTCAAACTATGAGGAAGAGCACAATTCAAACCACAGCAGTCACTAAGCTTCAAGTACCAAGGGGCACGTGCCCATCAAGCCACTCAACCTCAGTTAGGGAAGCTCACTCACCTTGGATGACTTTGTGAGCAAGATGCTCTAATCATTTCTTTTCAGTTGTTCACTCAGAATTTCCATTAGACACCACTCAGGGGCGATGGCCCCAGATAAGGTGATCATTAGATCAGTTCTCATCAGTAGAAGGCACATACTACTTTAAAACAATCATCAGCCCTTACTTTTCTAGTCCACACTCAGAAGTCATTCTTTTTCGTGACTTACAACCTGTGATTCGGGTTATTTCCTCCATCTGGTATTTATCTGAGGCAAAGGTGTGTAACCTCATGGACTAAGTGTCCCCTCAAGATTATCAGATAGTTTGGTACTTAGTTCTCATTAAGTTCTCAATTTTAACAAATTTTAACAGTGTATTTATTAAATGTTCTCTCCTTTTTAGAGTAAGCAATAAAAATGTGTTTTGAACAACATTGAACGAGAAGCTAGAACTACCTCTAGTCTACTTCTGCTCATAAAGTTTTGACTTTATTACTTGGTTGGAAGCCCCTGGGCTTTACCTTATTAGCAGATCTTGGCCTGTGCTCTACAAATTGAAGTATAATTTGGTAGTAGAAAGTCTCTGGCTATTTTTGCTTTGTCATTTTGTCACTGGGGAAATCTAAATTGCCCAAAACAAGAGCTCTGTAACTGCTAAATCCTTTTTGTTACAAAGGATCATGCAGGTATTCTCCCTGTGTGGACTTTTAATCACATTCTCCCTGTGTGGACCTTTCTTCTCAGGCTCAAATAACATGACTCACCCAGCCTCAGACCCAGAGTGCCAGTAGTCTAACATGGATTTTATCACAAATATGACTTCCTCAACAAGGGGAGTGAAAGTTTTCCTTTTCTATATGTCTCCGATAACAAATGGATAGAGCAAACCAAAGACTGACACTTACACACACACACACATACACTACAAAAAGAACAAGCACTCACTTTGTTCTATATTTTATATTTTGAAGAATGTTTTCCTCTGTGGGTTTTTATGAGTCAAAGGAACTATCATCACACTTAAACCATTATTACAAGATAACTGTTTTTCTGTTGAGTATACGCCAGACCTTACATGACGGTTTCTTACAACATTTTGTGACATCTAACAATATTTAGAAAAACATCTAGTTGGAACTAGCTTGCCTCTGTACAAATGTTGTGTGTTGAAAAAATAGGTTTATTTTATTTTAATTCTGCAGGCAGTGAACAATAATAACAATAGATAATGTTTGTGAGGACTGTCTATCTGCCACTGTGTACTCATTACCATATTTGATCCTAGGCAAAAAACGTAATTATTTCCCACATTCCACAGCTATGGGAACTAATGTTTATTATTTAAGGAACTTGCCAGGCTTAGATGGTTAATAAAAGATGGAGTTGGGATTTAAATGTTGATATTCTGACTACAGTGACCAAAGTCTTCCTCATGTCTTTCTATTATCTATCAGTTGACCCATGTAAGGTAAAATGTTAAACATGCAAATTCTTAATTACTCTTCTTGAATATTTAGGTGCAGAATTTGATAATCTACAGTTTTACAAATACATCATAGGATTCTGCTTATTGCGAAATACTAAGCTCCTATTTATGAGATTCGAACATTTCAGTTGCAGTTCCCTGGTGGGCATGACTTTCCAGGTTTGACAGCTCAGACTCATTAAAGTTTATTATTTTTCACTATTCTCATTCATCATATTTTAATATCATAAACCTATTTCACATATTTCATGAAACATTCCTAGTCCCAAGCTTTGACAAAAAATATTGTTTTAAAACCTGGTAAAATATTTGTGCTAGTGACACATTCATCACCCAAAGGTCACAGCTTCAGAGGGGGAGGAGTTAATCTGGGGACCTTTAGCTGAAATGCTATTCTCCAGCTGATGGATGCAGGGCCGACACTGGGGTGACAGCATTCTGTGCCTCTCTGGTGGCTACAGGTGCCAAAATGAACGTTGGCTCAAAGATTACTTTCTTAAAAAATATATATATATATATATATATTTTAATATATATATTTTTAATATATATATATATTAGACTTTAGAGCCTAGTAGAAACACACAAGATAAGTGAGATTCAAAATGCAAGATTGAGAATGTTAGTGAGGTTCAGAAAGGATAAAACACGGTGGTGGCAGAGTCATCATTAAGGACAGTGGTAGTCACTCCTGTGTTAGGTCTTGAAATGAACCCAGGGACAGGCAGAGGGGGTGGCTGTGATTTCCTAGTGGTCACTTTCTGCATCTACTCTCTGATGACAAATGTAGTCTCACATTATTCATTGGCTCCAGGTTTGCTTGAATGAGGCTGAATGGGCTCCAGTGTGAGGAGAAGACCCTGAAGCCAAGAGCAAGATGATCGCCATTAGAGTGGAAGGGGGACCCTGCAGAGAACCACAGGTTGTATGGGCCTGTCTGCTGAGCAGTCAGTGGCATCCCAGAAAAATGAGGGGCAGCACTGGGTCCAGTCGCGCCTGTCAGAGGAAGGCCATGACCTAGTGGACTCAGGCTATTGACATTTTTCTGGGAGGACAGAATTGGGGCAGATGTCAAAAATGTAATTTTGGGGAGCTTGTTTTATTCAGTGAGTGCAGAATATACACATTGTGAGGGTCAAGAACAAAAAACAAGAGGCTAATTTTCCCTCCCTTTTCTTAGAGCATTCACTTTAGAAGAATGTGTAATCATGAGTTCTCTTTTATTTTCTCTACTATGTAAGCAAACAAATTTAAAGCTAAATAAGACCCCTAAAAATGTAAACAGTTAGGAATGTTTCTTAAGGCCTTGGGAGCCATCTTTTGAAATAGAAATTTCTAGGTCTGGGGTGTTACTTTTTACTAATTTTTGTGGGCAGGCAATTGCAGAGCACCTTGTTCCAAGAGGAAGAGAGGAGGAGGAGGAAGGAGGAAAATACAAAAAAAGGAAGAGGAGGAGAAAGGGATTCGAGGAGAGCAGAGGAGTGAGAGAATATCCCTACCCGTGAGGAGGGAGGGAAGACACATGAGGCTAAATCCTTAGGATTTTTTTTTACAACTTTACCTTGGAAGTTACATCCCAATCCTTCTGCAGTATTTTATTTCTTAGATCCAAGTCTCCCACCCCAGCCCAAATTCATGAGTAAGAATATTAAACTCTACTTCTTGATGTAAGGCATATCCAAGAATCTGTGGACATATATTTACTATTATCACAGATCCTTAAACTATTTTAAATACATTTTTAAACTAACATAATAAATGTTTTTTTTCAGTTAAACCGAATTTTCAATAAAGTGGAATTTCTGAGCAATAGAACGATACAGTCGTTTATTGCTAAAGCTGCACACACCACTACACACACACTCACGGGGCAAGCATACACATAATCAGATATACTATAACCATAATGCATAAAGTTTTGTTAGAGGAAAGATGCTTGACTTTCAAAAAGGCTCATTCACTAAAAATAAAATTACCTTTGTGTTCATTTTAGCTGCAACCTTTAAGCAATCAATGACTATATACTCACTGTAATCATTCTTTAAAATTAGAATTATTGAAAAGCTTTATGGTCACTGATGAATGAAAGAGAGTAATATTGATTTGTGACCAGGAGAAATGATCTCAGGCTGTAAATAGGTGCCGTTCTAGAAAAAAAATCACTACACTCTGCTGTATTCTGTCACTATTCAAGTGGGTCAGTTTTAAATGAATTAATCATGTTTTAAAATTTAGTCACACAATATTTCATAACACTTTACATAATAGCTTAATCTAAGGCACGACTAGATAAAATTAAATTATACCAATTAAGAGACTACAATAACACAAATATATAAAATTATAGAGGTATTCATTTTTCTATATGTTATTCTTTGTTTTTATATGTTATTCTTTGTTTTTTTTTGTTGTTGTTGATTCATTCATCAAACTAATAGATATAGTCATGTGTAGGTAAATGTGAGAAATAAAAACCACTCCTCTTTAAGTAATCATCATTTAACATATTTTTTCCTTTCACTGATGATCATCTGGGTGGATAGGGACGTTAGTTCACATTTTTAGGCTATTGGATTAATAGTTCCAGTAATTATACTAACGGTTTGATAATCAAAACCTATTCTCTGTGTCTTGAATAATAAATACATTACCTATGTAACAAATAATAAAACAACTGACAAAAGTGGTAATATTGCTACTTTATAATCTAAAAAGACTAAAAATAATAAAAAGAGAATTGAGATGAAAACATCATATTTACACATATTTGTTCTCCATGTCCTAAATTTTTCTTTATTTTGGCTAAGTCATGAGCTCATTCTTTAATGCTACTTCTCAGTTTTATAATTCCCTGAAAACAATTTTCATTATCACACAGTAAGCAACCAAACGTAACTGGAGTTGCGTATCTCCACAATGCTGTACCCTCCAGTTACTATTTGGTTCTTCTCTTTATTTCCCACAACCCCATTCTTGAGGTAGTCCAGGGTCCAATTTCTTGAATTTTACTATTAGTACTCTCTCCAACGATGTATTTTTAGTCTCCTGAGCTATCTTCTCATCTTTCTACAACTGCTAACTAAATTAAAATTTTCTATGCATTTAATGTTATGTCTTCTTATGCCAAACTCTCTTACTAGGAAAGTACAACTCTCCTTTTGGCTTGAAATCCCATTTATACTCAGAGGCTCCAAAATGTATCTCTCTCTGTGTATCTCTCCACATTTATTTTAAGAATTCCAGCTTACTTTAGTTAACCAGCTACATCCCCATGAGCTCATGAGTACTTTACCATCTAGACAAGAATATGATTCTTTCGTACCTCCATTTTTCCCCAGAAAATTTTTTTGACTTGTTTGACACCTGTCCTCTGTTATTCTCCCACCCATCTATCACTTCATCTTGTCAATTTATTCTCATCAATAACATATCTATTTCCTTCTTTCTTTAACAACAAAAACAGTTTGATCTACCTTTATCATTGGCATTTACCTAGAAAGTAGTAGCAAATGGAAACTAGACATTGAGCTTAATAAACTGGGAAACAGAAGCCTGTTTGCTTGCTAGCCAGGAAGCTAGAGCTTCACACCCCATAGGGTCACAACATCGCTCTGCAAAGGGGATCAACCCTCCACCCTTCCCCCTCTGGTACCGGATTGTTCAGGGGGTGCAGGTGGAGGTGTTGAACAATGGAAGCCTTGTTTGTCTCACTAGAGAGTGTGAACCCATCCAAAGGCCAGGAAAATCTGTGAAGTCACCTGGTCCCTCCCAAGTGCGACTTAATAGAATCTGAGGGAACAAAGAAGCTCTCTCTGTATCTCTCTCTGGGCAACATATTTGTTTGCTCAGGTGTGTCCTATCTCTCCCAGGAACATGCAACCATAAAGGTCTAGCACGTGCTGGACTTGCAGCAGGTGGCCTGGGAGCCTAAATTTCTTTCGAAGCTCTCTTTCTCTTGCCACCTGGTTATGTGTTTGTTCATGCACTCTCTCGTCCAGAAGCGTGGGGCCACATGGTCCATGGCCATGTAAAAGCATGAAATGGACTGCAGCAGGACCAACTTAAGCTGCCTGTGTGGGCCCTGGGAACACAGCAGAGCCTGAATATCGCAGCACAGCAATAGGCTGTAGATGGAAACACACAGGAAGCTGGCTGGACGCTGTACTTGACTATGGATCAGAAACACTGGCAGTGGCTTTTCTCTTGGCCTTGATAAGGAAATGGTTGGACTGTTTGCATGGGAAGGCAGAGGGAGATGGGACATTGGAAACCCAGATGGTAACTTCTATCTCTACGTGAAAAAACCATCTTGTCATCCCACATTGTCCTATGCATGGGTCCTTGAAATATTTTCTTTGTGATCCTGTGGAAGAGCCTAATTTCTACCTATAACACCACCATTATCAATTTTGTATAAATTATGACAGCATTCTAATAAGTTAACTTCCTGTTTTGATTTATGCAATTCCATCCCCAAAAATTCCACCCAGATAACTCTCTAAGTTGTAATGAACTATATTTTTCAATAACTGTGATCATTGAATTCCCAAGCTTAAAATACATTTAGAACCTTCTCAGTGAATTTAGAATAAAATGCAAAACTTAATCTGTCCTACAAATCTCTACCTGCCATGCCAGCAATAGGCCATACTTGCTTCCCTCAGTCTCTGTGTCCTAACCACTATGACCTTTTTTTAATTCATCTGAAAGCTCAGCTCTACCTTAACTTAGAGTCTTTGTAGTAGCCATTTTTTTTCCTACCAAGAACTGTTTGTCTTGGTATTTGGATGGTGATTTCACTGCTTCTTCTCAGTTTTCAGTTAAATTGTTGCTTCCTCGAAAGTGTCTTTAAAGTAACTCTCCTAAAGCCAAATCACATGATCAATATCAAAAGTACTTCATTACAGTCTTACTTTTGCTTACATGTATTTATGTGGCATACAAAATGTTATGGTTTATACTGGTTGTTCATTTATCTGACTTTGTTTGTAAAAGCTCTCTTATTTAGCCACGGCAAGCTCCAAGATGTCAGTCAGAGGTGGTACCCACCTTCCACTCCCGGCCCAGCACCTGCTGCATAGGTGTAGTCAATACATATTTTTAGGATTTTAAATGATGATCAGACTTGTAATTTTATTTTTCTTACTTGTATTACAGAATTAAGGGAAACAAGACTGAGAGAAATGACTCTAAAAAGGCAGCCACGTAGGGCTTTGGATTCACCGGGTTGTTGTCTCACATATAGAGAAGCAATCGCTGATGCCATGTTCTTTCTTCTGTGTTTCCAGCCTGACTGTGCCTTCATTCCCCCAAACTCTCTACTTTGTCTGGGACACATATTCTCAACATCATTTAACTGCAGGCCCACTGCTTAAAATATAACATCCAAACTTCTTTATCCTATGCAAAATTTTTAGACGTTCGATCCCTGTTTAACTTTGGAGTCACGTATTTCTGATCCATTCATCTAACCACACTGTGTTCCAGACCTACAAAACAGCTTAAGCTTAAAATTGCCCAGGTAGCGTACTTCTGCGCCTAACCTCTGGGGGTGGGGGGGGTGGGGGGGGGTGGAGCATGTGGACTCCTCATTTAGCTTTGTTGGCCTAGTAAAGTTAACTATTTTAATAAAATCTGGAAAAAAAAATTAAAAGCAAACCTTGGATGGCCAACTGCATTTTTAAATAATCATTATCTAATATTACATAAAATACCACCTCAAAATGTACAGACTTGCCCTGGCTGGTAGCACAGTGGATAAGGTGCCAGCCTGCGAACCCAAAAGTCGCTGGTTCATTCCCCAGCCAGGGCACATAGCCAGGTCTCCCTCTCTGCCTCTTTCCCTTCCCTTCTCTCTGGAAATAATAAATAAAATCTTAATTAAAAAAAAAAAAGCAAATATTTAAAAAAATGTACAGACTTAAAAAAAGCATTCATAATTCCTTATGAATCTCAGACTTGCTTAGCCTTTGTGCATGTGTGTATGCATGTGTGAGTGCATGTGTATGTATGTGTGTGTATGCTCGAATAGGCCCACTCATCCATGCCTCTGTGATCATCCATGGGCCAAATGGCGGTCTCCCTTGATTTCAGCTGGGCTTTTGCTTGTGGTTAGGTGTTGACTAGTGAGTGGTAGGCTGGTCTAGGACGGAAGCATCCTAGACCACAAGACCAATTTCTCTTGTTTTTCATGTGTGTGAATCTCTGTAAGAAGGAAAATAGCAGAAATTGGCAAGTATTTAAAGCAAGGAAAAAAATACTATTCTTGTTTCACATTGGCTAACATATTATTGCTCAGAGCAAGGGCACAGTTCAAGTTGAAGGAGATTAAAAATTACAGGACAAAGCTCAATTTATGGGAGGGGCAGGTTGGGGGTACAACTTATGTAATCAACATTATCTCCCTTCTGGTAACATAATTTGAGTTTTAATATAAATACATAATAGAGTATAAACATTTTATGATTTTACAGATAGAAAATAAGCATAGAGAACAATATTTTATAAGGTGTGTTTTAATAATATGTTAACTGCATGTGTTTTCCGTATAACTGCATATGACTGTATATCTCTATTTAACTTTATTGTATACCTGTATGGCTATCTATATTATATTGTTTAATAATTTTTAATCATTGTCTAATGCATTCTGATATAATTTTTCTAGGGAAAATTTAACTTTCTATACTTTCTAACCTCTTTCAAATGCAAAAAAGATATATTATTTTCTCATATCCTTTTATTTTGTAATTATAGTAACCAATTCCTGGAATACAAAGGGAAAATATGAGATAACGGGAAATGTGAGATGAATAAATTATCTTGATTTTTAAAATAATAATATCTAATTTGGCCTCTCAAGAGGTAAAAGGAGGGGTTTTAATATTTACTGTGTAACAAATGAATAACAGATGCCAATAATCTTTTTTTTTAGATGTAACTTTAGCCTAAATACCATTGCTATTTTTTTCCAAAAATACTTTTAGATTTGAAGACTTGTATAGTATCTTCATCAAACAAATAATCTAATAGAGCATCATAATGAAGTAGAAGTCTTGAGACCCTGGTTGTGTGACTTAGTTCATTAGACCAAAAGTTTCGGCCTCTGTCCCAGTCAGGGCGCATATCTAGCTTGCAGTTTCAATCCCCCGTTGGGGTGTGTATGGGAGACTAATGTTTCTCTCTCGCAAGAATGTTTCACTCACTCTCTCTCACTTTCTCTTTTTCTTCCCCTTTCTCTAAAATCAGGAGGATTAAAAAATGGAAGTCATGAAATAGTTCTAATATTTGAATTTGTTATTCAATTTTGAGGGATGCTTTTAAAAAAAAAAATTTAGTCTTGTTTTTAAAGATGTATTTATTGATTTTTAGAGAGAGGGACAGGAAGAAGGAGAGGGAGGGAAACATCAATGTGTGGTTGCCTCTTGCACACTCCCAACTGGGAATCTGGCCCATAACCCAGGCATGTGCCCTGACTGGGAATTGAACTGGCCACTCTTTGGTTCATAGGCCAGCTTTCAACCCACTGAGCCACACCAGCCAGAGCATTATCAATGCATCTTTTAGCGCATTAAAATATCACTGTCATTTAAAATGATTCTCTGTGTTAGAAGGTGGATTAGAAAAAGTCCAGGTATTGTGGGCATCTCACACCTGTGTCAGGTCACATAGTTTGGCAGTAACAGAAGAGAAACCATAACTTGGTGGCCCTGAATGCTTTTGTTTATTTCTTATCTATCTGGGAACTAAAAAAATTAGATAAAATTCAACTAAATGATTTAAATATTTTAAATGACATCTGTTTATAAATCAAATAAATTTAGAGACATTAAGACTTTCACATTTATACAAAGGGAAAAATCTCAATAGTATTAGTACTAAAAGAACTTTGTCTTAAGCTACATATTCTGAGAAGAAAACTTAGACTATCTCTAGCAATAGTTAACAGAATAAGATTTACAAGCTCCAATAAGTTGTTTTTCACATCAATTTCATTTCAGAATAAATTGATGACTGCTAAAACTTAATTTAGTTTGAGTCTCTTCTGATCATATTTATAGTGTTAAAGAGAAATATGTTCAATGCAATGATATTATATTTTACAAGACATCTGCCAGGTTTAAAGTAAGAATCTACTTTAAATGCTCTGATATTTAAAAATCTCTATCAAATTGTGCTAGGCTAAGAATTTTAAACCAAACATTTTACTTAATACAGTACTTGAATCCCGGGAGTAAATCCACCAATATGAATCTCTACATTTTATTTTTTGCATTTTCTACAGCACAACTGCCCGAGTAATTAGATATAGACTTCTGCATGAAATCTGATATTAGGTGAAAAGTTTAATCCACATCTAACAACACAAACACTGTATCATTCTTAAAATATAATCAATCTCTTATAAATAAAAAAACAAGTCGATAAATACATCTTGAGTGCGACATTTTAGATTATTTTAGAGAGTGAACTTCCAGTTTCTGATGTTAATAAGAGCATTATTATTTGTTGAATAATTTTTAAGTAATCAAATAAAAAGCTAATTAGCAGTTTCAGTAACTGAAAAAGCAATATTATTATATAGTATTTCTTTTTAGTTTCAAAGCATAAAGGTTTTTAACTACCCAAAAGACCTTGGTGTAATTTTTATTTGTGCTATTAATGGGATAGCATGTCAGAAGACAATAGGTGAATTCTGGGTTGGCATGCTGGGGTCTCATGGCCATCTGTTGCATCATAGCTCTCCCTCTTAGAAGAGGTGACACCAGGACTCAAGGCCAAAGCCATTGCATTTCAAAAGGAAAGTTTATGCAATTATATAAGAAAGAAAACATGGGCTCTTCTGCAGAACACACTGGGTTTTGAAGACTTAGTAAAAAACAGAGAATGTAAATTATTTAACAAATAATTTTTATATTGCTTGGTGAAATGCTATTTTTGATATGTTGAGTTAAATAAAATATAACATTAAAAAATGACAGAAAGCAGTACATGGTAGAGTTCAAAACACATTTGAGAAACTTAACACTGTGTAGTATGGTTAGGGCTACATATCAGTAAAAAAATTGAATTTTTAAAAATGCCACATGCATAGAGCCTGCCAGGATCTTAGCAGTTTTAAAACTAATGTGGTTGGATTGGTATTTTTTTAAATTACTACATAGTTCCAAAGTATAAGATTATTGCTATTATTTTAGTATTTTCCCCATTATCAAAGTTTGGACCATGAAGGTACTTTCAGTTTATCAACAAATGGAGAAAAAATATACAGATCAATTCATATTGGTATTTTTCAGAAACATCTAGTTTTAACCCAGGATTATTCAATTAAATGTTGAAAGAAGATACTTATGTGGAACTTCATTACAATTTCTACAAATTTAAAATTAATTATTTTTAATTTTTATTGTATTTTTATTGGTTATGCTATTACAGTTGTCCTAATTTTTTCCTTTTGCTCCCCTCCACCCAGCATTGCCTACTCCCTCAGGTAATCCCCACACCATTGTTCACATCTATGGGTCATGTGTGTAAGTTCTTGGGTACTTCATTTCCTATACTATACTTTACATCCCCTTGGCTATTCTTTAATTACCTATTTGTATCTTTTAATTCCCTCGCCAATTAAGCCTCTTCACCCATTCCCCCTCCCATCTGGCAACCATCAAAATGCTCTCCGTATCCATGATTCTGTCTCTGTTTTTCTTGTTTGCTTAGTCTGTTTTTTTTATATTTGCTTGTTGATAGATTTTTTTTCATACTTTATTGGCAGTTTTGATCTTTTTTTAAATAAGTCCTTTTAACATTTCATTTAATAATGGTTTGGTGATGATGATCTCCTTTAGTTTTTTGTTTTGTTTTGTTTTTTTCCTCTGGGAAACTTTTTATATGCCCTTTGATTCTAAATGATAGCTTTGCTGTATAGAACAATCTTGACTATAGGTTCATGCTTTTCATATGAGTACCACTGGAGCTCAGGCTAGGTTCACACTTTTCATGACCTTGAATATTTCTTGTCAATCCCTGCCAGCCAGAAAAATTTCATTTGAGAAATCATTGATAGTCTAATGGGAAATCTTCTGTAGGTAGCTAACTGTTCTTTAGTTGCTTTTAAAATTCTTTATCATTAACCTTTGGAATTTTAATTTTGATGTGTATTGGAATGGACCTCATTGTATCCATCTTGTTTAGGACTCTCTGTGCTTCCTGGACTTGAATGGCTATTTCCTTCAACAAATTAGGGAAGTTTTCTTTCATTATTTTTTCAAATAGATTTTCATTTTCTTGTTCTTCCTCTTCTCTTTCTGGCAGGCACCCTTGTGATGTAAATGTTGGAATGTTTGAAGCTGTCCCAGTGGCTGCTTATACTATCCTCATTTTTTTTCTTAAACCCTGAAATTATATAATAGCTCCTATTGAGATATTATTCTTCTCATTGATCAAATCAATACAAGATTGAAGCACTTCATAGCTATAGTTTGTAACAATATTAATATTTAAAATTAATTAATATTAAGATAAAAGAGTTCATAAATGTTCATAAATGCTAATTATTGTAAATATAAATATTGATATATATTGATAGAATATTTAAAATAAACATTATTTCAGTATACAAGTTGCTCTATGTCCTAATTTGGTATATAAATATACTAAATAAAAATTAATGAAGAATACAGGAAAGTATTAGTGGATTCTTATTGTCTGACTCATGGTATAATTTAGTTAATTATTCTAAGCATCAGAAACTTGTATATTACTAATATAATCAAATCGGTTACTGAGTAATCTGATTTTACAACTCGCTGCTGCAAAGGGCAAATTATCCAAGACAAAATCATATACATATATATATTTATTTTTTAATCTCATGCCATCTTTATTTTAGTTCATGAAGATTGGTTGTTGCTTTATTTTTAAAAATCAGATTTTTTAAAGATAAAAGCTGAAATGTATTTCTGATTCACTGCCAAAAAACAATAAACTAAAATCTAAGCCAAAACTTTCAAAGCTGAAATGCTTACTCAAAGCTGATTAGAAAGGAAGAGGCAAAGGAACCAACCAGAAGCATTTGGCTTTCAATTTGATTCCAAATGTTCACCAAAAAATTAGCAGGGTTTTCAGTGATGTGGGATAGTGCAGACATGAGAAAAAGAAAAAGAAAAAATATATTTTATAGAAAATTATTTTTCTAACTTGATATGTTATGCTCAAAAGGTTTTAGAGGAGTGCTTATTAACTTTAGGCTTGGGAAGACTAAAGACGTGACTTAAAAGAAGAAAAGTAATATAGACTTTCTCTAATATAAAATGCACTTAAGCACCTAAAAAATGTGATGGAAAATATATGTCATTCATTTCATAGTAAAAAGTGCCTCTTTATATATATTTTCACCAAAAAATTTCAAGAGATTGCATTGGATATTTTGGTTTCTTTAATTATATTATAAATTCAGCCCATGTATGCATTTCTCAAATGCATGTCCAGAGATTAAAGTAAACCAGATGGCATTACAAAAACATAGGCTTTGAAACTAGATTTATTTGTGATCAAAAACATTTCTGTCAATTTCTCAGGAACATGCCACAGTGAATAAACCCTATTAAGGTTTTGTATTCTTATCTTTAGAATATAAAAATGATAACTTATTTTTAATGTGGTAGAGAGTGAAGATATAACAGAATATCTACAACATTTAGCGTAGTGCCTGACATTTAGTAGGTACAAAACGGTTATATTATTTTTACTACTTGTAACTAATTATATTTCTCCACTGTAGTTTGTTACCATGGTATAGTTTTACATTTATTAACATATAGATGCAACAAATATTTATTTTGTATTTACCTGGTACTATCCTGGTGCCATTAATGCACTAGAAAAGGAGGTCCCAGCTCTGATGGAATACCCTCTCCCAGCTGTAAGACACTATGATAGATTTGTACAAGGAGAAAAAGAAATCTTAAGAAATATTAAAAATATAAATACAATGTTTTTCTCTCTAGTTTGGGTTAAACACCAATTTATAAATATCTTGTTTTAAGTCTTGTTTTGAAATTAGAACAACTGAAATACTTTTTACAGGACCCATTAACAAAAATTTATCATGTCGGCAAGTTTCCTTCCTTCTTGCACTTTTTATCCATCAACCCACATCCTCAGGGATTTCACAGTCCATTGAAAAGTGATTCAAGTATCAGCTAGATTTTTACCTAACTTACAGCATCAACACAGATGAACCCTGAAACATACAGTTCAGGAAATATCAGCAGAAACCCTCCCAAGAGATTAGCAGCATTCTATTTCTCCTGACCATTGTCCTTTAGGTCCAGTTATATCCATGCTCTTTGAACTTTACTTATCTCACGTTCCCTCAGACTACATTTCATGCCCCAAAGTGTATTCAATATAGTTTTCCTTGCCTATTTTCTCTGTAGTTGGGTTTCTGTCACTTACCATCAAATGAGATATGACAACATTAATGACATCAGATTACTACACTTAAAATTAAAACTGTTCACGCTTAACGTGAGTGTATTTCTACTTTCACCCATCTCTTTGGTGCATCTTTTGTATAAGATCTTAACATCAGGAATTGTCTGTTGCTGACTGCTTAATTTTTACAACAGATATCAGGGATTTATATATAGCAAAGGATCCAAAAATATTTGTTGAATGACTGGTTATCAAGGAAAGATCATAGTTTGACAATGAAAACATGAACAAGGGAAATAAAACCTCTGTCTTTAGTGAACTGAAGTTGAGTGGGTAAATATTTCTACCCTCTAATTGTATTTCTTCATTCTACTTCTATTGTATTTTTCTTTTTTCACACTGATAAGGGGTCCATTTTCTTCCTCATTATACTACTTGCTTATGTTAGAGAATGACTTTAAGATTTGATATGGCAGTTTTGATCTAATGAAATATTTAATACATTGAAGGCAAAGAGAGATGAAAGTTATTTAGTAGAAATTAACTTAGTTTAAATTTATAATATAGAAGTGAGTATGTTAATGGAAACTTGTGAGGAAATATTTAAAACAGGGTGGAGAAAACTGCCAAATGGTTGCTTTCCTGTCATCAAGAGGATTAAATGGCCTAGATTCTGAAGTTAATCACATGGACTACAACAGTCACCTGAGAGTAAAGAGGATTTTATTAAATTTTGGTTACTTTGATAACAGTCTTCATATTTTATAATCCTGATGCAATATGAAAAATAAACTAAAAACTAAGTAAAATAGATGTTATATAGAAACAGAAACACATTGATTGAAGTAATGCACCTAGATAAATTTTGGGATTAGCTTTGGAGGGGTTGATGCAGTGCACAAAACAGAAATAATGGTGGAGATATTTAAATAAAGATCAGAGATACATAGATAGATAAACAGATCGATAGTATAAATAGGTGGATGGATGGGTGGAGAGACATATGAGAGAGAAGGGGAAAAGATAACTTCTGTGTATCAGATGTAACTTTTTTCTAGTTGAATCAAAAGGTGTCCCATCACATCAAGTTTCTGCACAACTACTTGGTCTCGGTACATCATTGCCATCCCCTGAACAGAACTTTGGACTCAACCATGAAGTTTACTCTCCTACTTTAGTTCTGCAAGGAGATTGACATTAGTTAGAGAAGTACTACCCATGAAAGAAAGTGGAAGGAGTGAACAACTAGCCTTTGTTATGTTCAGGAACTTATTGTCAAGGATTTTGAAGGTTTATGAACATCTTCAAGTAACAGTGTTGTTGCCACACTTAATGAATTCAGGACAATGTCTAGTAGGCTACAGGATTTTTAAATTGCTATCAGGCATGCAGCATGGCCTCACTTTAGGCCAAAAACAATCACATTTAAAAAACAAACAACTTGCTTTCCATGCATCGCTATCATCATTCAGTGTCAGTTTTGCGTATGTTTAAAATTGAATCTATTGGCACTTCTGGATTTTTCTTTTCCTTTTTAGATATGGTATCATTTGTATGTCAAGATTAATTTTATATTTCAAAAATCAACCAAAGTAAACACTTAATGTTTAAACTTATTTTTATATTTTATTTAGTTATTGCAGTAGTATATATTGCACTTAGTCTGTATTTCAAGTACTATGCCAAGTACCAGGATAAAAAAGAGAAATAATAAATTACTGAGGTCTACATGGTGCTTTTGGATTACATCATGAAAATGAGATGTATCATCTCAATTTACTTAGGGAAAAACCCGTAGAGTGGATCAGCAGGCAGTTACATAACCGAATATTATCCAAAATTGCAAGATGTACTATCTTATTAGGATTGAATATGATTTAGATGTGAAGACATATTAATAGAGAGTTGACATAAGGAATTTCAATTTTTTATAAATATTGTAGAATGACTTAGCATTTAAAGTCAAAATTATAACTTTGATAAAATGTAATTAATTAAATAATTTAAAAAGTGATTTTTAAAAAGATTGTATTTATTAATTCCAGAGAGAGGGAAAGGGAGAGAGGCGGTGTGGGAGAGATTTGTATAAGATGTCTGGAGTTCAGTCCATAAAGTATCCATCCATGTCTATGAAAAAGAGAAACATTTATTTATTTAGTTATTAGAGATACTTATTGAAGGAACAAGATACAAGAAACATTGTACATAAGACAATGACTTATCCTTCAAAATAGGTATCTTGAGACTTCACACAGCTCTCATGGAGTCTCTTCCACTATTCAAAACATTCTGCAAAATCCTATGTTGAAATGGCCACAAGCTATCCTACAGTATTTCCCTGAATCTTATTGGCTGCTTGAAATCTCTTCTCTTTCAAAAGTGATTTTAGTTTTGGGACAAGCCATAAGTCACAAGGCACCAAATCTGGGCTATAGGTGGGCTGAGTCACCTAGGTGACTTGATCTTTCACCAAAATCCTCTGCATGAGACTTGATGTAGACCAGGTGTGTTGTCGTGATGAAGCTGCCAATGACCAGTTGCCCATAGCTGTGGCATTTTTGTTGTGGTGTATCTCTCAACAGATGATGAACATTGAGGTAGCACTTGTTATTAATTGTTTGGCCTGGAGGGGCATACTCATGATGGACAACACCTTCCCAATTGAAAAATGCAGTTAACATGGTCTTGATCTTTCTAATTGTTATACTTTCTTTGGGCATGGAGAGCCAGGAGACTTCCACTGAGATGGCTGAACCTTCATTTCCAGCTCATAGCCTTATTTCCATTATTCATAGTTAGTTATACCTTCTTGAGGAAATCTGGTTCATTGATAACGATTTGAATCAAGTCATTGGCAACCGCAGCACAATCTTCCTTCTGCTCTGGTAGCAAAAGCTGCAAAACAAATTTTGCTGTGAAACATGGCAAGATTCTGCATCTTGGACATAGTAGTTTTTGGAACTCCAGATCAGCTTTAAGTTCTCACATTGTTAGTCACCAATCTTTGTTGATTACAGCCTGTACACATTCAACATTCTCTGGTATTCTGCTTGTTGCAGACCTGCCAGAACATGGATCACTTTCCAAAGATTCTAGACCATCTTTGAAGTGTTTGTGCCACATTTTTATTTGCCCTGCACTCATTGTTTCACTTGTAAAAGCCTTTTGAATCATCCAAATGGTTTCTCTGGAGGGATGTTCAAGCTTAATGGAAAATGTGATGCAAATTCTTTGCTCTACTTGCTCAATCATTTTGAATGTGATGGCCACACAGCACATGCTCACTCAGTGGGGTCTACTGCCCCTACTGACTAGTACAGTGTAGTCATCATTGTTCATACATGTACATTTCAGTCCATCCGCTCTCCTTAGCAGCTAGGTTACATAGATTATGCAAACCATTATATTAATAATGGCAGGACTTTTTCCAGAAAGACATTCTACATTCTTATTTGACCAAAAATCCACATAAAAGTAACTTCATAACATTGGAGGTCTTACTCTTTCCTGACTTTAAACTTGAGATTACTTTGTGATGTGGCTCAAGCTCAGGATTTCAAAATGGTGGTCATGGCACTGATTCGCTCCTATTCCATTTTCTATCCCCTCTTCTCAGTCTCAAATGCTATGGATATAAACAAAGAGTCATCCATAGAACTGTGTGATGCTAGCAAAGGAAGACACAAAGTGTTGCAATGAGCCCAAACTTTAGGGATGGCACTAATCTTCTATTACCATCAATATCACTCTCTGTCTAAGCATCTCTATATTTCTGTCTTAAAACTTAGAAAATATATTTCTTACATCTTTTATGCCAGAGGGGTATATATCTTAGAGTCCTGCTTTCAGAACATAATATTCTATTTTCATCAGTAGGTGAATTCTGTATGAATGATTACCTTTTAATCTGTGCTGTCTTACAGCTCCCAGTTCTAAGTGTCATAGAACACTTTGAAGGCCTCCTATAACTCAGGTATTTCTTATAGTAAGCAGTTTGAAAAAACAGTTTTCTTGCCACGTGACTTGTAAATTAGTCCTGATCTTTTTTCTTTTGATTGGGTCTACTGAAGTGTAACTCACCCCATATAAACACTTCCACTGACAGGTTCCCATTGTCCACATTCAGCATATACACCACACTAAAGAGTTTCTCAACTTAATATATAGACTAAGTTCTTCTTGTATCCTCCTAGTAGCCATACAAAGGAATGGTTTTAGAAAAGCTATTACTAAATTTCTGATAATTTGGAAATGTGTGTCCTCAAAATGCTATAGGCCCATTTATAATATAACTTTGCAACAGATTTGATGTTTAAGCATTATCAAACTGCTTAGAAAGTGCTAAAAGATGCCTATACAGTAATGAATAGAATAACTAGACACTACTTTTCCAAAAGGTGTCCTGCAGAGGCAGTGAATTATGTGTTGCTTTGCTAATTAAATTAACAAAAGCATTAAGGATAAGGAAGCTGCAGTTAAACTGATGTGTATTTTAAAATGTAACCACAAAAAGTTTAAGGCACTTATAATGAAAAGAAAAATTATTGTTGCCATCTTTTTCAGTCAGTACTAACAAATACTATTCATTTGTATGTTCAAAACTTTTTTGATAGCTTTTATAATCATGTAAATAATACTCTTGCCAATAAGAATTACAAAGTATTTTGGAGATACAGCATGTCATAACAGTTTGATTTTTAAGTGTTTTTAGGAATAAACTGCTTATCTATTATAGAATAACTTTCTAGAATACTAGTTCAGTAAATATGATTATTTAACTCATAGATAAATTTTATAACAATTTTTTGTGGGCATGTCTATCAATTAGAAACATCATTTGGAGACCCAACAGCAGGAATTTTATTTTATTTTTATTTATTTTTTAGAAGGTAGTTTTTAAAAAGATTTTACTTGTTTATTTTTAAAGAGAGGGAAAGAGCAGGAGAGACATTGATGTGTGAGAAAAACACCTCTGGGTTGCCTTTTTCACACCCCAATTTGGGGACTGGCCTCAAACAAGGCCTGTGTCTTGACTGGGAATCCTTCTGTCTTGCAGGCCAGCACTTAATCCACTGAACCAAAACACTCAGGGCAAACTGCAGAATTTCTAATAAACAAGTTTTTTCTCTTTTACATTTTAGAAATTTGTAAATTGGCATTTTTTTTTTTTTTTTAAGATTTTATTTCATTATTTTTTAGAAAGAGGGGAAGGGAGAGAGGCAGAGAGGGAGAGAGACATCAATGTATGGCTGCATTTCACCTGCCTCCAGCCACAAACCTGACTGGAGACCTGGCTTTGCAATCTGGTTATGTGCCCTGGCTGGGGAATCGAACCTGCGACCTTTGGGTTCACAGGCCGGCGCCTTAAACACTGTGCTACCAGCCAGGGCTTAAATTGGCATTCTTTTGGCAGGTAGTATATAAGCTTTCCATTGCCACCCAGAATCTAAGCGATTGCATTTCTCTTTCTCTAACTTCAGCACGTGGTCTTCATGTTAAACTCCATGCTTCTGATCATGAGATCTGCATTCCAGGCCAGCAGCAAATAGGGTAGAAAGTTTGAGGGAAAAAAAATGCAGTAACTCTCTGTTTAGACCATTGCACTCAATGAGCCATCTCCGAAATGACACATAGCTGGTCTTAACATAGTTGCACCCAGACAGAAGAGAGGGTTAGAAGTGTGGTCTTATGCTCAGCTAAAATGGGTACCTTTTTTAAAACTAAGAATTAGACTATGACCATTGGAAGGTCAATAGCACTCTTGATAACATATTACTGACTTTGAACTGTCTGCAAACATTGCTGTATGTATACCCATGACTATTGGGTATATAGCATTGTGTAAAAATAACAAGCACACAAATGTCTGTGAAGGAATAAGGCAAAGTTTGTTTTATGTGTCAAAATAGGCAAAAAAAAAAAAAAATGACTATAGTGACAAAATGGTAGAAATAATAAAACATGACTTTCAACATCTCATTTTGGGGAATTTATTCTCTCTAAGGTTCTAATTTTAGAAAAAGGAATATATAATAATTTTTGTTATATTATGTCTTCACTATATTCAGAGTCTGATAGTATGAATAATATCAGCATTGAACAAATTAATCAATCAATCAAGGTTGAAAAAGTGAAAGAAAAAACAGTATTATTATTTAAGTATTTAGGGATATGATAATGCATGTGATATCTAGTATATTTACAATTTCATTTTATAGCTTGATAATAGACATTTCCTGCTTCATTCAATGTAGGAATTAACAGAATTACAGAAGCAGCGATTTAAACAGATTAAAATGTCAACTTTATAACCTATTGTTTGAAAAATTGCCTAAGCTGGTCGTAAGAGGCTGTTTCTATTTATCACCCAGTACAAATTTTCCTAAGGAGATTCAGTAGTACACCAAAGGATAAGAGCCTGTTCTTTATTTTACTGCATTGTGTGGAATGGAGACCATGGAGAGGATTCTAAAAGAAGATAAAGGGAATGATTAGAAAGAGGCCCAATCTTTCCTTCCAGGACACTCACCCCATGCTGTAAACAATGCATCTCTGCATGAGGGAGCAGCAAGAGAGACTATAAAGATTTATTTTAGAAAGCTTCCTGGAGAGAAATAGATTTTGCAAATTTGTAGAGTTAATTCTTAAACTGTCAGCTACATATGCACTGCAAATAAGTAAGAATTTCAAAAATGCTCCCTAGAACTCTAAGGGATTGAGACATTTCACTGACCTTCACATGATCTTCAGATTTCTTCTGCATGAACTATGAGGGGAGCAGAGTACAACACCCCAGAATGTGCCACTTTGACACACGGATTATTTTCAACTGAAGATGATCTGGGACTCAAAGGACCCGGGAAGAGCTTTCTATCTTCTTAAATTAATCACTGAAACACTTGAGATGCAGCCTGTATAAGCAAATAGTGTTTTATATAAAAAAAGACTTAACTACATAGCATGGCCAGCATTTGTTTACCAAACATCTGCTCTTCTCGTCTTCCATGAATCCAAGCCCCAGACCCCTATCCTATCTCCTTAGCTCAAGATGGTTTTTAAGCCTCAATTTCCTATCTAGGAGTTTCATATTTTTTATGAAAAACCCAAAATTTATTTTTCTCCTGTTAATCAACTTTATGTCAATTTAATATTTAGACAATAAAACCTAGAATAGAGGAAGGAAAGAGTTTTCAGCCCCCACAACTGTCACTAATCTCTGAGTAAAGAATTACTATACTATGTTTACCTCAAAAAAAAAAAAAAAGAAGAAATACCCTTACTATGCAGAGTCAAGTAACACCACTAAAAATCATGTCTACGAAAAAATACACATAATTAGATTTTATTTTGTGTGTTCTAGAGAGAAAAGTAATTGTGGTCTGCAATGTAATCTTATGCCATGCTTTTTTAAATACTTGAATTAAAACAAGATCATTATAAATATGCTTTGCACACAAATATGTTTGAATACATTTTAAATATGATCACAAAGTGCATGCATATGAACTCTGAATGTGTTGAATTATTTTAATACTTTCATTATAATTCTTGAAGAGGATATGCATTTGCATAATGCTGATAGTTTGTTTCACTTATTTATGTGATTTAGATGTAATATCCAGTGATAATGGTAATTATGTGTGTTTATTGTCCATGATTACCTCTACGTATATGTGCATTTTCTTTAATTATACGAAACTTTAAATGAAAAAGCAAAATGAAGTCACTTCTTATCTCACTGTAGGTATTAAAAGTTTTTCCTTATATCCAGAGTTTCTAAATGCCCATTATAAAATTCTTTTGGGGAATAAAGAATAAAAAAATAATATACTAAATTATATTGCAGGGAAGAAGATACATAAATACAGATCTTCATTACCCATCCTCCCACCCTTACACGCTACACGTTCATAAACACCAGCACTTAGATGAACAGTTTTCAAGTGCATAGTAGATTATAATGAGAAAACTTTGTCCAACATTGAATTAACATAAAAGTCAAAATTACTTTCACTATTTTAAAATTATAGGTGAGGAAATTAACCTTTAGACATAAAATAATTTTAAATGATTTTCTCTATTGTTAAATCATTATTTTGGTAGAAAAAAATCATGAAACTCTATATGATAAGATGCAAGCATGTATTGCCTCCACTTGGCTTCTCTTTACAAGAGAATGACATTTGTCCTGGCTGTGTAGCTCAGTTTGTTGGAGCATCATTCCAATATGCCAAGTTTGTGAGTTCTATCTGTAGTCAGGGCACATACAAGAAGTAATTAATAAATGCATAAATAAGTGAAACAACAAATAGAAGTCTTTCTCTCTTTCCCTCCCTCTCTAAAAAGTTAATAAAAAGAATGATGTTTGAATGCTTACTGTATACATGGAATGGTTATAGGCACAGGGGACACACTAATGAACAAGAACAAATTGTCTGACAAGAAAACCTTTTCTCATGGAGCTTTAATTGTATTTGGGCAGACAGGGAACAAAAAATCAAAATAGCATGTTAGTTATAAATGTTAAGGTAGATTAAAAACTGGTCAGTGCTCTTGAGATGGGGCTTAATGACAAAAGTCACTTTCAGTTCTGTTGAAGTGATAAATGCTCTAATGGAATAATTTACTTTTACCTGCTTTCAATGCAGCAACAGTTCCATAGTTAACCAGGTCCACCACATAGAGCCAACAGGTTGTAATGTGTGTTTATTCCCTTCAATTGCAATTTAATTGGTAAATGGATTCATAAAGATACAATAAAGCAATTTGGGTTAGAAGTTCTTTGTCTCTAAGGTAATAAATAATAAATTTCTCATAAATAACTAAAGAACTATAACATATAAAAATATGTTGGATTGTGAAGCTGTTCAACTGATACAATCATGTCACTCATTAAAGGCCAAAGTAATGGACATCTATGTTTGTGTTAATATTCCACTATTCCACCCAGTTATAGGTATACTTTTTGTAATTACTTCATATATGAGGTCCAGTAAAATCTACAATGGCAATAACTACATACACACAAACAAATAATGTTGAAATATTTTGTTCCACCATAGGAGCATAGTATATATACAACTTGTATATAGGTCTGTCCCAAAAGTATAGGACCAATGTTAATATAATCAAAACAGTTTGAACTGCTAATACTTTCAGGACAGATCTCTATTTGCTAAGCATGGGAAGATTGATTATTTAGCAGTATCTTATAAATTCTTTTATCTCCCATCATCTTTTTCTTCTCCTCAGAAATCTACCTATCTGCCCTGGCTGGTGGCACAGTGGATAAGATGTTGGCCTGCAAATCCAAAGGTCACTGGTTCGATTCCCAGCCAGGGCACATAACCAGGTTGCAAGCCAGGTCTCCAGCCAGATCCGTGGCTGGAGGCAGGTGAAAGGCAACCATGCATTGGTGTTTCTCTCTCTCTCTCTGCCTCTCTCCTTTCCCCTCTCTCTGGAAATAATAAATAATTTTTTTAAAAGAGAGAAATCTACATATCCAATTAATAAATATGTATATTACCTTCATTGTTGAACGTTTTTGAAATACTTTCCAGAAACACAATTACATTGCCTCTCTTTTCGACACTAAAGAGTGTGTTTCAAACTTTGAGGGTCTGGCCTGGGACAGTTTTCTTAACCAGCCCAGCCTTGACTGCGCTGACAGACAAACACTTTCCTATGATGGTCTTCCCAGCTGAGACAAAAATCTTCCCTTCGAAAAGGAATTGCGTCCATCATAGTGTTCACCCTTTCATTGTCATAAAACCTAAATTGTTTGACTTTGAATATTTTTATGTAACTAGGATTTAATAATCTTTTAATTCCTTGATAAAGGTGGTGTATTCTGCATCCACTCAAGCCCACAATCACCCTCTGTTTTCTTAGAGTATGTAAAGGAAGTTCTGTGTTTTCACTTCTTTTCTGGCTTTTATGACAGCTCCAAGCAACACATTCTGGGAAGAAGAGCAGCTGGAGCCAGCCCAGACAGGAAGAAGCACAGGTGTCTGCCATAAACCTGTTTGAAGGGGGTTGGCGTGTTGAAAGAGATGGAGAGGGAGGGAGCTGTCAGACTCCCCACAAACTCCCCTTCCTCTTGCTCCCCCTTCCCACTCCTCCTAGGAGAGGCTGTGCAGCCCCTGACCCGGTTTCTCTGCTTTCCTTCCTATAAAATCCTCTGCCTGCACTGAGAAATGAAGATGTGATTTGGAGGACAGTTCCGTCACCTTCTAGAGATGCCAACACTCGAATAAACTTATTTCCTGTGGCCAGCACCTGTCCCACGAGTTTGGCCCTCATGGTGACAGCTTGCTGAACTTGAGTTCAGTCACATGCAATATTTTCTTCTAAATGCACAATGCTAGGATATCATAAATCCAGGAATTAGAAATATATTTGTACTGATGCATTTTCATGAATTCCTTTCTACACAAATCAGGGCTAACATATGGTTTTGATACTAACAATTTGACTGGTATGAGAACACATCTGTCCTGCGAATGTATATTGTAATATGTTTGTCCTTTCCATTTTTAAGGGATCGTTGCCAAATCAATTAGCCTCATTTCATATGCCAATATTCAAGGTGATGTATAAGTTTAAATGAAAAAAAAAAAAGATATTAAAATGCACTTTGTGGAAGGTGATAAGGTCCATTTTTTTTAAAGATTTTTAAAAATGTATTATTTTTAGAGAGAGGGGAAGGGAGAGAGGAAGAAAGGGAAAGAGACATCAATGTGTGATTGCCTTTCACCTGCCTCCAGCTACAGAGCTGGCTGGAGACTTGGCTTGCAACCTGGTTATGTGCCTTGGCTGGGAATCGAACCAGCGACCTTTGGGTTCGCAGGTCGGCACCTTATCCACTGTGCCATCAGCCAGGGACATTTTAAAAGTAATACCAAACAACTCACAGTTCTGAATGATTTATTGGCTGTCTGCAATTTTCAAGTGGCTGTCCATCAACGTTACATGTGGCATCAGTCAGACAGTGTCAGCTCTCCCACAGAAATATTTTCCGCTATATAAATACAGCAGAAGAACCTCGAAGAGAAAAGTGTGGTGTTTACTTTCTAAGACCAAAACTCTTATTCCAAAGGTTAAAATCATTCAGAAAGATAGTATTTCAATAATGTGTTTTCCATAGATTTTAGTCCCAAGAGGCAAGGCGTTGTTCTTGCCCATAAAAAACAATTTATCTGATCATGCTGGAATCTAAAATCCTTTCCATCATTTAATGTTGGAATTATTGGCGGGACCTGGCAATGAGAAGGAGAGGAGGGTTTTCAAAAAGAGCCTGGTTCATTGTTCTCAGCTCCCTTGGTTTCATACCCAGAAGGAGAACCTGTGAGAAGAACTGAGGAAAAGCATTGCGGCTAACACCATGGAGATGCTTAGAGAGATGAAAGTGTCTGGGGTGCTTTTCTGTGCTGATTCTAATTCACCCTGATTCAAAATACTGGCCTGACATTGTCAGAGACATGTAACTTTGGGGAATGTCAAACTTTAGGTAATAATTGGCTTTTCCAATGATTAAAATAAGTAATACTAAATTAATTTGGATAATAATAGAAAAGATGACAAATAAATAAAAATGAAGTTTTGTTCACTAACCTTGAAAAAAGAAAAGATAATAGAAATAAGTCTGTTTTACTCAGTATGTTTCAAATGGTAATCAGTTTAAAAATATCGTGAATATTTTACCATGGCTGGTGGTTCAGTGGATAGGTGCCAGCTTATGAACCCAAAGGTCGCTGGTTTGATTCCTAGCCAGGGCACATTACCAGGGTGCAAGACAGGTCTCCAGCCAGGTTGGTAGCTTGAGGCAGGTGAAAGGAAACCATACACCACCTGCCTCCATTTCTGCCTGTCCTTCATCTCCTTCCATACATCTCCTTCCCTGCCTCTCTCTTTTCCCCTCTCCCTGAAAATAATAAATCAAATCTTTTAAAAATACTGTTTTCTTTATTTGCCAGATTTATGAATCAAAGAATGCTCTTTTTTCCAGTTTCATTTACATGTAAATAAAATGTATTAATATGAGTAGCACCCCAAAACAACAGAAATATCTTCCAGAGGGTGGTCCCCTTGTAGTACAAGCTTTTCTAGCTGGGTAAATGTTTTAGGAACCCACCCATATCAATATAATAACTGACATTGCTTTCAGAGGCCGTTTGGCTTCAATGAATTTTTTTGTTTGTTTTGGAGACTTTTTCAGTGCATTTGCTCCTTTCATTGTGGATACTTTACAAGTACACCTGCCCACACCATGCTGAGTGTTCTGCAGTTTTCACCCAAATCATCATTGCCCCATTGTCCCACCCTCCTTATATACCCAATCTTTCCCTAAGCAACTATCATTTGTTTCCCCAGATGAAAAAAAAAAAAAAAAAAAAAAAAATGTCCTCAAAAGGAAATGTTTTGCCATGTGGAAGAGGTGAAACAAAAAATAGAAGCATTAAAGTACATCAAAAACAACCAGTTTAAAAACAGTTTTGAGCAGTGGAAAAAATGTTCCAATAGGTGCATTGCATCAAATGGAGAGCACTTTGAAGGTGATGCAAGTTTAACCATGAAGAGTAAACACACATTTTTTTTAATAAATAAACTTAATTTTGGGTTGTTCTCCCTCATATAAAAACTCTTCAAACAATGTGCTATTATAAGACTGATACAAAACTGTACAGAACACTTTTGTTTCTAGGTTTTAAGTCAACCTGGGCTTTCAATCAACCTGGAGCTTGTCAAGATCTTATTGTCAGCAATATTCTTAACAATATTCACATAAATTTTATATTAAAAATTAAGAGACAGTTTCACACTCTTCCAGTTTACTGATGTGAGTTAACACCTAACTTTAACTAGGGCTATTCAGCACAGTGTGAAAAATTGACCAAATGTTGGGCAGAAATTTTAACAAAATTTCTAAGTGCATCTTTATTGCATGTGACAACCATCATTAGGTTAATCCTGGCAAAACTGTAAAGTTGCCTTTGCAAAAATTCAAACAGATTTTATACAACTGGTGCTGGCAATGGATTCTGAATGTGTCTTTATTACTGTTTGCTTCTTCTTGGCACTAAGAACAACCTTCTTTCCAGCCTGACAAATTCAAACCTATCTCCTTAGTAACCAAGAAAATTACTTTATAAAAATTTTATTATAGAATTTGGCAAAGCCTTGTCAATTAATCAGACATCGCTGTGTACATCAATTTGAACCTTCACTGAAGGAAGAAAGAACAGGTGGAATTCTAAAACTAAAACTGGCTACATTCACACAGAGTTCTGAACCTCCAGGGACTAAGGTATTTCCTGTTTATGTGGTTCAGCTGTGGATTATGAGTTAGTACCAAGCAAAATCAGTGTCTAGGGCTACTACTTCTGATCCTACAATCTATATGGAGAGTTTCCTTCATACTTTCTCAAACCAGCCCTCCAGATTTGTTTCTTAAACCTAGGTACCTGGTTTCCTGGAAAAGACATCAGGAAAATATTTCAGCGGAAGTCAATGCACCGTGATTCTGCTGTTAGCAAAGCAGAAATCTTCAAGAGATTGATCCTTGGATGTTTATATGTATATGTCAAAAAGAGTCAATTTTAGTCATAGGAAGTTTACTTTAAGCAGACCCTCAAAATGAGGATTCTTGGGATCTTTCCAGAAGCAAATAGTCTTGGGAAAAGACATCTTCCAGCAAAGATCACCAAATAAAGGAAATTACTCTGTAAGAAATAAACATCTACCATGGTTCATAGAAAAACAGACCCATAGTTGGTAATAACCTGTATGCTTTGATTATTTTCACGAAATTTTTAATTCTTTTTACACTTTAACATTACATCTCATCATGTTACATATAACATGATTCCAATTATTTCTCTTTTCCTCCTTGTTCACTCCTTGAAGACATTCAATATCTGGTTATAATTTTTGACAATTTGACCAAAATTTACATTTGAAGCAATGTTGGGCTTGCACGCAATTTCCTTCCAATGCCAAACAAGTTCTTCTAATAATGACCACTTGTAATGAAATATTTAGGGTTATCAAAAATTGGGTTTATTTTCTTATTGATATTTTACTTGGTAGACAGCAGAATATTAGATAACTGAAAATCTAAAATCCCAATTTTGCCACATGTGAGAAGGGAAGTTTATGCCTACAATAGCACAAAACTATGGACGATTAATAGAAGGCAGCTCTGTAGTTACATTTCAGAAAGATGAGTCTTAGAATAAGAATATAAATACCAGCCCGGCTGGTGGCACAGTGGATAGGGCGCCGGCCTGTGAACCCAAAGGTCACAGGTTCGATTCCCCAGCCAGGGCACAAAACCAGGTTGCAAACCAGGTCTCCAGTCAGGTCTGTGGCTGGAGGCAGGTGAAATGCAACCATACATTGATGTCTCTCTCCCTCTCTGCCTCTCTCTCTTCCCCTCTCTTTAAAAATAATGAAGTAAAATCTTAAAAAAAAAAAAAGAATATAAATACCAGCCTGCAAACCCAAAGGTCACTGGTTCGATTCCCAGCCAGGGCACATAATAACCAGGTTGCAAGCCAGGTCTGTAGCTAGAGACAGGTGAAAGGCAACCATACATTAATAAAAGAAAAAGGAAAGAATATAAATAAAATGACATGAATTTAAGATCTTATATTTACAGACCTTTTTAAAAAAAAGCCTGGTATAGTCAACTATCAGATCTACCAATTCTCTGAGTGTGACGTCTCCTTTTTATATCCCTCATCTAATTAACACAAAATGGCACTGAAAGCAAACAAGCAAACAATCAAATTTACCCACCCTAGTAACTGCAACTGGATTTGTAGTATCAAAACATATTGACTATTAAAACAAAATTGATAGAAACTAATCGTATCAGTGTGGTGGATAGAATATTGAGCTCTCAAAGATGCCCAGATCCTCATTGCTGAGACTAATGAGCATGTTACCTTACATGGGCAAAAGAGACTTTGTAGATATGATTAAAGATGAGAACCTTGAAATAGGGAGATTGTCCAAGATTTGGAGTCTTCAAATACAGCCATAAGGCTCTTTGCGAGTACAAGAGGAAGACCGAAAGAAGACCAGAATGATATAATGTGAGACGGACTTGATGCACTATTAACTTTGAAGATGGAGAAAGGTGACTAAATGGATTGAATGTGTTCCTCCCAAGCTCATATGTTGAAGCCTCAGTTACCAAGGTGATAGCATTTGGATCTGGAGCTTTTGGGAAGTAATAGGTTTAGATGATAATATTAAGATGGTTCCCTCATTATGGAATTAGTGCCCTTATAAGCAGAGGAATATAAAAAAGAGATATTTTTCTCCCACCATAAGCGAACATTGATTAAAAGTCATGGGGTCTCTAGGCCAGGAAGTGGTCTCTTCAGGAAGTGACTGTCACCATCTTGATCTTTGACTTTCTAGGCTCCAGACCTGTGAAACCTGAATACCTGTTGTTTAAGGCATCAAGGTATGGTGATTTATTAAAGCAGCTCTAGCTGACTAAGGAGTATGAACTAGGGGGCACCACTGTCCTCTAGAAGTTGGGGAAGGCAACAACGGATTCTCCCATAGAGTCCAAAGGAGCAATGCAATCTTGCTGATACCTTGATTTTAGGACAGTCAGGCTGATGTTGAATTTCTAATCTGAAAAACTGTTAGATATGTTAATATTGTTTTAAGCCACTAAATGTGTGGTGATTTTTTGCAGCAACCATAGGTAGGTAATACATTTGGTAAAGAAATGTATGTTTCACAATGATCAGTATTATTATGCAGGTCCCATTTTGGCCTCTGATTTCTAATATTCCCTCAAAAAACAAAATAAACAAAAACACCAATACAATGTTACTAAACAACTTGATATTTTAAAGGATCAAAACTAAGTCTCTAATCACAATTTGAAGTTTTTAACACTCACAGTGAATTCTATAAAGCTTTCCTCTGCTATCCAGCCTTTTAACATTACATTTTACACAAGGTATGAAGGTTGATAAATTTCTATGTACTATGTTTCAATGATTAAAGGTGAGACATAAAATGACAGTAAAGCCAAGGCACTCTTCAGCTGAGAAGTTAAGGACAATGGGTAACTTATGGGTTAGAACAGAGAAGTGCTAGACTAACATTGCCCTTTCCAGGTCATACAATGACTACTTTAAGGGAAGAATGATGGATATCTAAGGAATTTTATGAGATTTTTAATTGTACAGAGAAGACACAAGAAACAGACATATTATCATATGATTAGATGATCTGACAAATTCTTCTCTAGTAATCAACCACCAGTGCCTTCTGGCATTCATGCACCTGTATAGTCTCTTCCCACCTTAACCTAGAACTGGTCCAGGTCATTTATTAGGATATGGTGGAGTGTGTGACTCCTAAGGGGAAACCATAAAGAGCATGGTGACTTCCCTTTTGGTCTCTTGAGTCATTCATTCTGGGAGAAGCCAGCCATCATATGGCAAGAACCATGAAATAACATTATGATGGATGCATGTAGATGAGAGTTGAGGCTACTCACTAACAACGAATACCAACTCACCAGCCATTCAAATGAGCCACCCTGGAAGTAGGTGTATGGGATTGACCACAGTTTCAACCAACCAATAAGGTGCAACTCCTTGAAAGATTCTTAGCCAGAACAACCTCTTTTGATAAACATAAGCTATGTATGAAATGATTAATCCTTCAAGTACTGGGAGACTTAATATATGCTCATTATTATTTTAAACCATTCTGTTTTTGATGCTTTAGGGGTAATGTTTACATAACAATGGATGACCAACTTCCATCTCTGGCTCTTTGGATTTGTTAAATTGAGAGTAAGATATGATCTTTTGGGCTAAAATGTTTTTTTTTTTTTTTAATTTATTTTTATTTGGGTACAGTTGGTACACAATGTTATTTTGTTATATTAGTATGAGGTATGCAATATAATAATTCAACCGGTTTTGTTTTTATAAAATTAAATTTATTGGGATGAAATTGGTTAATAAAAATATGTAAGTTTCAGATATATGTCTATGATACATTATATGTATATTATATTGTGTATTTACTACCCAAAGTCAAATCTTCCACATATTTGGCTCACTTTACCTTCTAGTTAAGCCTTTTTCCTTTGATTATCACCATGCCACCTCCCTCCAGTTAGAATGGTTGTTATTAATAAGACAAATAACTAACTAATAAGTGTTAGAGAGATTGTGGAGAAAAAGAAACCCCATTCACTGCTGGTGTGTATATAAACTGGTACAGCCACTATAGAAAATAGTATGGAGGCTCCTCAAAAAATTAAGATTAAATTTACTACATGACATAGCACCCCCTCTTCTGGGTATCTACCTAAAACTTTTGAAAACATTTATTCACAAAAATATATATACACTCCTATGTCCATTGAAACATTATTCACAGTGGCCAAGCTATGAAACTAGCTAAAGTGTCCTTCAGTAGAGGACTGGATAAAGAAGATGTAGCACATATATACAATGGAATACTACTCAGCCATAAGAAAAGATGTCACATACTGCCGTATGTGACAACATGGATGGATCTCGAGAATAGCATGCTGTCAGATAAAAGAAGTCAAGAACCATATGATTTCACTCCTATGTGGTATATAAAACTGAAAGCAACAAACAAACAAGAAAAATAAATAAATAATGACTAAAGTGGGTTTTCTTGGCTCTTTTAGATATGGACTACAAATATTAATCATAACCCATCCTTCGGTATTTTTTCTGTAACATTGTTCAAAAATGTGATTTCCAAATGCAATGATAATAAATTAAATTAAAAACTGTGGTTTCCAGATCCTTAAATTCTTTTGTCAGGGTCTGTCCCATCAAAGTATATAACTGATGATCACTCAAACAAGAGAACAGAAATATTTCCCAACAGAAATCTTGTATCTAATTGTCACTCCAAATTGTAGTATATATCTAGATTGATAATGTTCCTAAATAATAATAGTCTCTCTTCCAACTCAGGGTAAAGAGGGCTAACAAGGAAGTATATGAAATATGAAAAAAACTTATGTCGATATACTTTAGTTACTTTTATTTTGGCCCCCCCAAAAATAAGTATTAAATATTAAATAAATTTACTGTTTGTCTCACTATTTGAAGCAATAGGTTACTCACCAGGGCAAGTATCTGCCTATTTGACCATAGTTTACTCATCAAACTTGCTTCAGGACTATCACCTTGCTGTGGCCACAAATCCTGCCCAATTTCAATGTTGCTTACCTTTCAAAAATCATTTAACTCACTTGAGTCTACACTCTACAACCAGGGAAAATCCTGCTCTGTATTATCCCTATTAAAAAACTTCTAATAATCTACTACTACTGTGCCATATTTCCTGGGCACAGTGAGTTTTAATAAACTTTTGAAAGCAAATTATTTGGCAATGTTCAGGGAGTTAACATTGGTAAAAACACAAAATAATACTTGTTAAGGTAATATTTTACAAGGTTATGATTGTAGTAATACACCAGGCAGCCCCCATTATTTCAAAAATCTACTGACTGTGTATTAAACAGGCATTTTTGAGTACATACTAAACTCCAGGTATTCACTTAAAAAACACACATAGAGAAGACATCTGCATTGAATGTACATTCTAATAGAATGCTACATTCATACATAGCTTTATGCTATATTATGCTAAATGGGTAACTTGCTGATATGATCAGTATCATGGCAACAAGTATGGAAGTACACAAACTCATGTGCAGAGTGCATTTGTGTCTCTGTGTGTAGTAAAGCAGTGAGCAATCATTAGGTGTCTTAATTATTTAATTACATAAACCAATTCAGTAACATTTCAATATTCTGGTTTTGTTACCTGTATTTATTTGGTCAACTGAGCTTTACCCTTGGATATAATATTAAACCTCATTCACCCACATGCACAAACACACACATACACATGCTCTGCTATAGTCTGCTCACGACAATAGAAGGAATAAAATATTGTTTCTATTATACTGCAAAACTAGCCACTTTGAGAACTGTCTCACTCTGAAAAATAACAGCATATAGCTATTGGACAGATTAGTGAAAGAGCTTGGTATTTCTTTCCCAGAATTCAAGTTTACATTTCAGTAAATGGGCATCTCTTTCTGCAAAACCTGAGAATGTAGTTCTTTTGAAAAATAATCTGATCTGTGCTGGAAAATTACATGTCATCTTGGGAAAAAGAACACTCACAAACAGTAATCACACAGAAAATCAGGCAACACAGACATCCCTTTCACTTACAGTTAAGAATCTTTGCCACTCTGAAATGTACATAGAAAAACCAAATGAGGGTGTGTGTGCCCCTGACACTTTAGAGAGGAAATCACCTAAACAATTCACTGACACAATCAAACATATGCAAAACTGGGAAGGAATGGGCAAAATTTCTTGATATTATTTCAGCTGCCAGAATGTATAAAATATGATTCACATTCTTTACTAATTGACGATCTTCTTTTTTCAAGCCTCATCATTATTCACTGAGTTTGCAAGTTTATCAGCTTAACCCCAGGATGTGTTCCATGACACTAAAGGACAATGAAACCTCCCCATGATAGTGTAAAAGAAGATGGCAGGAGAGCATGATGACACTTGAATTAATTTCTATGATTAGATACAAGGTATACTTTTTCACAGCTCTTGATTCAGGATAAACACTTACTAGGTTAGCAATTTTAAAAGTTGTTTGTGATTTAAAAAAAGCAGGTACTTCATTTCTAAGTGTTGCACTGCTTATAATTTGAATTTCTTTTTAGCTTGACATCTAAAACCAATAACTATGTTTTTTACAGCCAAAATAATACTCAATAATAAACATTTCCCCCTTTTAAATTAATACTTTCTATATTCTATAGAATTCCTATTTTTGAATAACACGAGCTAAAACTACAGTGTAATAAGTTATGTGACCTTCTGTATTTAATGGTTGCTCTCTTTTTTATTGGAAACAACATGAAGAAAAGAAATTCTACTGTCATGTTTATATTTTCTTCATTACCCAACCATGTTTCTTCTTTTCCTGTTGCTGATGTAACAAAGTACTACAAGCATAGAAGTTTAAAACAACACACAATATTACAGTTCTGTATGTCAGATGTTTGAAGTGGTTCTGGCTAGGCCAGTGGTTTTCAACTTCTGAGCTGCAAAAGGCAGTGGAAACACAAGAATATATAAAACATGGAATACTTGACTCTTTAGTTAGGAGGCCTGACCCCTTTTCCCTTATACCTTAGAGAAATGACAGGAGCCAACTCAACAATACCCATCTGGTGTGAATGAGTAAAATGATAGGGAGAGATCTGACCAGACCCTTAGGAAGCAGGTGGCAGGTGGGGCACAGGAGGAAGTTGCCTGAGGCAACATTAAACAGTCTAGTATGGGACTGGCTGACAAACTGAAGGCCTCTTCAGTACATGGAATTATGGGCCAGACTTCAAATAAAAGGAGGGCAGAGACTGGCTCTTGGGCTCTTTTCCTCCAGGATACCTGGGTGATCATGCTGCAGCTACCTGCACCTCCCAAAGGACAGTATTTTAGATGGTAAGAAACTCTGAGTGCAGCCTAGGATTAGGCTGGCCTGGCCGAAGGTGGCCGGGTTATTCTTCTTTAGCTGTCCCAGAGGGGATGCGCTCCAAGGCAGAAGCCTGCCATTCTTCCAAAAGTGTGTGGGTTTTGTATTTTATGTTTGTAAATGAATCCTGTAGAAATAAGATAATTTTTAAAAGATTTTATTTATTATTTTTAGAGAAGGGGGAAGGGAGAGAGGCAGAGAGACAGAAAGATATCACTGTAGGGTTGCCTTTCACCTGCCTCCAGCTACAGACCTGGCTGGAGACCTGGCTTGCAATCTGGTTATGTGCCCTGACTGGGAATCGAAACAGAGACCTTTGGGTCTGCAGGCCGGCACCTTATCCACTGTGCAACCAGCCAGGGCTGAAATAAGATAATTTAAAACAGGAAGAATAATAGGGAAACTCAGGAATTAAATCTTTTATTCTTAATTTTTAGCCTTAAGTTATTCAAGATGTAACTGAAGAGTAAGGAGTTTAGCCTTAATGGGTATGCTTAAGTGACTAATGCAATGTAAAAAGCTGTTATTCCAAAATTGTGTAGCTTTTGAATAAAGACTCCTCTTCTTTATCAGCAAATTTTTGCTTCTGAAATTTTGCCTGGAGGGTGGTGTTGGGCAATAGAACCCCACTTGCTTTTTGGTACCAAAAATTATATCAATTTTTTAATAATTAGTGAAACTATATGTTTTGGTGTGTGCAGAGTTTTAGTAAGTAGTTTATGTGTGCCATAAAATGAAAGATGTTGAGAATCACTGTACCAGGCTAAAGTCAGGTGGAGGTAGTGCAGTGATCTATTCTAGAAACTCTAGGGAGGAATCTATCTTTTTGTCTTTTCTGGTTTCTCCAAGTTGCTTTCAGTCCTTGACTATGGTTCTGTTCCTCTCTTCTTCAAAGCTAACCCAGGTTGTCTTTTTGACAATTCTTTCATAGTTATATTTTCCTCTTATTCTGTCCAAGAAATGCTCTCCATTTCAAACCCATATTAGCTTTTCTCCCTGAGGAAAACCCAAGATAATCTTCATCTCTAAATCCTTAATTTAATCACACACCCAAAATATCTTTTGCCTTGGAAAGTCATTTAGTCACTGATTTCCCTCCCTGGAGCACAATGGCTCAAAAACCATCTGGATTACTTGCTGACCCCCTGGGGCACAAAGGTTGGATTGATTGTAAACCTTTTACCAGGTAGTTCACACTTTACAGTTCTGGGAATAACAGCTCTCCACAGGCATTAATCACTTAAACCTATCAACTATGACTGAAGCTAAAATCTTTAATTTTTAAATTCCCCTATCAGAGCCAGCTACTGAAACACACAGTCCTCCATCATCACTCCTAAAATATTTCAGAGATGGAAGTTCTCTGACTGGGGAATGAGATGGGCTTAGTAAACCTGGATGGGTGGAATGGGGAAACTGAGGTAGGTAGTTATACAAGCAGTTTTCAGCCGCCTAGTAAATTGCAAACCCTGATCTACTGTAAACCGAGGAATTTAAGATTAAATTGTTTGCACTTCTCCCCACTCAGAGGGTAAATTAAATAGCTTAAAGTGCCTTACTCAAGGAGGTAGATAGCAGAAATCCAACTTATTGCCATTTATTTGTCACCCACACAAAAGGACAGGTGAAGTTAAGGGAATCAATCTCATTTTGGCAGATCAGCATAAAACTGATGAACATTCTATTGAGATTCTCCTTTAAGATGTCCCCTAAACTCCCAGCCTTTAAAGCCCATCAATACAAAGGTCTTTGTGGCTCCTCTTCCTAGAAGGCACCCACACCTTTCCCTCCTCCTCCTCCTTCCCCCGCAGGCATAGAACTCCTAAGCCCGGGGGACCCCTTGAGACTGGGAACTGGGGAGCAGTGGGCAGCAACAGCTCATCCCAACTTAATCCACTTACCCTGTCTCCAAAGCCCCTTTCCCCTGACCTCTTAGGGAACCAAAGCAGTTAGTCATGGCTCATCTTCCCACCTAGTTCCTCTCCTGTTGCTTCTTCTATTCTAGACCCTTTCTTTTCTTTCTTTCCATTTTCTTTTCTTTCTTTCTTTCTTTCTTTTCTTTTTTTTTTTTTTTTAAGATTTTATTTATTATTTCCAGAGAGAGGGGAAGGGAGAGTGGCAGAGAGGGAGAGAAACATCAATGTGTGGTTGCCTTTCTCCTGCCTCCAGCTGGGTACCTAGCCCTGGCTTGCAATCTGGTTATGTGCCCTGGCTGGGAATCAAACCAGTAACCTTTGAGTTCACAGGCCAGTGCCTTATCCACTGTGCCAACCTGCCAGAGCTCCTAGGCCCTTTCTTATTTCACTGTCTCAAACTGTAATAAACATCCTCTTAAAAAATAAGAGGGTTAAGATGAATATTTTAGCACTTTTGTCAATTCAAAATGTGCAAAGTTATTTAATATTCAAAAAAGTTAATTTTTGTGACTTTATGGATAAAGTGGTAAATTCCATTTTCAATTCTCCCTCGTGTCACTATCATTGATAACCTGCTTTTGTAGAACCGTAAGTATGTTCTTGGTTTCATAATTTTTCTTTTAAGGAGTTTAAAATACCTCAAAAGAAGGTGCCATATAGCACTCTGACTATTTCCCATTCCAGTTTCATTTCAAACGCAATCCCTTTTTTATCACTTAAGTTTATTCACAGAAAGTATGGAGAACATTGTGATCACATTTATATAAGGGTCTGTTTTTAAATATTGTAAAAAAGTATTTCAGGGTCTAACAAAAATGTTTCCAAAGAACATATGCTTTATTTATTGGCTTCTGGAACTATATTTATGTCTAATATATGAAGAATTATATATAAGGCTGGCCTGTAAACCCAGCCAGGGCACATAACCAGGTTGCAAGCCAGGCCTCCAGCCAGGTCTGTAGCTGGAGGCAGGTGAAAGGCAACCATACATTGATGTCTCTCTCCCTTTCTGCCTCTCTCCCTTCCCCCTTTTCTAAAAATAATAATTAAAATATTTCAAAAAATAAATTTAAAAATTTAAAATTAAAAAAACAATTATATATAAGTAATAATTTTTTAAATGGGGAAAGCAGTGAACTTCCACAATGTGTACACGTTTCTAAATTTTTCAATCAAGTGAGAATATGTTATGTCATTCTGCCTATTTATCTTTTCTGTTTGTGTTGTATTATATTATATAAACTATTTGATATAGATTTCAGAGTTCTAAATTATATGTTTTAAAACTATTCTATGGCCCTGGCTGGTAGCACAGTGGTTAAGGCGCAGGCCTGCGAACCCAAAGGTCGCAGGTTCGATTCCCCAGCCAGGGCACATAACCAGGTTGCAAACCAGGTCTCCAAACAGGTCTATGACTGGAGGCAGCTGAAATGCAACCATACATTGATGTCTCTCTCCCTCTCTGCCTCTCTCCCTTCGCCTCTTTCTAAAAATAATGAAATAAAATCTTAAAAAAAAAAAAAAAAACTATTCTAAATCTATCTATATATTTCTAGGTACCTTGTCTAGGCTTTGAAGGATATTGGAAGATAAATCTCAGCTAAGATCAATATCAGGTCTAAAATGTAAAGCACATTGGGCTTTACCTGTAATAAAGTTTAATTTTAGAAGATAATTGAATCTTTGCATATTTAGGATGAGAAAAATGCCAGAAACAATGTTAATACAGGGAATATGAAAGGAGATGAGAATTGTGGGTAATGAACAGTCATCTCAAGTCAATGTTTTAGAAGGAAGGGCAGTAAAATTGCACTAGTTTCAAACTTCACTGCAATTTTATTTTGCATGATAATAATGACAAAGATTATTATTTTAAGAAAAAATTTTGGAATCTGATTTTTTTTGAAAGCTTCCATATAACAGTGAAAGTTTTTCAGGACATTAAAGATTCATCTTTTTAGTTCCATTAGTCTAAAAAATTCATCAAACATTTATATCCTATGAAAGGGTCTTGAAAAAGGCTATTTTGCAGTTTTAAATGATGGTTGATAAAATTATACATTAAAATATAGACACAGCAAACAGAATTGTTTTTGAGAACATAGATAAAACCAGGAGTCTGCCTATAGAAGATATGGACCTAGACTAATGAACCTGAAACAGGTAAATCTGGCCAGACCTGGCCAGCCTGCTGGGGCAGAGTGGAGCGGGTGGAAGAGGAGACTGCCCCAGACAGCATGGATTTGTCACCAAGGGAGCACAGCACCTGACACTTGATGATAGATTCCCCAACCCCATGCAAAGAAGCGCGGGTGGCCTTGCACAGAGGAGGCATCCAGGCTCTCTATAGTGATTGATTGACAAGGGGAAAAGCCCTCCTTCGCCCACCCCTGATTGAAGCTGAGACCAAGGGACTAAAGCAATGGGTGTACTGTGAATGTCAACGGGGTGGGTCGGGGCGGTTCTGTCCTGTCAGTCTGGCCTGGGAGAAGGGCGGGATTGGCTGGGGGCCTGGATCATCCCTGAGTGCGCAGGAGTTTGGGCAGGGAGAGGTAATGTCTGCTTCTTTCTCTCTGTGGCCCTTAACTGGACGTGGGCAGCAGCCTCCAGTTGCTGACAACAGAAGCATTGGTGGCAGCGGCATGGTGGTGCCAGCCTCACGTGCAGGCTCTAGGAAAGAGCCTTAGGAATGAGGTTTGGTTATGCAAATCGCTTAGATGTTTGGGCTTCACATTAGCAGGTGTGTGTGTCTGTGTGACAAACAAACCAACCAACCCTTTTCACCCTATTTCTGCATGAGGTTCTCTACTTACTGTAATGAAAACGTTCTGTTTTTAAAACAATGGCAAGTGGGTACCTAACAGTAATGTGAAGCAGAATAGATTGCGGGGCAAGTGAACTGAACCACCACCAACCACACCAAAGGTGGTGTGCCTATGGTGAGATTGGAAAGGAGTCTATTAGGAGCTCTTTACAGAAAACCGAATGATTAATTCCAACAAGAGATTCTCCCAAGTAGACCAACTGAAAGCAGCACCTGATGAAATGCAATCGATTAGAGTAGGTCAAGTTCATCACATAGGCACTCAATATTGAAGAACACTGCATTGAGGGCCTGGAAGTGAGTCTTTGTAAATAAACTGCTGTTTAATAAACAGCTGCCTGCCCAGATGAGCAATCTAGTGTCTGAGAGGAGAGTTGTTTGCTAACACAAATTGGTTTGCAGTTATTTCCTGAAGCAAAAAAAAAAAAAAAAGTTATTTATTAGTTTATAGTCCTACCTTCTTGAAAATCATTTTCTGAAACAAATTTTTAAATCACTTTGACACAGATTGCCTCAGGTTTCAGTTCTGATAATTAAGTAATGTAAATATAGTCTACAGTTTTTGTGTATTAACTAATTAACAGTATTCAACAAACATCATTTTGCCTTTATTTACTATGAGCTTCCACTTAAAATCATTAAAAAAATAATTTCTAATCTTTAATGAAACCATTGTAGCTATGATAATTTCCCTCAACTGATTATGGTCTGTAGATGTATGTGTGTATTCTGTTAGCATATTCAAAAATATCTTCTCTACCATTTCAATTTAAAATGAATGGAGCAACTATGAAATTGTTTAAATCTTGTATTACTGAATTCTTTATCGTTTCAATTGGTTCTTTGCATTTTTAGAGCCAAGATTTGATATGTTGTTGTGAATTTATGTAAAAAATCTGTTCAGAATAAAAAAGAGTATTTATTTTTTTAAAAAGGATTCTCTACCATGTGTCATTTACTGAATAGTGTTAATTCTTTGGGGCATAAAAGTGTAAGTTTCCTTCTGCTTCTGTGAAGGTAAGTACAATGCCCATTATTATATATTCTTCACAGAATTACCTAAAGTTTCAGGTAACACTGCTTGGATAAAGAAAAATAAAAATAAATTGTTAGAGTTATAAAATTACAAATTGGGAAATAAAAATTGAATTGTTGCTTGAATTTTATTCTTCTCTCCAAGGAATTAAAATAAATACATGAACATTTTTTACAGATATTGGTATATATAGCTCCCTGTTTTTCCATATGTGAACAATTTTCCATCTGTTAAGACTCAGTATTGTTCTTTTTATCAGACTGAAATGTACTTGTCTGCCAGAAATTTTGATTTCTTCTTCTGAACTGAGGTATGAATGTATTCCAAAGGACATGTTTTCCAGAATTAAAAAATATGTTGTTTATTTTTACTAGGTATGACTGCCTGAGCTAATATTTAACAGACTCTAAGGGACAAAATAATATTTTATATCTAAGAAAAAGTAAACACTTAAGAAGATAAGCACATATTGCCTGATTTTATATAAAATATATATTTCACAAGTGATAATAAAGGAGTTTATCTTACAACCCTATTCCCACAACAAAAAGCAATGGTGTGTACATATATATCTCTATATATCTATCTATCATCATCAGCTATTATCTATATAAAGAGATATTACCATGGTTTAAATTTGTGCATGTGCATACAGACTGTGCTGATTTATGATCATTCAGCCTTCTGACTTGACAATGGTGTCAAAGCTATACATTCAGTAGAAACTGTACTTCATGTTTTGAATTTTGGTCATTTACCAGGTCAAGCCATATGCAGTCTGGTGCTTCCCTTGATTCCAGGCAGAAGCAGTAGACGAGCACTGCGTCAGCCCCATTATACCAGGGAAAATGGCTGATACTCTGCAGTGCATCCGTTATGTTGGATGACTGTGTTCAATCCTAAGTGTTCTGAGCTCATACAAGCAAGGCTAAGCTAAACTATAATGGTTGTTAGATTAGGTGTATTCAATGCATTTTCAAGTTGCAATATTTTCAATTTGTATGGGCTTATCAGAATGTAACTCTATCTTAGGTCCTATATATATAATCACTGGCACATATCTTAATTATATAATCAACTGTTTCTGGTTATTTATTGGAAAATAGAGCACTGTTTAAACAGCAGTGCCCCAAATTCCATAGCATTTACTTGGCTCTCCACGTCCTATGCATACTACATTTTGCATACATTTTGCTATTCTAGGTAATGCTGACACAGAGATACATGGGTTTAGTTTACAAGTTTTACAGGAGAAAAGCACCTAATTTAGACAGAATAGATGATGTCATAGTTAAATATGTTTAATTAATCTTGAAAGGAAGGTGATATCAAGGAAGGACTCACAAAAAGCTGATTGATGCTTGAGTTGAATTTTAAAGGAGTTTGCAAAATCAGGCATTCCGGATAGGGAGGGACAGTCTGGTTGGTGAGAATATATGCAATATCATTTAAGTAAAACACTGCAATATTTTATAGAATCTTTGTGTCCATATGAAAAAAAAAAAAAAAAAAAATGGTAGGACTCCTGTTCAAGTATGTCAAAATTTTAAGCTGGAGAGACCCTTAGGGGCCAAATTGATCTTTGTACTTACTTTGCTCCATTGTCATAACTAGCTTCTATGTGACCTGTGTACACTGCTTTAATTATTTCAAAAGAAAAACCAAATGTTCTAGCAACCTAGTTGTCTATGTGGAAAATAACCAAATTAAATTAATTAATCAAGGTCTTAATTTTGGTCTCCTAGGCCTGTTTACTGAAATGTGGTTTGGAATATGATTTTAGAGGTGTTTGATATTTTTGTAGGTTTGATGTCATTGAAGGTTAAATTTAAGCTATTCAAACTAAGACAGTAAATAAGGTAAATCTTAATGAGCTTATCTAAATAATTTTAATATTGCTGAAACTTAATATTATTGAATTTATCAAAATACATACTAGTTTTCTAACTATATTAATAAAAATAACCTCATTTTATTTCATATTTTTAAGAAACAAAAATCTTTTAAAATTTTTAAATAAACTACAAAGTAAAAGAAGAATTGCACTTGAAAAATTAATTAAAACAACAAATTCAAAAATGAGATAAAATGAGACAAAAAAACATTAGGGACTACGAACCTCACTATATGCACTTAAGTAAAATTATAGTTACTATGTTGAATGAGAAATAAAATTGTTTTTGAAAAGTAAGACAAAATTAAAATATAGCAAATGGGATTATATTGAATATTTAAAATAAATAGGATAATAACTTTGTTTAAATGACAAATTCCTTGCTTGGTATATTTAATGACTTTATTTCTTTGCATTATAAATAAAAATTATGTAAATTGTTTAAGGAAACAATATATAAACATTTATTCTACCTTAAAAATCATTACAAAAAATACAAGTAACTATTGCAACTGCAAAGGAAGATGTTAAAGATAATGCTTGGAAGCACAGAAACAGAAATGTTTTATAGTATTTTAATGATAAGTGCAAACCATCTCATTCTCCTAAAAGGTGGAAATCAAAACTTTACAAGGAAGAGATTATTCTTAAACTAAATGATACACACTGCTTAGAAATAAGTGTTTAAAGATATATTGGCATAAATGTGAACAAAAGTAAATGAAAAGAAAGCACAGCTGAGGACATTTATGTGCACTTTAGACCTAACATGACATTAAGTACACATCGCTATATTGATGAAAACCTGAGAAGTTTCGGAGATACCTTGTTATCAACTATCATTGACATATAAGTGATCATATTAAATATATAAATTAATTTATAATAAAAAAGAGAATCTGGCAGACATGAATTGAAGCAAAATGCAAAGCTGTCTACATTGACAGCTTTTCTGTGTTTCTCATGCTTTTCTAGTGACCTGTTTGGCAATAGAGTACAAGATAAGATGTATTGATTTTAGTTGTGGATAAACACAGGTATTGAACTAGGCCCTGCAGGAACCAGTTGAATAGAAATAAGCCATATATTATATATTCTACTCTATGGTTAGAAGGAAAAAAAAAAGGGGGATATGATAATATGTGGTAAAAGATGCAGTGGATTGCTTCTGGATAAGGATTACTACAAAAATATAATTGTAAAGCTAAGCTTTTTGTACTGGGCAGCATGGATAGTGAGATAAAAGCCTACATGTAGTTCATTTTCATGAAGTAGAGCTTCTTTTTAAGCTTCAAGAATGGTGCTGAAAATTGTTGATTGAGGGACAAATTGGAGTCATAGGCTATACTTTTCAGAAAATAATGAAAAGGTACTTCTCAAAATTTAATAAGTGTGTAAGTGACTTAGGGACTTTATCAAAATGCAGATTTTGTAGGGTCATAACAAGGCCCTATATTCTGAATTATTAAATTAATTAAATTAGGAAAGAACAGAAAAAGAAAGTTTTGGTTACTTGACTGCATATACATTCACAAGCACAGGTAAATCCATATTGTTTAAATTATCACTCTGGTAGGAATGAAATTAACATTGCATAGGATCCATTTCCTTTATATTCAGATCCATCCAAAAATGGAATCTTTGACTTCATCTAACTCTATATTCCAGACAGCTAGAAATTGTAAGTAGCAATTGTTCACCATTGAATACATTTTCTCAAGGTAGCTAATGCACTCAAGGACAGAAAAGCTGCCTTCCAGTGATTTCCAATTTACCCAATTTTCCAGCAACTTGTCTGCCCACACAGTGACAGATTACTCTTCCATTCTCTCCACTTTCTGAACAGCTAAACTAATTGTTTTCAATCTTTTTTTCTTCAGCCACTCTATCTCTGAAAGCACTTTAGAGTGGCTCCTGAAGGGATTTCTCTTTAGTTTAATGGTGGTACACCTCTCTCATCATCCAAAGTAATCAAGGGAGAAATGGCAGTATTTTTCTTTACATTGGGGCAGGTGCCATTGTTTCCTTATCTTACAGCTTGATCCAAACCTGTGCTATAGATAGACTCATTTAGAGATTCGGAAAGTGTGAGGGTGTAAGAACATCCATTTGCATTTGGTGAATGGTTATACGTGTTATTGAAATATTCAGATTTTGTGGTCTACTTAAAATATTAAAGTAGAAATGTTAAATACTATCTAGAAAAAAAAAGTGGTTTACTGGAGAGATGATCTGCTTAACAGACAGGCCTTCTGATGTTAAAAAAAAAAAAAAATTAACAATTTTATTTATTATTTCCAGAGAGAGGGGAAGGGAGAGAGGCAGAGAGGGAGAGAAACATCAATGTATGGTTGCCTTTCACCTGCTTCCAGCTATGGGCCTGGCTGGAGACCTGGCTTGAAACCCCTTTATATGCCCTGGCTAGGAATTGAACTAGGGACCTCTGGGTTTGTAGGCCAGTGATGTAAAATTTGAAATATTTCCAAAAGCTCTTTAGGGATGAGTCAGAACGAACAGAGGAATCATGGAGTGAGAGTGCCCCCAGCAAAACAACCTCCAAACAGATTCTGGGATTGAGCTAACTCATGCTTCCAAATGCTCTCATCTGGAGAGCATGTCTACCACTACAAATATTTCTAAAAAACAAGCTATCTATTAACCCAATGTCATTATTATGATTTTAAAAATATTTCAGTTATTCTTTGTCTCATATTACTATTATACTTTAACACCTGCATTACTAATAATTTATTATGTCTCAGGGATACTGTCTTTAGTTTCTTACTTACTCAAACCAAAAAATTAGAATCCACTCTTGATTCTTCACTCTCCTGTGGGCCTATGATTGACCTATTTCTAGTGATTTTTTCTTCTGAGTAATACTTTCTCTATTATCATCAGCTAATTTACAAAATTGTGAAAGTGACAATTGTTGGGTTTCTGGCTTTGGTAAATGGACATGATGACATCACACTTGAAATGAAAAAAAAAAAAAAAAGTGGGGAAGTATAGTAACTGATACCTAAGGAGAATTAATCTCTCAAATTATCTCCCAGCTTCCACCTCCTCCAGGCCTTGTTCATTGTCCTCCCACCAGATCTTGCACGGTGACAGTATGGCCATTCATCTTCTCTCTCCAGATCATTTAATGGATCATCTTGTCACTTAGATTACAATCAAACTCTTCATCTCTGTATAAGGCCCTGTATTATTTGATCAATTTGTATCTCTTTATTGCCTTCAACCATTCACTCATGATGGTGGGTGAAAACTGGTCTTAATCCCTGAAGTTTTCCAACTTTATCCAGTTTCAGGAATTGTGCACATGCTCTTTCACGTGTTGCTCAAGGTCTTTTCTCCATCTTCTCTTTGCTAATTCCTCTTCTTAAACCAGGTTTCTGCCTAAACGGCACTGCCTCGGTGAACCCCTCTCTACCTACTCTAAGTTGCTATTCTCTGCATATTTTCTCAGTCCATGTTTTGTTTTCGGTGAACTATTTTGTACAACTAGAAATGTTGTTTATGCCCATATTTACTTTCTCTAAGCTGAACAATATGGTGCTATTTTTCTCTTCCCACAATTGTATGTTTGAGGCCCACACACTGCCTGTTGGCAGAGGAGGCATTCATCAAACATGTGCTAATGAATGAATACACTATTTAATAAATGCATGGTTACATTCTGACGTAGTACAATGGCTTGCACACTTCTAAAACTTTTATTTTAAATTACAGCTTTATATTGTTTTCATTTTATTTTTTAAATTAATGTTTTACTCCCTGGCTGGTGGCACAGTGGATAAAGCACCAGCCTGCGAATCCAAAGGTCACTGGTTTGATTCCCCAGCCAGGGCACATAACCAGGTTGCAAGCCAGGTCTCCAGCCAGGTCTATGGCTGGAGGCAGGTGAAAGGCAACCATAGATTGATGTTTCTCTCCCTCTCTGCCTCTCTCCCTTCCCCTCTCTCTAAAAATAATAAATAAAATTTAAAAATTAATGTTTTAGTTGAGTTATAATTGACAAGTTGTATTTTTAATATTTTTATATTTTTAAATATTTTATTTATTTTATTTATTATTTTTGAAAGAGGGAGTCAGAGAGAGAGAGAAACATCAATCTATGGTTGCCTTCCAACTGCCTCCAGCTATAAACCTAGCTGGAGACCTGGCTTGCAACCTGGTTATGTGCCCTGATTGGGAATTGAACCAGCGACCTTTGGGTTTGCAGGCCGGCACCTTTCCACTGAGCTGCCAGCCAGGGCTGTATTAATTTTAGATGTGAAACAGCTAAATGATTTTCTAAATTGATGTATACTTGACACATAACACTACACAGGTTCCAGATGTACAATACAATGATTTGGTATTTGAATACTTTGGAGAATGATTGCCTCAATAAGTAAAGTCAATATCTAAAACATAATACATACTTGCATACACTGCAAAATTATCACCAAAATAAGTTTAAAAATAAGTAAATAATGACTTTAGGTGTTCCTGCTTTTATTGTTTTTCTTGTAATAAAGGACCTTCAAAGATTACTTAATAATAATTATCTTAATATTTTCAGTTTTGCTCAGAGTATTATGTATAAAAACTACTTTCTGGAATCAAAAGAAATATTTTTACTTACAGTGTGAATTTTATAGTAATATAAGCAGCATTTTTTATTAGTTCAATACAAGAACAATAATTAACTTTCTCTTTGGAGGAAACAAGATTTTATCCTTTTGACCTTTTTTGGTATTTTTTTTCATTGCCATTAGCCTCCTTACATCCCCTCCCCCCACAATCTCCAACACTGATGTCCGTGTCCATAAGTCTCTTAAGTCTGTCTCTATTTTGCTTGTTTGTTCAGTTTGTTCTTTAGATTCCACCTATGAGTAAAATTGTGTAGCACTTGTCTTTTCTCTGACTGGCTTATTTTACTTAGCGTAATGTTCTCCAGAACCGTCTATATGGTTACAAAGGGTAATTTTTGTCCTTCTTTATGGCTGAGCGGTATTCCATTGTGTAAATATCCCATTGTTGTTTTATCCACTATCTACTGATGGGCACTTGGCAATTGTGAAATGTGTACAATGAACATAGGGGTGCTTCTGTTATTTCAAATTAGTGTTTTAGGTTTTTTCAAATAAATTTCCAGAAGTGGGATCACTGTGTCAAAAGATAGACCCATTTTAAATTTTTTGAGGGATCTCCATACTGTTTTCCACAGTGCTGCACCAACCTACATTCCTAAAAACAGTGCAAGATTTCCTCTTTCTCCACATCCTCATAGCTCTTGTTGTTTGTTGATTTATTGATAATAGCCATCAAATGAGGTAATACCTCATTTCAGTTTTAATTTGCATTAGTGATGCTGTGCATCTGTTAACATGTCTTTTGGCTATCTGTATGTATTCTTTGGAGAAGTATCTGTTCAAGTCCTTTGCCCATTTTTAATTATACTGCTTGTTGTTTGTGTGTGTGTGTGTGTGTGATGATTTTTGTATGTTCTTTATAAATTTTGAGTATTAACTTAAGAAATGTGACTCATTGCATAAAAGAAATGGAGGATAAAAACCACATGATCATATCAATAGATGCAAAAAAAGCATTTTATAAATTTTAGCACCCATTTATAATAAAAACTCCACAAATGGGAATAGAGGGAACATACCTAAGCATAATAAAAGCCATGTACAAGGTGTTTCACAAGCCCACTCCCAGCATCATACTCAACAGGTGAAAATATAAGCATTCCCCTTAAGATCAGGAACAAGAAAGGAATATCAACTTTCACCACTCTTATTCAACACAGTGCAGGGAGTCATAGCCACAGCAATCAAACAAAAATAAGAAATAAAAGGCATCCAAATTGGAAAAGAAGTAAAATTGTCTGTTTACAAAAACATGATGTTGTATATAGAGAAATGACTAGAACTAGAATTCCACAATGTATATCAAGAAATGACTAGAACTGATGAATTCCACAAAGTTCCAAGATATAAAATTAATATCCAGAAATCAGTTGCATTTTTATATGCTAATAATGAACTAACAGAAAAAGAAATTAAAAAATAATTACATTCACAATTGCTTCAAAAATAATAAAATACCTAGAAATAAATATAACCAAGGATGCAAAAACCTGTACTTGGAAAATTATAAGACATTGAAGGAATAAATAGAAGATACAAGTCAATAGAAGCCCATACTTTGTTCATGAATGAAGAATTAACATCATTAAAATGCCCATATTACTCATAGCAATCTATAGATTCAATGCAATTTCTATTAAGATTCCAATTACTCATTTTACCAAACTAGAACAAATATTTCAAAATTTATATGGAACTACAAAAGGTTCCATAAGGAAACAACGATTGTGAAAAAGAAGAATAAAGTTGGAGGAATCGTAACCTAATATCAAACTATATTCTAATGCATAGTAATCAAATCAGTGTGGTATTAGAATAAAAACCAACACATAGATCAATGGAACAGACTAGAGAACCCAGAAATAAACCTGCACCTTTACAGTCAATTAATATTCAACAGAGAAAACAAGCACATATAATGGGCTAAAGATAGTTTATTCAATAGATGATGATATGGGCAAATTGGACAGATAAGTACAGAAAAGTAAAAATAGACTACCTTCTTACACCACACACAAGATTTTATCCTTTTTAGATTTTAAAGTTTTTTTTTTTAAATATTATCTTCTTTAGTTGTCTATAATTCATTTTGTAAGATTTTCTTTTCCTATTGTTTTTCTCAGCTTCACCTATACATAAATAATGGATTTTGCTCTTATTTCAGGAGGAAGCCAATTTTGTGGACATCATCTTATTAATTTTTCAGCTATCAATATGATTCTAAGAATATTGCCAATTTCCTTTTCTAAGCATCACTTTGATCTTGCTAGAATTTTCTACTTATGTAGTATAAAAATTTAATGCCAACTCACTTGCATTTTTAAAAATGCTCAGCAGACAAGAGGTTAGATATGTAAATGTTAACTGCATTGGAGACAGGTTTTTAGAAGGGATAATTAGTGATTATATTTCATATGGGTGTTAAAGATTGAGAGAATTTAGGTTAATTGAAGTAAAATTTATACATCTTTGAAATACTTTGAAAGTTGAACAAAATAAAAAGCTATTTATTTTTCTGATAATAGTTCAAATAGAACTCTCAGAAAAATCTAACCTGACTCTTACTGAATTCAGTGATCAGGTTATTAGATTTGCCTTCCCTCTTTATGAAACATGTAATAACAATTCTATAATATTTTCTAATGTCTAGTCTATATTCAACTTTTACCAGTTATTTAAAATTAAGCTTTGCATACTTAAGTAAATAAAACCTATCCATTCGATTTTATGCTTCACATTTGATTTTATGTCATTACATTCTTTTGTCTCTTTAAAAAATCTACCACCATTTTAACCAATATTGCCTTTTGAGGGTTGTGATCAGTTGTTATTATTGGAGAGGATGGTCTACATCCTGTATTTGATCAATAGTTTCCTATTAGTCAAGTAACTTGTCCCTGTATTGCCTGATTTTCTTGCGCATTTGATGTCACATAGGCTTGATTAGTTTTAGGTTACACATTTTTGTAAGAATCTTTTCCTCATCAGAAAGCACATGCTAGGTTGTTCCATTATCAATAATGGTGTTACATTTGTGGTTGAAATATTATAAGCTGATATATTTTTGTTGTTGTTGCAATTTCTAAGTAACCTGTAAAATGCTGCTTTGACGTGATGTCATTCATAATCCGGCGCTCATTCGCTACATTTTAGGAGGCACTAGGGCCAGTACATAATTATTCCACTGGAATTAAAAGTTAAATGACAATAGTTTTATAGCTTTTATAGTCAGAACTCTTTAATTTGCCAGCATTTCTAAGCACACTCTACTTTTTAGGCTAAATGAAAATACTGCAGATACCGCAGGCTCACATGAGAATTTCTAAGATGCAGCGCATCTCAAGGGTCCTAGTGACTGTAATCAGGGACAAGATTCCACCATGACTACAGCTCACTCTCTGTCTTATATTTACTTTCATTTGGGTGAAATGTCTTTCTTTTATAATGTAGCAGAGTTTATTTTTATTTCTTTGAAGGGAGGGAAACACACCTGCAGCCAAAGCAGAGAAGGGAGATGTGCCCTTTTCTTTTTCAGCCTAGCTATTAACACAAAAAGAATGTATCTGATTAACCTGAAAAGGCCTTAATTATTATAAATGTTCAGGGATATGATCATGTATTTGCTATCTAGTATATTTGTTGTGTTTATAGCTTGCCAATAATACAAAAATTGCCTGCTTAATTCAATGTGAGAATCAATAGAATTACAGAAGCAGTGATTACACAGTTAAAGATCAAAATGTCAGTTATATTACTTATTATTTGAAAAATTATCTAAGCTGGTTATAAGAGGCTGTTCCTATTTATCACCTGATACAAACTTTACTAAGAAGATTCAGAAGTACACCAAAGGACAAGAATCTGTTCTTTAATTTTACTGAATTGTGTATAGAGTGCAAACACTAGAAATGACTCTCTAGAAGATAAAGGGAATGATTAGAAAGAGTACCAAAATTTCTTTCCAGGACACTCACCAACCATGTAAATAATATCCCTCCATACAGTGCATGAGTGAATTACAGAGAAAGACTGCATATATTTACCTTAGGAAAACTTTCTGGGGAGAAAGAGGAGACTTTGTATATTTGCAGAATTCACTCTTGAACTGTCATCTGCATACATGCACTGATAATAAATGAGAATTTCCAAAATTCCCCCTGGAACTCTAAGGGATTGAGACATCTCATTGCCCATCTGCATGATCTTCAGGTCTCTGCTTGAACTGTGAGGTGGGCAGAGTATCACACCCCAGAATGAGCCACATTGGCATGTGGATGATTTGACATGAAAGACAATCTGGGGCTCAGCAGACTCAGGGGAGCTTTATATCTCCATAGATTAACTACCTAAATGGCTTGAGAGATGGCCTGTACCAACAGAGAGCTACTACCAGAGAGAATATTTTGTATCAGCGATATTTATCTACAGGTCATGACAAGCATTTGGTACCAAGTGTCTGCTCTTCTCATCTTCCATGAATTTCTACCTCCCTGTTGAAGCCCCAGGCCTCTACCCTATCTCCTTAGCTGAAGATGGTGTTTAAGCTCAATTACCCAACTGTCCAGGAGTCTCACATTGTTACGGGGCTCCTATAGGTACAAAATTTGTTCTTCTCCTTAATCTGTTTTATGTCAATTTAGTTATTAGACCAGAAAATCTTAGAATAGAAAGGAAATGTTTTTAGGGCCTAACAGCTGTAACTATACTTTCTGAGTATAACTATGAAGAATAACTATGTTTATGGTACTGTTACCAGGGAGAGACCCAAGTCAGGGCTTTGTCAATGTATGGTCCCTGTCAATGTATGGTTCTTGCCTCACTCACTAGGGACAAATTCAAATGACAAACAACCATGTATAGTGGAAATGAGATGGCAAGTTTATTTATGAAATATATAGAGCGAATAAAGTTGGTGGTAAGTTTGTTCTATACATACATTTGAGCACCTGGCTAATCTGAGTGTTATGAGTGTCGGGGTTCAGTGGTTATACACTTTAGTTCGCTTCTAGGTCCTGCCACTCTCCAGACCTTGGGATTTATACAGTCACAGAAGCTTTCTTTTCCAGCTACTGGAAATGATACAGATTTTCAAGGGCTCCTGTCCTCCTGTGCTGTCATAGTTTTGCTTTCCATGTTCAGAATGACTGGCAATCTTATCAGACCAGGCTCAGGAGTGCTGAGTCAATGAATGAGACATATCCACCTTTTGTTTCTAGCCTCCTGTTTTAGATTTTTGTTAAGGTTTGTCACGGGGGTGAGGAGCTGCTTTATTTCCCCTCCAGCTGCTCCTTCCTAGCTGCTGCCTACAGTAACATTAAGAATAAAGCACACTTACTATGCAGGATCAAGGAACACCAGTAAAAATCATGTCTCTGAAAAAATACAGATAATTCTATTTTATTATGTGTGTTCTAGAGAGAAAAATAATTACTTCTGCAATGTAATTTTATACACTGTCCTAAATACTTTCATTTAAGCAAGATCATTATAAAAATGCTTTGCACACAGAAATGTTTTTGAATGCATTGAATACATTTTAAAGATGATCATAATGTATATAGTATATGAACTCCAAACAGTTGAATTATTTTAATACTTTATAACCAATTATTTACAAGAATACACATTTGCAAAATGCTGATAGTTTTTAATTTGTGTATATCAGTTGAAATATTCACTGATAATAATAAATATATGTTTATTATTCCTGATTATCTCCAGATATATGTGCATTTGTTTAATTAGACTATAACCTTTATTTCTTTAAATATTTTATTTATTATTTTTAGATATTGGGAAAGGGAAAAAGGCAGAGAGGGAGAGAGACATCAATGTGTGGTTGCCTTTCACCCACCTCCAGCTACAGACCTGGCTGGAGACCTGGTTTGCAACCTGGTTATGTGCTTTGGTTGGGAATTGAACCAGTGACCTTTGAGTTCACAGGCTGGCACCTTATCCACTGTGCCACCAGCCAGGACTAATTAGACTATGAACTTTAAATGGAAAATTATGGCCTGCAAACCCAAAAGGTGCTAGTTTGATTCCCCAGCCAGGGGAAATTGCTTGGTTGCAAGCCAGGTCTCTAGCCAGGTCTGTAGCTGGAGGTAGGTGAAAGGAAACCATATACTGATATATCTTTCCCTCTCTACCTCTCTTCCTTCCCCTCTCTCTAAAAATAATACATAAAATATTTTTTTAAATGCAGCAACCCTTTAAAAAATAAATAATTCTTCTTTTAGCACAGCAGGTAGTAGAAGATTTCATTTCTAAAACAGCCTGTCCAGTTGAGGTGGGGAAAGGTTGATGTGTTGAGTAGCAAATTGATTTCCATAGACTTGAAGCTTAGAAAAAGAGTTAGAGATCAAAAGTGACAACCATTGACATAAAAGTATTTATAGAAACCAACTGATCTATTTATTTATTTTTTAAAGATTTTTTTTTTATTTATTAATTTTAGAGAGAGGGGAAGGGATTGAGGCAGAGAGGGAGAGAGACATCAATGTATGGTTGCCTTTCACCTGCCTCCAGCTATGGACCTGGCTGGAGACCTGGTTTGCACCCTGATTATGTGCTCTGGCTGGGACTCGAACAACTGATCTATTTAAATATTGATGAGGAGCATCTAGGTGGGAATGTTGAATTTAGAGTGGAAAGAGGTGATTATTATTAAAAATGTAAATTTCCTCACACAGTCAGGTGAGAACAGAGGCTGAGCTCGGAGAAAAGAGTTCACTTTCAACAGGAAGGACCTCAGCCCTGTTCACAGGACCAAGGAGGAAGGGAATGGCTGCAAATGAAGGCAGGCGTGTTGATTCACTGCTGGGTAGTTGAAGAAGTGGGGCTTTTGGTTTCTCTCTGTACTAGTGGCAAAATTATTTGCTGAGAGAGGTAAGACAGGAGAGGAAGGGAATGTCAGCAATGAGGGATGGTACACGTTTTTTGATAAATTGTGTCAGCCACAATTAAGAACCTGGTTCATAATGATGATCATTATCTCAAGATAAAAGCATCTTTTTTCCTATATGAGTTCCTTCAGAAGTGGGCAAGGGTGGGAAATATGTAGAAATCAAATGGTTGAGTTCATTCAAGGAAGAAGCTAGCAACATGATAAAAAGCTAGCAGTAATAACAACGACAAAATAAAAGATGTGGCAGTAGACAGGAAAGTTTTTCAGCAAAGTTTTTATGGGAGTAGATTATAATTATTTTTAGTTTATGAGCCCTACAGTCTCTGTAGTAGGTACTCAGTTGAGCTGTAGCACAAAAACAGCCCCTAGATAAATATAAATGCAGCTATGATTTAATAAACTTTGTTTAAAAATTAGGTCTTCTATCAGTTAGTCAAAGTGAGGAAGTTGGATAATCCTGTTTTAGATTGCTGGAAATAGAATGTTTATATTATTTAATCATAGTATATATAATATTCATTGTCAAATATGACTGCAATATTTAAATCATAAGAGAACCTGCTGTAAAGTATTAGTGCCCAATACCTAGTCTCAGAAATACTGGTTCAGTTAATCTTCATTTTTTTCAGGGCACTGGAAGTTAAAAATATTCCTGGTTGACTCTAACATAAAGCAAGGGTTGAGAAAAGCAATAGACAATTTTGGTTCATAGGAAGTAACTACCTATAGGGAGCCTCTCATGAAACAGAAGAAAGTGGAGGTGCCAACAGTTGAAAGTCTAAATGATGTAGAAGACCAGCCACAGTGGGAACTTCTGACTCATGCAGGATGGACAGGCTATTGGTAAAGAATTGCTGTATCTGATTTAGTGAACAGTAGCTTGGTAATTTATTATTTTAGAGACTTGGTAAGCAGCCTCTACGATTGTCCCATTTGATCCCTAGATTCTGATATTCATACCCTGGAGAAATTCTCTACCCTTTGCCGGTTGAACAATTAACTCACTTCTCTCAAACTGTTAATGGCAGATGTGATGGGATGCCGCCTCCAGGATTAGTGTGCACTGATTTCTATCTCGGGAGCTCTCTCCCACACCTTCCCACTCTAGGAGAAACCAGCTGCCATGTTGACAGACTCTCTATGAGCAGCCCACATGGCAAGAAACCAATGAGGGCCTTGGCCTTCACTCAAGCCACTTGAGTGATCTTGGAAGTGGATTCTTCTCCAGTTGTGCCTCTAGATAATGGTGGCCCAGGCCAACCACCTGACCATGGCCTTAGGAGAGACCTTAAACTAGAGGACCAACTAATAATTGGCCTGAGAAACTGTGACATCATGATTATTTCTTTCGTGTATTCACTGGGTTTTGGTATCATAAGTTAAGCAGTAATAGATAATTAATAAAAGAGGAGATCTGGGAGAGAAAGGCTTATATTATAAATAGTCAGTGAAATGAAACAGATAAAAAAAGGTCTATCAGCTTGTTGCCAATAATTTAACTAATAAAGCTCATGGTCCAGGAAGACAAATTCTTGCTCTGCCTGGGAGAATATATTTTATTCCTGGGTATAGAATTAAAATTTTCAATAAAAATCAAAAGAAAAAAGAAAACAAAAAAAAATTTTCAAAAAGCATAAAAGTTAAATAAGATGAGGATTCCACCTCTGCATCCTAATGTAAGGGATGAGGAAGATGTAAAGCTTCCGCCAGAGAGGGTTATACTCAGACACCAGCAAGTTTGTGGTAGAGGTATTTGTGAGGCACAGAGGGAATGAATGACAGTTCTTTTGAATGATTGATTGATTGATTTGGAAGGATATCTATGGTTGTTTGTCTTGTTTGGGTGAGTACATTGCAATTGCTTTCTATCTTTTTTTTCCTGGAGTTTTTGCAATACAGTTAAAGTAAAAATATATTTTTTCTTATTAATAACTGCTTACTGAGCACACCTTAATGATATTAAGTTGGTAGACCCAATAACCAATGCTATAAAGCTGGTTTTCAGCCTATTTTTCTTAATAATTTCAGAATGATTCCAGAAGAACCTTGAATAAATTGGGTATTTATATTCATTTTATGCCCTTTTATCGTATCTCTATAATAAATGAGATTTTTTGGTAAATATTGGAAGTTATTATTCTGTAGTTTGGAAAACCAATTTTGAAGATCCAACTATAGCAAGCCCACAGAAAACTACAAAACACCACAGAATAGAGATAAAAGAATAATATAATGAATTTAGAAGACAAAGTATGTGCTTTGTGCCAAGCTTATCAAGGGAGATACAATTTCAATACCAATAAAAAAAACTCCCACAAATTGATTTTTCTTTGTGTGCACTCATCAGTGTAAATACAATTAAATTATAAAGCCTGTACTTGTTCATGAAAGATGTTTTCTGTTCATATTCATGTCATGTGGGCACTTTGGCTTCTGATACTTTGTTATATTAAAACTGACAAAGTAAAAAGAAATTCAGCTACAAGTTTATGGGCCATTATCACAGAGGATTAAAACCTAAACATTGGGCCGGCCTGAGAACCCAAAGGTCACTGGTTCGATTCCCCAGTCAGGGCACATAACCAGATTGCAAGCCAGGTCTCCAGCCGGGTCCGTAGCTGGAGGCAGGTGAAAGGCAACCATACATTGATGTTTCTCTCCCTCTCTGCCTCTCTGCCTTCCCCTCTCTCTGGAAATAATAAAATATTTTTTTAACCCTAAACACTTTATTTAAATAAATATTATTATTATAGGTTTCCACCAAATGATATCATGAATAATTTTTTGAAATAAATTATAATTACTATGAAACTTAAAATTTTAAATTAGCATGAATTATAAGTTAAATAAAATGACAGCTAATTTGGTCCCATGACAATAATATGGAAACAAAGGTTCTAAGTTTTTCATTTTATAGAGTAAAATCACATGTAAGTGCTACTTTTTAAAGGTCTTAAGAACTCTCCTGCAGTACAGGTTTATAAACTGTTTAATTCAATCATTTAAACTTAAAAAAAAAAATCCTTTAAATTACCAATAGGTGTCCAGGTGTCCTGGATCTCTCTCTCTCTCTCTTTCTCTGTGTGTGTGTGTGTGTGTGTGTGTGTGTGTGTGTGTCTCAATGTGGGAAGGAGTAACAGGAGAATCTGGTTTTGTGATGAGCAAAATTATGACCCAAAGATTATCATCTTGCCCCAAATCAGGTACTTAGTAAGTTATGGTTTGGAATTTCACTTTCACTGACACAAAATTTGAATGTGTACAATTAGCCAAATAATCTGTTATGTTCAGCTCTGTGTAACTGAGCATCTAATAACATATTTTCCTAGCAATGTCCATCTGGCTGAGAAGGGAGAACACTGGTACCTAGACCTCCCCAGATACACTAAATCACACTCTAAAATGTCATGACTGTGAAAGAATTTAATTTTGAGATGAAAACACAATTTCAAGGCTTGTGTTTTTGAGGAGGCAACTATCTGCAGCACAATAGTCAGCTCAGGGAAAAACACTGTTCTACTCTCTCCTGGCCACAGAAGGACACAGTAAGTTCAATTACATAGGTGAAGGCAGGGAGATCAAGCTGACTCAGAAGCAGCTTACAGTCTTGGGCTATAAAGACAGATAAAATTGGTTAGAGATGACTGAGTGGAAAGTTATAGGCCATGGACAATTTTCCAAGGACATTGATAGGATTGGCGTGGATGCTGTTTGAAACTTCCTGATGATTCTAATGTACAAGCAAGGCTGAGAATTCACTTGAGCCATATTGACAGGTTATTCTGTATTCCTCTCAAATATGTGCACACCCCAGGTGAGATATGAAATCTTCACGATCATCATTTTACCTTGCTGCTTTGCCTTCCTGAAAATGCTGCATCTTATGCTGTCTCAATGCTGTCATCTGGTCCAGAGTCAGCCTCCACAGCTCCTGGTCCAAAAAAGAGAAAAGTAGAAAAATAAGACAAACTCCTTACATAAAATTAACTTCTTAGAAGCTACTCACATTGCTTCTGCTTGCAATTCATGGTACATAATCACAATGATCATACCTACTGTCAAGAAATAGCTGGGAATATAGTCTTTATTCCAGGTGACATGTATTCAGCTAAAAATTAGAGGTCTTTCATTTAACTGATAAAAGGGTGAATGGATATTAGAGCTAACAAGCACTCTGCAAAGATTAGTACTTATTCCATGATAATTATAATTGAAAATGTGACCCCAGACATTTTTGACTCATTACTATTACATGGAATTTTTAAAAATGTGTTTATTTGTTGGTTTGCTTGTTTTGATTTTCTTTTGAGAAATGCTAAGAATTCTGTAATAGGATTAAAGTAAATACCTATTTGGACATGGACACATACTCTTGAAAGGGAATAGCGTGTTTGGTCACACCCTAAAACATAAAATAGATTTACTGGTTAAGCAAGCTATTTGAATTGGGGCAATTTTAGCTTTCATTTTTGCCACTCATTATGGATCTTTTCTTCATAAGAATATAAAAATGAACACAAAACCTCTTTTAGTAATTAAGCATAACCAAAAACCCCGCTGCTACATTCTCACATGTTATCAACTGTATCTGCTACATTCTTACATGTTATCAACTGTATAGTCGGCTTCACAAGTACTATACCAAGTCTCATGCCCTACCTCATCTATGTGGCATTGGAAAGTCAGTTAGGCGATTTGCACATGTACCAGTCTTGTGGAGAACTACACTGCTGTAACTGCTCATAGAAAAATGTTTTCATAAACCATGGATATTAATGTGAGTGCTTAATGTATACTTTAATGTATATTTTCACAAGATATATATATATATATAATATGTACATTATATATATATATAAAATGCATACATTTTACTGTGATATTTTGTACAATACACAAAATCATGAAGTTAAAACTATAGGTTGCCTTAATCCTTTTACTTCTATAACTTCGTCTTCTTATAGACAAGGATGCTTTAGCCCAGGATTCAAGAATTCTATAAAAACCATTATGGACTTCTGGTGTCCGGCAGCTTCTGAGCTCTTCCTCAACAATACCCATATTAGGGGATATTGAACAAGGTCTGTCGTTCCTGTCTTACCCAATCAGCTTCTAGTTTGTTCACAGTAAGGCATGGCACTGGGAGGGTGTAGGGAAGAACCATCTTGGTGAAGTTTTACCTTGTAGAATGTTTCTCTCCCCCGGGGAGTCTATGGTGATCTCTTAAAATCCAAGACTGAGGTAAGGGAAGGGTTGTTCAATCTTATGAATGTTAGGGTAAACAAACAAACAAACCTTTAAACACCTCCAACATCTGGACCAAATAGAGCCTATATAACTGTTACACAACTTGAGGGATAGATAGTATGTTAGCCAGCAAATAGCTGTCTAAATAAATCAATGTCTGCCTTGTAGGAGAGTTTCTCTGTTTTGCCCACCACTTATTTTATGTATTGCTTGCAGGATGTGTGTTACACAAGATTATATTCTCTGGTTATATTAGTATAAATAGTCTATCTAAATAAAATGGAATGTTCATTATTGTGGGTGGAGAGATCACTTTGGACATTAATACAGCCAAGATCATTTCTCCTTTATAAAAGTTACAGCTAGGAATTAGAATTAAATGATATTATTGGTACATGATTTTCTAGAAGTTACAGTCTCACTACGAAGTAGATAAAATTTAAAACTAAAAGAAATATTTCCACTTAAAAAGTTGATTTGTTAAATTATTAATGGGTGAACTATTTTTCTTTTTAGTTTAAATAAACTGAATAAAAATATGAATTACTTTATTATAAAACCAAGATATCAGGTAATAAAGAGTCAAGATACTAACCATGAAAAGCTAGTAAAATATGACTACAGATACTTTAATATATTGATGCCACTAGCATTTTTTCACTTTTAGAAGTACATTTATTTAAAAAATAAAAGCCAGAAAACTAATACTTAATGTATATTTTAAGGTCAAAAACAATACAGGAAAATTCAATATCCTCTTGAGAGGTGTTCTAAAAATCATTCCATCTATGATCCAATTTGAATCTAATTGATCTGAGAACTGCAAAGCCTTCACAAGGGATCATCCTTATCACCTCAAAATTAACTGCTAAATGGTCACTCAACTATCTTGTCTCCTGGGGACACATATCAAAGTAGTCCCAAAGATTTAATTAGATATAAAGAAATTTTGAAAACGACATGTTTTGGTTTATAAATATATGCATATGAAATGTAATTCTCTGTTTTCACATTTGATTGATAAACCAGTCTAAGTAATAGTTACTAAATAGTGGTGTTGATAAACTAATGTTCCAAATAACAAAGCCTTGATTTATAGTATATGCTGATTTCTCTGGAGTAAAATAGTCCCACTGTGTCTAATTTCAAGCTGTTAACATGATATCTCTGAATACAGAGGTCGAAATGTTGTCAGCAGAATTAATAAGAGACGACATCAATATAGAGCCTCTGAGGCAGGAATAAGCCAGGGACTTTATTAAACAAGAGACTTGGGCTGAATGAAACAAAGAAATCAGATGATGAAACAATTTGAACCAATGATAAGGAAACAAGTTTATGCATATACCATTTGGAGAGCCCGCTTTACATTATTTTGGCTATAAATACTCTAGCTTTCATTTTTATTTGAACTGCTTTTATCGGTTTTGGAGATGGATGTTTTGATCATTTATTTGAGATATTTTTGCCTTTCAGGCATTTCAATATGTTGCATTTTTTTTCTTCCTCTATTTTTTTTTTTTTTTTTTTAGATTTTATTTATTATTTCCAGAGAGAGGAGGAAGGGAGAGAGGCAGAGAGGGAGAGAAGCATCAATGTATGGTTGCCTTTCACCTGCCTCCAGCTACAAATCTGGCTGGAGACCAACATGTTGCATTTTAATACTTACTTCAAAATAATTTCAAGTATCTTATTGGATTTTTTCTTAAGGTATACATAATTTAGAAGTACGTTATTTAAATTCCAAATATTTGAGTGTCTTCTCAATCTCTCTTATATTTTCTTCTTATTAAAGATTTTATTTATGTTTTTTTAGAGAGAGGGTAAGGGAGAGAGGTAGAGATGGACAAAGACATCAATGTATGGTTGCCTTTCACCTGCCTCCAGCTACAGACCTGGCTGGAGACCTGGCTTGCAACCTGGTTATGTGCCCTGGCTGGGAATTGAACTAGCGATCTTTGAGTTGGCAGGCTGGCGCCTTATTCATTGTGCCACCAGCCAGGGCTATTTTCTCTTTTAAAACAACTATGATCAAGGAAACACATTTGCTAAGTGAAATAAGCAAGTCACAAATAATATGTGATTTCACTTATTTATGGAATCTAATGAACAAATTAAACTAACAAACGAAATAGAAACAGACTCATAAATACAGATAATAGACTGATAGCTGTCAGAAGTGCAGAGGAAGGGGTTGGGTGAAAAAGCTGAAGGAATTTTAAAAAAACCTTATAGACAACAATATTAGAGGAGAAAAAGGGAGAGGAAAAGTAGGAGAGAGTAAAGCAGTGATAAAAAGCAATGGAAGGAGACTAGGCTTGGGGTGTGAACAGAATATAATATACAGATAATGTATTATAAAACTGTACACCTGAAACCTATATAATGAACCACTGTCACCCCAATAAATTCAAAAGGAAAAAAGAAAGGATAAAGTACAGTGCATGTTAAAAAAAAAAAAAAGAAAAATAATATGATCTCTACAAGTGTGTGTCTTTGTGTTCCATTATATTTCCTTACTTAATTTTGGGGGGAAATATTATATTTTATTGAAATAGACTGCACATGCACAACCTGTCATATTCTCTGAAAACAAATACTAAACTTCTCTATCTTCAGTTTAATTTAAATATAGCAAGTGTCAAATTCCTTATTTAACTTGTTTCTATTATACTATTAGTATGAAAATCATGCCTAAGCAACATTTTGTAAAGCAATTTTTTAAAGAATAGAAAAACTTCAAAATACTTCTTTTTTTAAATAAAATGTCTATACTGACTTCAAGAATAGGAAATTAAACTTCTCAGATTAGAAATCTAAGAACCTTTTTCTTGACAAATGACTTTTCTTGTTCCAATAATTGAATGGAAGAGCTATTATCAATTTAAACAAATTGATCATCTCAACAAATGCATCCTTTTAGACTTTAAAAAACTGAAACATTTTCTCAACTGGTCCATAAGAAATTGGCCAAGACAAAGTTGTTCTTCTGTCTACCTACCTTTTCTTCAGACTTGACTTGTCATTTTTCCCCCAGCCTTAAAAAACTAACCCTCCATCAGTGTGTTCACAGATACAATTTTGAATATCATTTTAGTGTGAATTAAATACTTTGTTTTAAATGTGTATTAATATTCCCATTCCGGGAAAGCTAATTTCACGTAAATAGTCCTTGAAGCATTGAAAGGAATTCAGGATGATACAACCTCTATGTCAGCAGCATCTTTCAAGGAGGAAGGGAGTCCTGGCACTGTGTTTGTCCTCACTTAACATTACTAATGATGTGGATGAGTGAACCACTATTATGAAAAGCAAATTTATAGGTATTAAATATGTAGAGTATGCAGGAACAAACAGGCCGGAAGGTGACACCTGCCAAATGCCCTACAGAGGAGAAAAAGTTAATAGTTGGACAATATCTTCTAATTATAAATAAATTATGTCATTTAGCTTATAAAATAATCATTAAAGAAAAATGCAGACTAGTTCAACCAAAACGTGAAAGGGAGAAATTATGCAGCATTGCATTGTTACATAGTACAGTTACAGCGCTTCATGGACATTTCTAAAGAGTTAGTTCATACATAAAACAGACCGAACAAAAAGTCATACATTTGTTCTTTACTGAGAGAATAAATTATTTATGTGGACGTATATTTAAGCTCACAAAAATACAATGAGTAATCCTTTTTTATGTGAGGATATTCATAACATTCAAATAATTGGATATTGCGAACTCTGGATTTTCATTAGTTATGATCAATAATTAATAAGCAATGTAGTTTGCAATTAATCCTAATCTAATACTGGGAAAGTAAAACTATTTTAACTTTCATATTGGTTTTACCATCTATTCCTGGGTTGAAGTTAACTCTCAGTTTTTATAAGTTATTTTGGAACATTTTCAGATAAAAATTATACAAATATTTTATTATTCTTAATTTTGGAGACATTTTAATCCACTAAATTTCAGGTTCAAAGCTTAATTTTGATAATATTATATAAACACATATTTCTATTTTTCCTATATTAAATATTTAGAGTATACTTGTCATATATCATTAATATGCTCATATAAACACACACACACTATTGTAAAAGAGCTTAAAGTTCAAAAATAAATAAATTAGAATTCTTTTAGTTTTAAATAATATATTTTCCAGAACAATCTTACTTTTACTTTGATTCAAGTTAAAACCACTTTGTTGTAATTCATTAGATTTTTACCTGTGATATTATAAACTAGAAATGAAACTACATACAGTGTTTTAGGAGGTAACCAAAATGTTTTGTTTTGTTATTTAGGATAATTGAAAATATAATCTCTCTTGCTCACAATTTAGTAAAATTGAATAGAATCTACAGGCAGTCAGTCTAACAATAATTTTACCGGATTTTGCAGGGCATTGCTATCAGATTATTTACTCAGGTTGGTAGAGTACATAGCTGCCTAGGTAATATTAAAGAGAGGGAAACAAAACTGGCTAAGTTTAGTAGCTTCACAAACTGCAGGAGGTGATAGCATTTCTAGGCCAAGCATGTTAGCACCGGCCCATCCCCCACCCCTTTCCCAAGAAGAAATGTAGGAAGAAATGATTTCCTCAGGGAACAGCTGGTCCCCCAGATCTGCATTATGGTGAGGGCATTCTTCTGCTGGGCATATGCATAGTAGAAGTCAAGATGGGGGTGGGGGTAGGGGGTAGAAAGCGGGTGAGGAGAAGGTGGTCTTTTTACTATGAGGCATGCACAGCAGAAGCCAAGATGTCTACCATAATGGAGAGACGTCTAATCTGGGATAAAAATGATTTGGTTAGGGAGAGGGCTCAGAACAAGTCTTTTAAGATCTAGAAAATGGATTGGCTAAAGGAAAGGCCCAGCACCAACATACAGAGGATTGGGAAAGAGAGCAACCAGGAGCAGAGACTAAGGGACAGGGACTGAACTGGGATACGTTTGCATGGATCCACCTAATGACACAGAATTTCTGTCCCGGCGCCCTCCTTCTAGGCTTGATGAAGTCAAAGTTGGGCTTATCCCACAGCGAAGTGGACATGGAAGGCGATGAGACACGGAAAGCCAGGGATAGTCTTTTATTTCTATCCTGATAATCCTCCTTTCCACTGAATCTCATCTTCCCACACATGGTTTTGGAAATGGTTTTCTTACAACTCTGTGAAAGGACATCATTTCCACTGGCAACAAGGCTGTTGCTTTTTATATTCCAGGCTTATACAAACAATATCAAGACATTTTAAAACTGATTTAAAAACTTTCCTGCCCAGCGAAATTATCACACACAATACTCATTATTTTCTTAGTGTAAATAATAAAATGGCATGGAATTTCAACCTCCTTAATTTCTTTGTTACTTTCCTCTATTATTAGGTTTTGAAAAATTCCTAGTTTTGAACTTTATTTTCAATATTATTAAATTGCATTGATAGAGCAAATAAAGTACCAAAGAAATATTTTTTTTAGTTTATGTGAAAGTCCTATTACTTTTAGCTCTCCTTGATTTTTCACCATGGTAGCTCCAAAGACAAATTATATTATTAATTATTAAACATTTCCCTTTCTCATGTTAAAAATTATAGTTATTGACACACCACTTACTATTCTGTGAATTGTTTTAGTTTGGTGTTTTATTATTTCCTAATTATAGACATAGATGGTAAAAACAATGTGCAATATTTGTGTCCCATATATTCTCATAGGGATTATAATTCCATCAATCTGTGATCTAACTGTTCTTATATCCATTATTTTGGAAGGAAACACTAATTCATGGCATGACTACTTAGAATGCATATTTTCTTAGCCCTTTTTCAGTTTAAATGGAACAATTATTAGCTTTGGCAATTGTTTCTGGTTTACTATTTATTAGACTCTCTCTCTCTGTATATATATAATATATAACATATATATTAAGGTTATAATATTATAATATATGTTATAACATATAATGTATATTAAGATTAATATTAAAATTATATATATATATATATATATATAAAGACTTTATTCATTATTTTCAGAGAGAAGGGCAGAGATGGAGGAAGAAAAGGAGAGAAACATCCATGTATGGTTGGCTTTCACCTGCCTCCAGCTACAGACCCGGCTGGAGACCTGGCTTACAACCTGGTTATGTGCCGTGGCTGGAAATGGAACCAGTGACCTTTGGGTTCACAGGCCAGTGCCTCCATTAAACCACCAGCCAAGGGCTTCAATATATTTCATGAAAGAGTGATATACTGTGTTGTGTAGGATTTGATCTGTCGGGTTCCTGGATAGAAGTTGATACCACCACAGGCTGCTTCCATAGCGCACTTGAGCACATCCCTCACTGTGAAGGATTTAAGAAATAGCTGCAAGTGATGGCTAATTTTGAGAGTACTTGTCCGTGTTTATATTATTTTGATATAAGAGAAGTCAATACAAATGAAGACCAATAGAAAACTTAGACCTCACCCAAATTTTACCAATACTTAGACTGTATCCCTACTCAGTCCTACTCACTTTATCCCTACTCACTTTAGTTTTACTCACCTTCTAAGCTTTCATCATGATCAAGTTTCTGTTAAACAATTCCTCTAAACCTGAGATAAACTGGAAGGAATATTGTCTTATTGTACCTGGGAGTTGTCACATGAATAATGTTTTATTACTTTCTCTTACCTTTTCAAATGATTCACTGATAATTATGGCTTTGCATCCAGTTGTCCCCAGAATTTAAAATTTTTGGCTTACTAGACAAAAATTGAGTCATATTTTTGTCAAGTATTATATCTGTATTCTAAACTGAAGGCAACCAGGGTAACATTTTGTGTGCCTTTATTATATACCCAATGTAACTTGTACGGAAAAGTTGAAGGTGGTAACAATATTTATCATCCAGGAGTTGGGAAAACAAGTCAACATAATAGAGTAGCTTTCATCTTGGCCTGACCGTAATCTCATCAATCTTTACAGCGCAGTTCAGAATCTTTCTCTCGGCCCTGCACTGGCCATCAGCATCCTTTATCTTTGCCATAATATTCGGACTAATCAGACATCATAGTCTGTTTTTATTTGCTGGTTTTGCTGTTGTCCTCTACATTAAATTTGGAACCCTTTGTAATAGTGCTTATATATGTTTGTTTCTGTCTGTTCAAGACTAATTTATGTTCTGGTTAGAATTATCCCGAATGTATAGGTAATCATGTTGCCATCCCATTGATTTTAAAAGGTATCTTAATGTTTTTTTGTTTGTTTATTTGTTTTTTACATTATAAGGGAAGGAATTAAAAGAGAGAGAAAAGTGAGTAATTGCAGGAGCCAAAATACAGAGAATGAAACGTGAAAAAAATGCAAAGATTAAATATACTGTTAAACATGATTTTACAAATCAATTAAACTGGACTTTTTAAAGATATCACTTAGGTTTTCCAGCTGTTCCCAAAATGCGGAACAGCTGAGTGAATTCTTCTGAAATAACTTTGGAACTCCCAAGCAAATGTCATCTCGTGGAGTCATTATTTGTGACAATGATACGGAGAGATCTAATCAGATCCCTGGGGAGGGACAAGGAGGACTATAGGGGGAGGTTGCCCTAAACAGGGGTAGTCTAGGCCTTAGGGTGGGGTTGTCGAGAAGCTGAATGCCTCCAGAGCATGTGGAATTATGGGCCAACAGATTTAAATGAAAAAAAGAGGGCAGAGATTGGCCTCTTGTTCTTCCTTGGGCATGCCTGGGTGATTGTGCTTTCCCAATGGACAGCATTTTAGATAGATGTTGGATGGGAAGGAACTCTGGGCACAGCCCAGGATCAGGCTGGACTGGCAGAGATTGACAGGGTTATTCCTCTTTGCGTGTTCCTGAGGCAGAATCCTGCCATTCTTCCAAAATTGGGTGGCTTTTGTATCTTATGTTGTTCCAGTTTGTAAATTAACCTTGTAGAAGTAAGATAATTAAAAACTAACAGCGGGAAATGCTAGGAGAACTCAGGTGTTTAAGTGTTTAGCCATGATTGATAGCTTTAATTGATTAAAGCTGTAACTAAAGAATTTCACCTTAATGGACAGGCTCAAGTGACTAATGCATGTGGAAAGCTGTTATTTCAAAATGGTATAACTTTTTAATAGAGACTCCTTTCCTTTATCACCAAACCTTTACCTCTGGAATTTTGCCTAGAGGACAGTGGTGGGCACCAGGACCCCACTTACTGTTTGGTAACAATAAGGCATTAATATGTTTAATGCTTTGGTTATGAAAAATAATTGAAGAGAGAGAAGAAAAAGACTTTACTATGAGTTGCACAATTTGAAATCTACATTGATGATTTTCATTGTTGCAAGAAAAATTTTCCGATGTTTATCTAAACCACAAAAATAGGAACCTAAGCTCATGTTAAGAAAAGAGGAAGCTACAAAATTTAATTGTATCTTTCTCTACCTCTTTTTTATGATGAGTTTCTTGGTAGTGTCTAAGGGGTAGGAACCATCTGCTATAGAGAGTAGATGTTTGTGTAGGTCTGATGATGTTAACAATATTTGTGAAACTGAGGTGAATGTTGTTCACAAAGCTGCATTAAAATGAGATGTCTAGGGAAAATGAATTCCCGTTAAGTCTCCTGAACCTAGCTAATATCTTTGGGGTATATGTTCCGTCATCTCCATATAATTATCATTATGAGCCTGTTGGAAACTTTAAAAAAAAAATTTTCTGGGCTTTGTGCTATAGCAGAGAATACTTACTAATTTCCCTTTAAATAAATAAATGAAAAAAAAGCTTTGATACATCTGGTTTCAATATGGTTAGTAACAAAACTGCAGCCCTCAATTTTTGTAACACAGTTATCACCAACTTTGCATTAATTTTTCATTAAACACACATATTTAACTAATCACTGCCAAGAGGGTTTATTTCTAATTTTAGGAAACAGTATGAAACAACAAAATGAATGAATAATTTTAGATTTATGCCATATAAGAAAATGATGAATTCATTGCAGCAAACACATTTAGGTTAAACTATACACCATCTAGAGGCAGGCTGCTTGGTTTCTTGCATAAAATTCTAGTGCACTGAAACACTGATTTCCTAGATCCTAATAGAATGCAATGGATATAGACTTTGTACTCACATATGAAAAAACACGCATCCGGACACACGTTAGGATATTAATGGGTAATATGAATCCTATGTTATTTTAAATGCTAACACTGTCCACGTTAATATAGCTTTGCCTATATTTTATACAACTTGATTTGGGTTTTATAAATAATATATAAATGATACTAGGGAGAGAGTAAAAGATGGTATTACACAATGAGGCGTGAGCTTCCCATCTCAGGACTGTCTTTTGCTTCAGATGAGTGTAATTTTTGTCATTGATAAATTTGACTAGACATCTTACAAAGATTATCTATTTTTGGTCATGCAGGTGAGGTCAATACTCATATCAAGTGAAAGTAATATATAACTATATTAATCATTATACTATAAATTTTAATTTATAATAAATTTTTAGTCGGACAACCATGGAAGACTGGACTTCTTGCCTACTGACTGCTACAGTAAAGAGAGATTCATTATTATTTTTATTCATACTTTAGAATCTCTTTGTTATAGCAACATATAGTTCTCTCACACTGCTTAACTACAAGGGGGCGTTGTTATTGTTTTTTAATCCATTTCTAATTGGGCACCCAAACTTATACTCCTAGTAACAAACAATGTATAACATATGGAACAATGTAGAAGAATTTAGGAAGTTGGGGAAATTAAAATGTACATTTCTAAGATTTGTGCATTATACTTAAGCAAGAAAAAATTAACATGTTTATAATTTATGAACTTATAATTTATATAAATTATACTGAATGAAACCATAGGGAAATAAGTAGTGGAGTGTGTGTTGGGAAAGTGAATTCTAGCCACTGAACAATATGGCAAGCATGGGAAACAAATGGCTCGGGGAAGGGAGAAAAACACAGAATAAACACCGGCTCCATTCACTATATATAGAAAATATAATCTAAATACTTTTTAAATGTAAACTAACGATCATATTAATCAAATATGAGATGATACATGTGGATATTTTATACCTTCTGTAATTTCTGTTGGATGTTTGAAACTATTTTTTGTATATATGCTATATAAAAAATTATATAGAGAGAAATTGCTAATAGAAAGGGTCTTATGCTAATCTAAAATTCTGTTAGCATGTTTTCTTTATATTCATAATGTAAATCTTACTAGAATACTTGATTATCATTTTTTGGGGGGTATTTTTGTTTTTTTTTTGTTTTTTGATATGTATAAAACCACCCCCTATTGCGGCCCAAGTTTGAATACCATTAACCCAAAAAACCTACAAGTACATGGGGCAATGTAATAGAGACAGTCAAGCATGTAACAACAATAGAATGTGTTGTGAGCATCTTTACATCATATAAGGTTGGCATAGACCTCCAAGTCTATGTTCCACAAAGTTGGATTTTTAAAATCTAAGACAGAGAGGTTGATAGCTTCACCAACAATCTTTTCTCCTTAGGTACACAACTTGACTGCATTGTCATGTGACTGAGTCCTAGTTAATGTGTCCCACTGCCCAAGGCTGGACCATATAAATCTCTTCCTAATCCTCCAGTTCCTTCCACATGCGTTAGCTGAAAATGAAGAATTCTGATCCCTCTGGAAGATCATAGCTACGAGAGAGAAGGAGGCCAAGTTCCTGAGTTACCACTATTAAGAAAGGCAACCACGGAACAAAATGTCTTTATTTGAATGTTGTCCATGAGGGAAAAGAAAATATTTAACCTATAATCTAATTTAACCTTGAGGATCATTTCTTAAAGTAGCTAGGGCTACCTGAGCTGTTACAGGAGACTAATAAATAACACTATTTGTCTCATTCAAATCCAGAATGAATTGAGATACAGGCACGGAAATAAAACAGTGGTAAACTACTACCTTTTTATAAAGACATTTCGAGTGTTGGCAGAGTTGATCTCATGAACTTCCAGAAACATGGGGGTAAGGGACCCTAGTTCTAAAGTTCTGTTCTCATTCTAAATACTCAGATAAACTTCAAGAAGGATTACCAAGCCTGAAGTGGGGGAGGATGATTATTATGACCTGCTGTTATGCCTCAATGTGCTGGCCTCTGCTGTATCCTTTACTCAAATTGCATAATGTATAATTATGATAAATGAGATACACCAGGCCTAGGTAAGCTAGTCTCTGGTTTAGAAAAGAATGGCTCAAGCTGTGTGTGTGAAGTTTCACTTGGATTAAAGGTGTGGAACTTTCTGAAATTGAGGCCACCTTCAGTTACCCAGAATGGGTTCTCCTACTAAGGACATTGGCATCTAGCCTCTTGATATATTCCTTGAATGAGTTTAATTTCATATCTAAGTTTTATTTGATTTTCCCAGGTGATGTCAGTGTCTGGTCTTTTTCATAAATATGAAGTTATTATTGACATTGGTAAGTATAGAGGACACACACGGGCAGGAAGATGTTGTCATGGCTTGAAGTAAAAGCAAATAAAACTTAAAGTCTTTTTGCAAACTGCTTAAGAATTCTGGTTTGATTTGGTTTTCAATGAGAAGCTGAAATGCTGTGATAATTAGAATGGTGAGTTGAAAGCTTCTGGTATTTGTCAAAATCATCCAGGCAAAATAATTTTGCAAAACACTGATCTAAATAATGCGGATAGTGAATAATAAAATGATAAAAACATTACTGCTTTGTAGGATCTTAGAAGCGTGGAAAGATGATCATATGCTTTCAGGTACAGGGCTGAATAATTTTATTCTCTATTTACATGTCTATTATCCATGTCTAAATGCCATTCTCGATTTTTTAGCTGTTTGTTCTTAAATAATATGTGTCTACCATTCTCGCAAGCTATTTGAAATTTTTCGTTTAAATAGAAGCTGGTTGACACAAGCTGCAAAATATCTTTGCTATGTCAATTATGTATATTTTTCTTTGAAATGAAAGAGTAAGATTAGCTAGCACACACCCATGCACTACAGGCACTTAGAGCTCTAGACACAAATCTTATACCACGAGAAAACTACTAGTATTTGCTGTGGTATAAACCACTGCATATACATGTTCTGCATAGCACTGCAGATTTTTATGCATTATTTAATCTAATAAAAGAAAGCCGAGGATAAAAGCAAACACAATAGAACATAAATGAGATAGCCACAGAGAACATCAAAAATAGTGATCTAAGCAGCCCTACAATATCAAGCTTCTTCAGAGTCTTTTTCTGGTTCATTAGCTTCTCTTTTGAATCTGGTTCAGTTTATGTATGCATATGTATGCAGGGAATGGGGGATAGAAGAATTAATTCTCCCCAAGTCTGTGCACAAGCTCCTCTAGTATTCCTTATATTAACATGTATCTGTTATCTTCATTACTAGCAGGCTGCATTCAAATTACAGCACAAGCAGAGATCATAACCTTCATTTATAATCAATGATTTTCACCTGTCGCAGCTCTATACACACATTTCCAAGATATTCCTTCTTATCTTACACTTTGATTTACAAAAGTGTCTAAACAACTTTGTACAGAATTGCAAGTTGTTTTAGTTTCTGCAAGCTAGCTGGTAGAAGACAATTGTTTATTTAAATTGTCTCTTTACTTCAATCTCATTTTTAAAAAGACAGAATTAAAAAATGATAAACTTTGGTTCTGTGCTTTTTTTCATCAAAAGCCTTATTTATAGAAATTAAAATCACACTGAAGAGCAAGATGCATACTCTTCATTATTTCATCTTTACTTTATAAAGAAAATGTGTAAAGAACAGATATTTTTTAAAGGCATTATATCCATGTTCTTTAAATATTAAGAATATTCAATATGTCCCAGAATGCTGCCTAAATAACCATATTTTAGCCCTTGCTGGTGGCTCAGTGGATAGGCACTGGCCTGTGAACTCAAAGGTCACTGGTTCGATTCCCAGCCAGGGCACATAACCAGGTTGCAAGCTAGGTCTCCAGCAACTGTACAGTGGTGTTTCTCTGCCCTTCTTCATCCCTCCCTGCCCTTCTCTCTAAAAATAATGAATACAATCTTTTAAAAATGCTTTAAAATTATATTTTATTGATTAATTTACATAAAGTCATTTAAAGTTTCTTTCAACTTAAGGTGCTTGTAGACATAAAATTGGATATTAAATTTTGTAGTAATGTGTTTAATGTGATGCTACAATTCTAATGTCTAATAGATTTTATTCAGTTTCAATTTATTTGTTTTATGGGTTGCTGGAATGTGCTTATGGAACGTACACTCAGGCATAAAACTAAATTATAAGCAGTCTGGTACATAACTATTTTTTAAGTTATAAACTTTACACATTTTAGGGAACCATATTATTTTCTCTTTCACTTTCTAATCTACAGAACCAAAAAAATAAATAAATTTATTGTTGTGTATGGAAAGTCAGTAAAGGGAAGTATAACCTCATTTTCTGTCTCTTGCAGATAGTAAGCTCTTTGATTGCTCTCGCTCTTTAACTTTGGTTCTTTTCTCCAATCTATCCTGCACAAAGTAGCCAGAGCAGTCCCTTTAGAACACATCCGATAGGTCAACTCCCTGCTTAAAAGGATGTAATCACTTTCAACTGTCACAAGCAAATTGTTTTGAACAGAACATGTAATCAAAAATATCTTCTGAATCCTGCATACCCCCAGGGTCAAGTCCAAACTCTAATCTATCTTCACTTCCCAGCCTTGGGTGACCTTTCAGCTCCATTACTAACCATCCCCCACTCTCCCTAAGGTGACATTAGGCCTCTTCCATAATATTTCACAGGAGAAGACAAAAGATGAGGGAATTGCTTCAACATTTAAATGTCTCAGTTCGGGAGTGACACTGGCTCATATGTCATTGCCCAGAGCAAGTCACATGACCACTGCGAAGAGATGGGAGGTGGAAGTTCAGCCTCCTGAGCCTCAAAGGAAAACCAACCAAGTGTCAGAAAACACCAGCACAATGTCAGATGCACAGCAGGATCTTCATAAGCCCTTAGTGATCATCAGGATCCCCTGACTGCAAGAGACAGACACAGGCACAGTTTGGCAAACAAGGGGAATTAATTAGCTCTTGTGCAAAATCTCAAGAAAGGCAATGGCATCGTGCTTGGCTTTACGTTTCCCAAAACCGAGTCCTTTCTGTGTTGGGATGTTCTTTCTACTGATTTCCCATTGCTTCCCCCCTCCTCTGGACCTCAACCTCAGCGCTAGGATGGCCTTTGCCATAGCCGTCGAAGGAGAATTGTCAGTCCACATTTCACATTCTCCTAGTTTTCTAATTGAGTCTTTCTTTGTCTTTGTTCCAAGTGCAAATGTATTACTGGAAGGCTCTGAATTCCAGTTCAGCTTCGTGGACCTATCTAATCAGCCAGTAGGAGTTGGGACAATGTTATAGATGCAGCTGAAATGAAGGAGGTCTTTTTGGACTCATCACCATATCCCGGAAGCAGAGATGAAGCACTGTGTGATCTCCCTGAATCCTTATTACCTGTGAGTGGGAGGCAGTGTCTATGAGAGACTGAATCTACTCTTGGCAATGGGCATCCCCTGTGTAAAAATAGGTCAATGACTCAACTTCTGCAGCACGTGGCCCTGCATGGTAAGAAACATTAGATGATGAAAGCTCCCCTAATTTTTGCTCTCCAGCTCCAACCTAGGACCATCCACCAAAAAGCCAAGTATGTGCCTGAATCTTACCCACCCACCTCCAGATTTCTGGTGACAACCATCTCCCATCGGGGCATATGTGAAGGTTCCTGTTTTTTCCACTACAAAGCTTTTCCACTCCTCTGCCTGGCTTCTCGTCTCTGCCAAATGCCAGTGGGAGGGTGGCTGACTCCCTGGCTACATCCAGCTCTGAGAAATAGCCTTTGCTCATTCTCATTTGGGAGGGTTTTGTCCATTTTCACAACCAATAAGGAGGCTTTGCAACAACACTTGCAAGAAATCTATCTTTACTTTTTACCTAAACAAATGTCTATTTAGGCCATGTTACCAAAGGACACCCCTTTGCCCTAAAATGCCACAGCTGTTGCTGTTAGTAGAGACTGCTGCTTTGCTTATTTATTCTCCTTTTTCATTTTTTGTACTGTCTTCTAGATTCCTTATATGATTGAAATCTAATTTCTGTAAGTAGCATGGTATAGTTAAACCTATGCTATTACGACTTATGAGGTTCTTTTGCAATCCGCGTGTCCAACTATTAGGAAAGGCATCAATCTTAACCTGATTTTGGTTTGTCCCTCCAGGATGATGTAAAACCACGCATTTATCTGGTAGTGATTCAAACTTGTCCAGAACTGATTTAAATGGCATACCTTTAATTAATCCTGAGCTCATATTATCTGTTGACAGTTTCTACCTTAGGAGAAAGAAAGATAACCTTGGTTTAGATATACTATTATTTTTGAACACTCAATCTGCTTGGGTGGTTGAATTAATTCTCATAATTGGAGGTGGAACCTTGCCTGAGGCAGACAGAGGAAACAGACACTTAGATAGGTAATATTAGGAGAGTTTTAGTGTGCATAGTATTAAGAGTTGATGATGTTGGAGTGTACAAATCTTTAAGTTTATTTTCCACTTTATAGCTTCAGGTAAATGCATTAAAAAGAAAATTAACAATCTATTTGACTCTTTAAGAATTATACAGCATTAAATTAAAAACAGTAAAATAGAAACGGTGCCCCATTACTTGCCAGTCTTTTTTCTGTTGTGCCAAGTTAATTATCTGAAAGCATCATAACAATCCAAATGGTCTTATGTACTTATAAATAATTGCACAATATTCCAAAATGTATGTGTAGTTAGAGTTACATGGCAGTTCAGTGATAGCCAATTGACGTTGCCCAAATTTACACAAAGAACCTTACAGCTACCCTGCATGACTCTAGCTAAAATAATAAAGATGCTGGGAATCAATGTTACCAGCATATTAGTGGAGATGCCCAATGTTGCTTTATCTGTAACCTCTACAACATTCAGAGTTCTGGTAATTCTGTATAAAGATGAGGCAAAACTTTAAACCAGCATCTCAGGTATTTTTAAACACTTTCAAATGGAGATTGCGCACATGCCTTTTCTCAAGGATTTGTATATAAGTCCGGATGCAACAATTACATGTACATAATAATTATATATATATATATAATTATATAATTAAATATATATAAAATATAATTATATATAAATATATATATAATATATATAATATATATAATATATAATTATATATAATTATATATAAATATATATAATATATAATATTATATAATATTATATAATAAATATATATATAATTATTATGTATGTATGTAATTAGCATAATATTTAGTATATATCTGGAGACATATACATATTCTTGGGCTATGTATACATATTTTGGTGGAGTAAGTCTATGCATACAATCTTATTAATTCATTCCTCTGCCTCAGTTATTGCTTCAACCCCATTAAGAGATGGAAAGACTCATTTCACAAGCAAATCCCTTCAGTAATGTTGCACTGTGTCTTCTTCACTGAAGGGTGATTGCTTTTCTAGTCTGCAAAGTATAGGAAGGATAGAGAAATAAAATTAAAATAAAACATCTGTTAAAGAAAAAATGATCGGACCTTTCAGAAGCCTTCCATCTTCCTGGTCTGCACCGGCTTTCTTGCTCTTATGAAATTGCTACTGGGTGATTGTATCCGATTCTTCAGTGTTGTATCCAGTCATTTCTAAAATGTAGCCAGACATTGATGTAACAATCTAGTATCTATTTTAGAATTATAATTCAGTATGGAGATGGTCTTCAAAGGGATACTTTGAAACAGATTGAAATGTGGAGTAAATTTGGAGATTGACTTAACAGAAAAATACAATTGATTTGGTTAACTTGCCATTTAGGCTTCTAATTTCAATCTGAGGTCTGTTTATTTCTACCATTAAGCGAAGACTTTATGAAGACTATTCTGGCAGGGAAGATAATTTTGCCTGCTTTCAGATGTCAGATTTGAATAACTGTTTCCTAATTCTTGCTTTTTCTCTCTTGATGCTTCCCTATCTAAAGAATAATGAGCAAAACTCACAACAAGCAAAACAGAACCAAGTATATGAATACAAGGAATAAGCCTTCAGTGGTCAGGGGGAACGGGGTTGGGGGGAGGGGGGAGTTAGGCAAAGAAGGGGAGCAGCTTAGACAAGAACCTAGTATAAAGGAACCATGGACATGGACAACAGGTGGGATTGACTTTGGGGTGAATGGGTGGGTGGGGAGGGGGACAGAGGGGAGCAAAAAGGGGATGGATGTAGTACAACAACAATAAAATTAAAGAAAAAAAGAATCTTTCTGCAGAAAGAAATATACTTGCTAAGCTTCCTGAACTTGACTTAGGTGCATTCTCCTGGATGTTGAAATTTCCAGGAAGTAAAACAAAGGGGTCAGTTCAAAAGAGTCCTCTCAGGGCCCTGGCTGGTGGCACAGTGGACAAGGTGCTGGCCTGTGAACCCAAGGTCGCTGGTTCAATTTCCCAGCCAGGGCAACATGGCCAGGTTGTAAGCCAGGTCTCCGTCTAGGTCCATAGCTGGAGGCAGATGAAAGACAACCATACATTGATGTTTCTCTCCCTCTCTGCCTCTCCCTTTCCCTCTTTCTGAAAAATAATAAATAAAATCTTTAAAAAATAATAACAGAAAAGAGTCCTCTCAATTTTTACATAATAAATGTATAGTGAATTAAAAAAAGAATACTTGAAGAAATATCTCATTGAGTTGTTAGTGGACTCATGATTCTAAATCAGTCTCTAAGGTAAATCACTACAACATTCATCACAATTCTGAGAAGAACTGACATTGTTTTAAGAAAACCTCTTCTACTCCTATTTACTTATTTCTGAGAATAATATTTCTCAGTTCTTAAACCTGTAAAAACTAAAATAATGTAGGGATAGGAATGATGCTGATGCTGCTACATTCTGGCAATAAACAAGCTTCACCTATGGATGAAAGAATTTACAGCTAAACATTATTAAGAGATAAATTTCCCCCTGAATGCTTTGTGAAAAACGTATTTTAAACCCTCCAGCTATTTATGTTTTGGTTCAGTTTTTAACAAAACTAATTCTATTAATAATTCAAAACTAACAAAAACATTAATTCATAGAATAAAATTGAAGTTGAAAATGATCGTTTTTGTCCATATAATCAACACATGGCTTTGAAGCACTAAAACGATGGATTGAATCGGTGTTCCTTCTGTTAGGGCTGGTGCAGGGCCATGAGCGCTGGGCTGGGAGCTCTGAATGGCCCACGGAGGTGGAGCGCTGGCTTTCTCAGGGGTGGAGGAAGTCTCTTCCTCCATTTCTCTCAATCACAAAATTTCTAGGGTTTTTATGATTTTGCAGAAATGGAGAGGGGTCTTTAAAATAATAGATAATTAATTTCTTCAGAAAGTAATTGAGGCAGGTGTACCACCACATGTAATTTTATTCAGAAAAATTAATAACCATAGCATTTCTGTACTTGAATATTTTCTTCTAGAGGCTCCAGGAGGAACTCAGCCATGTGGACACTCTGATTTTAACTCAGTAAGACCATGTGACCTTGAAAACTAGAAGACAGTATTATTTTTTAGCCTCTAATTTTGTGATAATAAGTTAAAACAGTAAGAGAAAACTAAGAGAAATATGGGTGTTTGATGTTTCCTGTTACAACCTTTGTAAAAAATTCCACTCCATTGAATATGTTATCTTTTTGTTGTTGTTGTTAATAAAAGCACTGATTATGACCCTGACTGGTGTGGCTCAGTGGATAGGCACTGGCCTGCGAACCCAAAGGTCACTGGTTTGATTCCCAGCCAGGGCACATAACCAGGTTGCAAATCAGGTCCCCAGCTGAAAGCAGGTGAAAGGCAACCATACATTGATGTTTCTCTCCCTTTCTTCCTCACTCCCTGCCCTTCTCTCTGAAAATAATGAATAAAATCTTTTAAAAGTTACTGATTGTGTTAGTTTTCAATGGCAAGAAATTGGTTGATGTGACCATCAGGGCTGTCCTGGCAAGGCTGACATCTGTAAGGCAGGCAAGCATTCCGGAAGGGCAGACTGCGGCTTGAGCAGAGGCTGAAGCTGTTGCCCATAGGCAGTATTTCTTCACCAGGCAAACTTCAGTCGTGCTTTTAAGGCTTTTCAACTGGTTTAAACAGGGTCATCAAAGTTATCCAGCATGATCTTCCTTATTAAAATCAGCTATTATGTATTTTATTGATATCCACATAAAAGGTTCAGAAAAACAAGTTAGTGTTTGGTTGAACACTGGGGAATGCAACCTGGTCATATTAATACATCAAAGGAATACTACATCTAGTAAAATCAATATTTTACATATAAGGGGGTGGGATGGATAAAATTAAATTCAGATTAAGATGGAGGAAAACATATTTAGCTATTAGATAAAACAACAGATAGATGTATAATCTTTTATAGTATAGGAGATATGCCTATGGAAGGAAGGAATTCAGAATTCGACAACTCCAGTGCCATTAAGAAAAAGAAAAGTGGGTGTAGGGATCTAGGGTGATACATTTATAAACTTGAATTTGCTTTGTATAATAATTTCATTGAGAGAAATCTGAGGCTAGAGCTGCCACAGAACTTCTGAGAACCTTAAAATCTAAGTACTTCTTTTCTCATGAATAAACCATAAATCCTTTCCAAGAACTATTGAGTATACTCAGGTGACCCTTAATTTAGAGAAAGATGAAACCTTCTGACCTGAAAAGTCCTAATAGTCATAAATCAGTGAACTTCCAAATGATTGCTTAAAGGAATACTGAAAACCTACATTTGAAGATCACAGATTTTGTACTGAAAAACTCATAGACAAAAAAGGTATTATCAGTTCTGTCCTGAAGACTAAATAATGAAGATCTATTCAATTGCCACTATATCTGGGAAAAAGAAATAAAGAGAAGCATTCTGTCACCTGAAGTATAGAAGTTCAGCAGAGCAGCTTTTAGAGTCTTGGGTCAGTTGATGAATTTGAAAATAATTTAATTGTGTGGAATCTGTATGTTCTGGAATAAATGAGTTAATTGTATAGAGAAAGACCATTATTATTTGAATTTCAACTCTGTCATATATTTGATGTTACTTAGCCTCTCTAAGTTAATGTTGTTATCTTTATCATAAAGGTCATAATTATTTTATAAGTATCTAATTAATTTAAGATTAAAATTAAATATAATCAATTGCTTTGGTTATAAAATAAAATTAATGTATTTTTAAAAAGCTGGATATATTATTTAAACTGGTTTAAATACATTGCCATATTTGAACCAATCAAGTTAAAATATTTGGGAGTTATTTTAATTATTTTATAGGTTACTTGATAAACTGGATCTTTATTCCTTACTTGCAGTGAGCTTATTTCATGTTCTTCCAATGATAGTCAGCATTCAATGGCAGTGTCACTAGCAGAAAGCGTCATCTTCAAGGTCTTAGCTATAGACCTGGAGTGGGAATACGGGTGGAGGTAGGTTGGAGGGAGAAAACAGATGATTAGGATATCTGCAAATGTTTTTACATTATAACCATTAAGACCTTCATCAAATGTGCATTATTTCTCTCCCTGCATTCATTTTTAAGCAGTGCCGAAAAGTCCCTTCCAATGAGCAAGCAACAGAATCCAAAAAACTAGGTTAGGTTCCGCAAGAAAAAATGGCATTCAGACAGTAGGCCCGGCAATTGAATAAGAAACGCATGCCAGCTAATTCAACCTTTCATTTGAAAATTAAATGTTACCAGTGTTTTTGCCGCAACTGTGGCAGATGGTCAGTGGAGCAGAACCTGTCCCAGTAAGCTCGTCTCCATCTTTAAATTCCCAAACACAAGTCACAGATGACCATGGAGTGCCGCTCTGTGCAGCAAGGACTCTGAAAGCAGACCTGAGACATGCTTATGAAAGATCAGCCTGCCTCCTTTCTAGATGAGTCAAAATCAGAATGGCGCCTTGGGATAAGAACACTGAAAACCAGAAGAGGGTGAACTCTGAAACTGTATTTTCAGAGTGAGGAGTTACATCACAAAGTACACTTACATCTTTACATCTCTACTCCAACACAGAACTAATCATGAGTAGGAAAGGTAATTTCCTAAATGCCTTCTGTTGCTCTTCGAATCTTACAGATAAAAGAGAAAATACACGTTTTACCACACTCCTCACCTTCAAATTCTTGCATTATTAATTAGAGCTGATACAGGATGCAACTGGTTTACATGCATGTTTTATTTCATCAGTTCATAATCACTAGAATTGAGAATTGACTAGCAACATTAAAAATGTAGGTGCTATCTATCTACAAAACCATTTTCCTTTACCTGAAAAAAACAGATCATTCTCCCTTGACCAGCTGGGTTGGCAGGCCTTGCCCAGTGGAGATGTGTGCCTTCTTTAGTCTGTCATGATTCCAGACCTTGCCTGCAGACTTACACATGGGCTGCTCTGTCTCTAGTCTGGTCTCTAGTTCAGCACATCAGAAACTTTCTTCCTTAAACTGAAATATGCATCAGGTCTCTGGGAGAGCTCTTGGGAATGGATTGTTCCATCCCCAGGGTTTCTGATTCAGTAACGCCTTAGGGAGCAAAAGTGTGCATTTCTAAAGATTTCAGATAATGCTGATAATGGTAGTAGGAAGACTACACTTGAAAATTATATTCCTCCGGAACTGAATTTAATCAACTGTAATCTGTAGTATGCTCCTTGTCTGATAGCATGTATAGGATATAGGAGAAGAAAAACTTCCTCAAGTATATTTTTCTCTATGAGTGAGATTATTAATTTGCTAAGGTTGTCATTAAAAAGCATCACCGACAGAGTGGATTACATTAGAGAAATTTATTTCTCACAGTTTTAGAGACTGTTTTGGGGTTGTTTTTTTCTGAACTAAAACTAGGATAAATTCCAACCTCATATGTTTCCACCTTTAATTTTGGCAAATATTTTTATAAACTTAAACATGATTATAGGGACTCAAAAATCCAACAATCTGCCTTTCCCAAGCTTGACCAAGGGAAGTGGATAATATAATTTGAGTATAAAGGCACAGGAACCAGAATCACTGGCGCTCTCATGTTCAAGGACAGGAGTAAATGTTTGTACCAGGCCCAGCAGAGAGCAAATTCACTCTTCCTCCTTCTATTTGTTCTATTCAGGCCCTCACTGGATTGGCTGATGCCCACAGGCTTTGGTTTTATTTACTCAGCCTACTAATTCAAGTGTTAATCTCTTTTTGAAACACCAGCATAGGCATACTAAGAAATAATGTTTTCCCAGAAAATGTTCTAAACATCCTTTAGCCCAGTCAAATTAGTACATAAAACTAACCATCACAATTACATTTTGAGGTACTCGAAGGTGGAACGTCAGTATATGAATTTTGGGAAGACACAATTCAACCGATAATCATGAGGTGAAACAAATCTCAGAAGGTAGGAACTCAAAACTCAAAACTATAAATACTGGCTTTTTATACAAACTTTATGCTTGCTTAGGCACATCCTCTGAGGAACTGGAAATTCTATCTAGGCATCTGTCTAGTGTTTGAAAAATATTATCACAAGCTAGCATAGTATTGCTGACTCCTGTGGTTAGATTCCCTCCTAGGGATTCCTTTCCCTCTTTGCTGCATGTCAAGAACCATTCATATACACATGGCTTATTAGTGGGTTTTAAATTGGCCCAGCTGCTCTTAATTGGATAGTTGCCTAAAATTCCATTAAATTGGATAAATATGAACTAAAAGTAGGATGAATTCCAATACTGTATGTTTCTACCATTAATTTTTGGTGAGTAGTATTATAAACTTAAAACATTTCTTCATGCATTTCTCTCTCCTTTTCCCCTCTTCCCTGATTCCCTTTTGTCTCCTTCCTCCTTCTTTCTCTCTCTCTGTCTCTGTCTCTCCCTCTCTCTGTCTCTCTCTCTGTCTGTGTCTCTCCCTCTCTCTGTCTCTCTCTCTGTCTCTGTCTGTCTCTCTCTCTCCCTCTTTTGCTCCTGGCCAGCAGGAGTCCCCAGCACTCCTGCTTTCTGGTCTCCTTCCATGGTCACGTGGCCTTAGCAGCCACTCGGCCAACAGCCACATGGACTCTACTACTGGATCATCAAGGAATAAGCTAAGCTACCTGGATGTTGCCTGAAACTGCTTAGTTAGCACTGCCTTGAGGCTCCTAAGCACCAAGCTTTAATCTGGAGCAGAAACTCTAGTCACCGGCTTTTGTCTTGGCCTGGATAAGGACGAAATTGGACTTCTTTCATGGCAGGACTGAGGGAGATGGGCATTGCCAGCTGAGGGAGCTGCTTCCATTTCCACATGAATAAACAGGCCATTTGCCACATCACTATCTTCCATGTATGGATCTTTGGAATGCGTCCTCATGATTCTGTGGAAGAGCCTACCTTCCACCTACAACATTATCACTGAGTAAGTATTCTGGAGGAAGGTAGTTCCAGGATGCTTAATTCAGTAGCTCAATAATGGAAGGTTTCAACCTTCAGTGCCTGTGACTCAACTGGGTTAAAATCATTGTTCCAACAGAGCTGCCACTGCTCCAGGTTTGCATATGACAATATCCTTTAGACCAAAGATGAAGTGGTCCTCTTTTAATTATTCTCTCCTTTTATTTATTTGTTAGTATAACCTTTCCCACAGGCCTCCCATCAGGTGTCTTTTGATGTCTCAGGGGCCAGAATTTGATGAACTTTAAACTTGTAACAGATAAACAGGAGTAGAATTACCAACAATTGGCTGAAAAGCATCATAATTTATCCCCTGAAATTATTGGAAGACACCATGCTTTCTGAGCTCATTGTTGGTCATATATTTATTTAAAAAGGGAGAAAAATCAGTTATTTTGTCAATTAACTTAGAGATGGAATACTGTTCATCAAATCATCTTTTCTCCTTCACTTCTACATTTGCTTTCTTATAATGGAGACTGAAGTGTCTGAAATTAATGTAATATTATTAACTTATGGATAGAGTAAAATGCTGAAATCTGAAAATATTTCATGCAAGTGCAAAAATTAATATAATTCAACTTATACTGAATTATTCCAGTTCAAATGAAAACTAAATTATTATCAAAATCAATTTAACCAACTAATCAAACAGAACTTTTTTAGGAAAGTAATGTTACTTATACAATTAAACTCTGATCATTTTATTTTTTATAAACAAAGTATTCCTTTTATTTTCAGGCAATCATAAAACACACATCTAATATAAAGTACAAGCTTCTTTGTAATGAATCAAAATAAATATACTTAAAATTCTGTTTTCTACATAAGCAACTAAAGGAAATTTCTACACACATTATAGTAAAATGAGACACAACTAAGTTATGAATAAACACAACACCACATTATGACTGATTATTATATATGAAGAAGGAACACTATAGCAGCTGCTTTCAACCTTCAAGTTAAAATTTTTTAAAAAGTCACCTTTTAATTTAAAAAGGCCTTTTGTGAGGCAGGTGAAAAGCAACCATACATTGATGTCTCTGTCCCTGTCTGCCTCTCTCCCTTCCCCTCTCTCTAAAAATTATAAATAAAATCTTTGAAAAAATAATAAATAATAAATAATTTTAAAAAAAGATTTTGCAAAATGTATTGCATTTAATGAAATCAGTATGCTTTAAACAAGATGTTGCAAATGTTCAAAGTACCATGTGGTTAGGTGGTTACCACAGTTCTGTTGTTTTTAATTACCTATACGAAGGCCAAATGATTCCGAAGTCATGTGGGGGCAATTATCAAGTTTACAGAAGAACACGACTCTGGATGGAGTTTTCTGCAAGCCTCATTTGCTATTACAAAGTCAGTAGCAGAGCATTTCAATACAAATGAAAATTGAATCGTGCTGTATAAGCAACATGCCATCAGGTTGTAGGATGGAGAAAATATGGTAGAGAGTCACATTTTTTCAGAAGTTTATTTTGACAAATTTTTAAATATAGGAGACAGAGAACTTGAGGTCAAAATAAAAACAATTTCATTCTTCAAGGCTTACTTATGGGAACTGATATGCCTGGTGCTATGATTCCACCAAGAAATCTATCATTTCATTAAGGCACAAGGAAGCGAGGACAGTTCAGAAGAGCTGCTAACTGTAAACTGCTTTATTTGCTGTCTGGCTATATTGAATGTACAGATATTGAGAAGGTTTTCTGCCTGGAGCAGCTAGAAAAACGTAGCCCATGTGTTCTACATGCTCAGCTGAATCAACCGGCTGGGTAACTGGTATATGAGCATGCAATTAGAAATAAAGGATAAATATAGGCTTTTAATTTTTTTCAAAAGATTGTATTTATTTTTAGAGAGGTGTAGGGAGGGAGAAAAAGAGGGAGAGAAACATCAATGCGTGGTTACATGTACCCCCAACTGGGGACTTGGCCAGCAACCTAGGTATGTGCCCTGACTGGGAATGAAATTGGAGACCCTTTGGTTCATAGATGGGTGCTCAATCCACTGAGTCACACCAACCAGGGTGGCTTTTTCTTTTAATACCTACACTTTACTATTAGTCAGGAATAATAATGCTCAAGCAGGACTGCTTGAGTAGACTTATAAAGATTAGAAATATATTGACTCATCAATTTCTTGGTTATTCAAGAACTTCTCATGAGTCAGTACATTCAATGTCTAATTATAGAGAATAATAATTCTTTTGATGAGCTATGTACCAGCAGTAATTCATATTATAAAAGCAAATAAAAGACCAAATACACCTATATAAGACTCATGGTTTAAAGAAATGCCTCTTTTCCCTTGGTGCAGATTAATTTTTCTCAGTAGCCACAGTAACAGATGCTGCTTGGTTAATCTTATGAGAAAACCCAAATAATGTCCAGATGTCAGTTACTCTCAATGGGAGGAAAACTTCCCCTTATCAAACCATGGCAAAAAGGCTAAACTCAAACACACAGACCATGCCAAATGTGACTCTCTACCATATTGCCTTCCTCCCCCAACCTGATGACATTTAGTTTAACTGTATTAAAATGCTCTAATATTGACTTTGTCATAGCAAGTGAGGCTTGAAGAAGAAATTCTAATATATATGTGGATATGCATATGTACAGAGATACATTCTCATGTCAGTGTCAGCCTACAAATAGAGATACTATTAGCTAGGAGTGCCAGACACTCTCCTGAATGCTTACTACTTCTGGGGAATCCCCACTGACATTTCCCCACCAAAGTCAATGCTGCGACTTGAATAGCCCTTATACCTTTGTTATGGTTGGAAGATGCACCTCAGCAACAACTATCTGTCATCTTTGAAAAATCAAGGGTTATGATACTTACAGCTTGTGGGGGGTACAAAACATGTCTAGGGCCGCATAGCAAGTTTGCATGGGGAAAGGAGGAGAGAGAGACAGAGACAGAGAGAGAGAGAGAGAGAGAGAGAGAGAGAGAGAGAGAAGGAAAGAAAGAAAGAAGAAGGAGAAGAAGAAGGAGGAGGAGGAGGAGGAGGAAAAGGAGAAGGAGGAGGAGGAGAAGGAGAAGGAGGAGAAGGAGGAAGGGAAAGAGGAGGAAGAGGAGGGGGGAGGAGAAAGAGGAAGAGGGAGGAAGGGAAAGAGAGAGAGAAGGAGAAAAAGGAAGAGAGAAGAGAGACCCTAGATTTTCCTGGGCTTACTCTTTATTGGCCCACTTTTCCTCCAGAAAGAGGAAACTTGATTCTTAGACTGGTTGGGTTGGGTTTTAGACATGATTTCCCTGCATCCTTCAATTTCAGGGCACCCGTGTCAGCCTCCCCAAATATTCTCTCACAGTGTTTGTCCACCATTTTAAGGTACAATTTTAGGGATCTATTCCTGTGTTCCCCATCTCCAAGAACTGGAAGGTAATGCAAGCACACTGATAATTCTCTGCAATAAACTTTTCTCTTCATCATCTTCAGCCTCAACATTTCTATGGTTCATGCAGGTGATGCATTAACACTGGCCAGGCCAACACTACAAAGCCCAGTACACCAGCTGGCTTGGGGCAAGGCAGCACCTGCTCAATTGTTTTCCTATTTGATGTTGCAGCCCTACAATGTGCATGTGTACACAAGTGTATGCATGTGTGTTCACCATCTCAAGTCTCCTTCCAAAGTTTTCTGTTAACAGCTGTTTATATTGAACAGGTTAACACTTCATTGAACTATTATATATAATAGAAATTCTACTAAGCATTTTATACATGTGATCTAATTTAGAGCCATAATATTGATATGATGACCAATAAAATATATATTTAAAAAAAACAGATTTTCAGACAGAATTTTTTACAGTTTTTAGGTAAAATACTTTTTTCTCTGGAAAATTATAGATTTTGTTCTTATGACCTTCAATTGATTGGACGAGACTCACCATATTTATAAAATGTCATTTTCTTTACTTAATGTCAACCTGCTGTACATGTTAATCAAATCTACAAAACTTTCACAGCAACATATGTAACTAGTATTACCAAACAAGCAAATGGTAACCATGGCCTAGCTAAGTTGACACTTAAAATTAATAATAACAATAGGATAATTGTATTAAAAAATCACACAATGCACACAAAAGATTCCAACTACAAATATAGATCTGTTTTATTGTGTAAATTTTCAATTAAAATTCCATTTTTTAATTTTAATAAATATATTTTGAAATTAATTTCAAAGTGAAATATTTGTGTGCTTTATTGTAGAATAGCATTAGTAAAATCTATATGCATACATTTGAACTGAGTCACAAAATCGTAGATGTATCCGTAAAGTGCCTTCAAAATGGTCAAACACTAAAATCCTTAAGCATCTATGAGTACTGATTATTACTTTTGACAACTGAAACATTTTGTTAGAGTAAACTCAATCTCTAATGAAGATATGATTGTCTAGATAATGCATTCAATAATGTTCAAATGAATGAATGGACCAGATCTTTAATTCATGTGTGACTCAGCTATACTTAGGAAGCCAACATAAAATATCTCAATCCTGCATAAAGAGCCTAAAGGAATAAGTAACTAAATAATTTTGGAGAATGTAAAAGGCAACATATGTGCTTCTTGTTATGCAAGTATTACCTGCTCTTGTTAGTCTGGTTATAGGAATTTTTCTGTAAATTAAGCATCAGGAGCATATGGTTTATTTTATGCCACTTTTAAATTGAAAATAAATCATTCCCATATTTCAGTCTGAAAATAAAAACATATTATTTTTTAGCCAAGATCAAACCAGTAATACCTGGCTACTTATATATTGAATTGTCAGTGAAACAGCTTCTACTGTAGTCATCCAAGATTTAGAGAAAATGTGTTATATTTTCTATTTATAACAAAGAAAAAAGAACACACATATAACACACTACCATTTTGTGAAGCTAATAAAGTTACAAGAACCTATATTCAGTTGAAAATATAAAGAAAGAAATAAAAAGATGTTTATGGATGTAAATACAGTGTCTAATGTTATGATATTTCAGGTTGATATATTACAAATAAGTGCTAAAGAAACTTTCTTTTCACTCCCTTATTACATCAATATTTATGATTTTGTTTCTGCATTGTTCTTGTGAAATATATAAGGCAGTCTAATGCAGTAGTTAAAGATGTGGATTATGGATTTAGCTAAATCTGCTTATAAATCTTCTGTCTACAATTACTAGTCATGTGCCATTGGGAAAATGTCATAGATTTTCTGTGCTTTAGTTCCTTTATCAGTAAATGGTATCATATATTTTATTTCATGGATACTTTTAAGCATGAGCTGTTTGTGTAAAATCAGTGAGGTACCATAAGTACAGAGAATCCAGTAAGTTCTATTAATGCATGCTAGCCAGTATTTTTGTCATGATTTCAAAAATAAAGCATCTTTTATTGTATAAATTTAATTATTTTATGCATTGTGGAATAATATTCATGTTAAATTTTCTGTTACATTAAATCAAATTCTGTGTATGCAGTATTCAAGGAGTGGAAAGAAACCCAACAAACAATATCCCTTATAAATATTGACCTAACATGCCTGTGTTCTCACTAAAAAAGGAGAAAACAGACACATACATAGACATGCATGAAGAGGAGACAATATGAAGACATAGAGATAATGCCATCTGTAATCAAAGAATGCCTGCAGTCACCTGAAATTAGCAGAGAGGCATGGATCAGATACTTTCTTCCAATACTTAGACACACTCAACTATTCTAGACCTTAATTTCATACTTTTTCTTCCCTCCAGAACTGAGAAAGGATCATTTCTGTTACTGAAGCTACCCAGTTCATGGCACTTCATTTCTGTACCTCCAGGATTAATGCAACAGCAAGTTGATTTACCAAGGAAATTTTGTGAGGAAAGATAGCCATTTCAATAAATGGTGCTGGGAAAGCTGGATATGTATATGGAAAAAATTAATATCATGCCTACCTCATATAATAAATAAAATTAATAAAATTGATGGATAAAGCGTTAAAGGTAAAGATATGAAATTGTATAAGAAGTAAAAATTTAATAGTGTCTGAGAACTGAAACCAACATATTGCAGGGGACCCCCAAAACCTAGAATTTTTCTATTAAAAAGTATGTATTTATTCTCATATGTTAAACTTCAGCTTCGAAGTATTCTCCATTTGATGCAATACACCTGTTGAGACTTTTTCCCTACTCCTCAAAAGAGGAGTAGGAAAAAAAAAGAGTCAATTTTGATGCCTTTTAGTGCTTCTGCCATTTTTTGTTTCACCTCTTCCACATCAGCAAAACATTTCCCTTTCAGGACTTTTTTCATTTGAGGGAATTAAAAAAAAAATTACTCAGGGTGAGTTCAGGTGAATAGGGAGGGTAGGGTAAAGGCAGTCATGCTGTTTTTGGTCAGAAAGTTGTAGGCAGTTCAAGTTTGTTACCCATCACTAAATGGGCAAAGGCAATAAAATAATTTTTAAAAAATGTACTGAGGTCAAATGCAGCCTCTCACAACAACACCAGCTGGTGCACTGATACAGATGGGTTCCTACAACACTCGCCTAATGGGAAGAGCCAGCACTACAAGGGACCCACCCTAAAAGATAATTCTTGTTTTTTCCCTTTTTTGTCTCCTCACTGGTATTTTTCTGTTTCTGTTGTAAACAACCCTGGGTCCAGGCAATGAAGAGGAAGGGAAGAGTAAGGAAGGTGGAGGAGAAGAAAAAAAAAAAAAAAAAAAATGCTTAGCTGTTTGTTTCAGGAAATACTAGGTCTTGGAAGATAAAACTGTGGGCCAACTAAACTAGTTTACTTTTCCAGGTTAGCAACTTGCTCACCAAGGTTCATCCTAAAACTTCATCTCATTGTGCCAAACCAATCCAAAGTATTCATGTCATAAACTGTCTATGCCTATCTAGCTCCTTAGCCCTAAAAAGCTGTTAAGCGTCCTTCCTCAACTTTCCCATGTTAAAACAATACCAAATCAGCCCAAGCTAGTGGCTCAGTGGAATGGTGTTGGCCTGTGAACCCAAAGGTAGCTGGTTCCATTCCCAGCCAGGGCACATAACCAGGTTGCAAACCAGGTCTCCAGCCAGGTTCTTAGCTGGAGGCAGGCAAAACACAACCATACATGGATGTTTCTCTTTCCTCCTTCCTCCCTGCCTTTCTTTTGGAAAATAATAAATAAAAAAGTATTTTTAAAAAAAATCCCAAAATCTATAATGAGAGTTTATTATTTTAACAAAATCTATTTAATTAGCTTTGCTTCAATAAGTGGGTTCTCTGATATTATTTAAAGAACTGACATTTGACATTTCTTATAGCTGTTTTATCAGAGGCTTTGGTCCCAAAGTAATACAATCATTAAATTTAAGTGCCAATCTTAATTTCATCCTAATGCAGAGCAAATAAATGAGTTCAACAGAATTTTGTGGTTTTGGGGATATTTAAATATTATCTGGATATTACATGACAAATGGAATGACTTTTAGGTATTATACGTGATTCAAATTTTGTGAGTGATTTATTTTAGGATGTACTAGAATATATTTTATCAAAAAAATAATATATAGATAAATAAAAAAAGAAAATTGTTTAAATTCTGAAATCTAGCTGGAGGATATATTCATGTTCATTAGAGTAGTTTTTAAACTTTATTTGAAACTTCATTAAAATTATGGAGAATATTTCTATCCAAATACAAGATTTATTGCCTTTTGATCATTAATATGAGATCCTTGAAGTATACCAAAAATCTTACATTTATCAAAATTTCTTTTTTTTTTTTAAGATTTTATTATTTTTCAGAGACAGAGGAAGGGAGAGAGGCAGAGAGGGAGAGAGACATCCATGTATGGTTGCCTTTCACCTGCCTCCAGCTACAGATCTGGCTGGATACCTGGCTTGCAACCTGGTCATGTGCCCTGGCTGGGGAATTGAACCAGCGACCTTTGGGTTCACAAGCCAGCACCTTATCCACTGAGCCACCAGCCAGGGCCATTGTGATATTTCAAGTTGAGTATCTAAACTATATATATTCCCAATACCCCACCAAAGAGTTTTTCCAATTTACTGAAATTCTCACACTCATAAATCAGAAGGTAGATATTTAAATTAAATTACATTGAATGTCCTACAGGTTACCTCAATAGATTACTTAAGAAAAATGTACATATACACATCTGTGTATACACATATCCATAAATACATGTATATTTACAGTGAACTATTTTAACCTTTATGGAGAAAGAAAGATATTTTAGAAACTTTACAGGCATAGCTCTCAGATGAAATGCTTCTTGAAACTCATAGATTACTCTCTCTGTGCTTCCAGATAGTTATTAAACTTTGAAAAGGGGAAAAGGCAAAAAAAAATAGTTTCCATCCAAATCCACAAAAAGGTATTCAAAATCATCACATTGTCATCTGGGTATTCAAGCAGGTAAATGGAAGGCCTACTAGCACTGACAGGCCACTGACTTATTTTATTCAAAATTATGATTCATATAATCTTACATTCCATAGAAAGCAGCAATCTAGTGTCACAAATGTTAAATGTGAACAACCTTTTCATACAAAGGTTAGTACCATATGTAGAATTAAAATCGAAATACAATTTTCTTTTAGGTTATGGATGATAAAATGTCCAACAATACTGACTTCTGTTGGCATTAGCAATGCTAAATAGCTTTAGGGAAATAATCATGACTTTGGCTTATATTTTAAATGCAACATATGTTTAGCATGCATTTATCATGAATAGATAATTTTATGTAGAGTTTTACATAAATACACATGCATGTATATACAACTGTTGGCGTGTACTTATAGTATTTATATATAGTATACAAGCAAATATTTGTATAGGCATATATAAATTATACATGACATTTTAGCACCTACTCACCAGAGGAGGTAAAAGAAACAGTTGATACAAAGAATCTCTGGGGTTGGCACTTTTTGGAATCTGAATATTGTGAAGAGGAAATAGGAAACAAGGAATATCAATCTCAGATGAGATCTGCAGAACCACACACAATGAGTTCATTGTAGGGAAGGGGACATTTCTGGTATTAGCTAATAGATATGCATGGCATGTTATATGGATTAAATTGACCACTAAAGTAGTACCTGAGAGTAAATGACTCCATTAACAAACCAAAGTTTATATCAATAAGTCTAAATGTATTAACATGTTTTAAAACTAATTGTTATAATAAAATGTATGTTATCACATACCTGTATTAAATATATTTTAATCATTTTAAATCATTCATATCAGATTTTTAAGATTTAGAAAAAATGTGCATAATATAATTGCTTATGAAAGGCTATTTATTTTTCTTTAACAAAGTAACCCTTTGAGACTGATTATAATATATTATCAATCTGGTGATATAAAAAGTTGACAGAGCAAAAGCCAATCCCAAGGGTGGTGGGGAAGCACAGGCAAGAAAATGGGTACTCATAATGCTATAATATAAAATTATATAAAATCAGGATAGCATATTTACTTATATTTGAATAAAAATGAATTATGACAAAGCTTTAGGAAGTACTTAGTATTATTTCTGTCAAGCCTTTTTTTTCTATAACTGTTTGTGTCTCATCAGGATTTTATTAGTTAATAAGTTTATGACTAATAATAAGTAGTTGTGCATTCTTCTTTTTAAATTTTATTTACTTTTAGAGAGAGGCAAAGGGAGGGAGAAGGAGAAGCAGAGGAACATTACTGTATGAGAGGTACGTTGATTGGTTGTTTCTGGCCCATCCCAACTGGGGACCTGGCCTGCAACCCAGTATGTGCCCTGACCAGGAGTCAAACCAGTGACCTCTCAGGTCACTGGCGAGAGGTCAGCCCACTGAACCACACCATTCTGGGTAGTAATTGTGCATTCTTAATGGGACTTGTGGTCTTCCTTTATGCTCCCTTGTCTACACTCTTGATATTTATTCATATATAATTATGTCTAAATACTCTCTTGCTTATCATTTTGCAATTTAAAATCTTATGATATAGAAGCCCTGGCTGGTGGCACAGTGGATAAGATGCCAGCCTGTGAACCTAAAGGCCACTGGTTCAATTCCCAGCCAGGGCAACATAACCAGGTTGCAAGCCAGGTCTCCAGCCAGGTCTGTAGCTGGAGGCAGGTGAAAGGCAATCGTACATTGATGTTTCTCTCCCTCTCTTCCTCTCTCCATTCCCCTCTCTCTGAAAAATAATAAAATTTTTTAAAAAAATTAAAAGACAACCATACATTGATGTTTCTCTCCCTCTCTGCCTCTCTCCCTACCCCAATCTCTGAAAATAAAAATAAAATCTTTAACAAATTATTAAAAATATTAAAAAAACAAAAAACAAAAAAAAACCAAACCAACAACAAAAAACCCCCAGCGCACTCTGAATGTATCTTATTGGCTATGTATTCATTAGTTGTCTTCAGCCACAAGAACATAATATCTATCTAGTTTACAAGTTTTGACTTTTTAATATCCTTAAGGTAAGTAACTTTACTTCCTAAACATTTTCCTCAGTATAAGTTATTGAGTAATTAATTAAAATAGGTCTATTAAGGCTATGCATTTTTCCTTTTTTTTTTTTTTTTTTACCACTCAAGATTGGCTTTGCTCAATTATATCAGTTACAGAAGCATCATTAGGAATGTTTGTGATTTTATAGTTCTCACCTCACTTCCAATTACTGCTAATGTCTGAAGATTAAGAAAAAATGAATAGGCACTGCCTTCTGAAGCATTAATAATTTTTAAAAAATGTCTTCTATGAAAAAGTATTTTGTATTTCTATAATTAAGAATTTACATAAATGTTCAGGTAATGAAAATTTTCCTAATCCCTCTTAACCATTTTTAATTGTTTCAATCTAATTTTTTGAGTGATAGATTTTGTTATTTTTTTCTTCTATTATTCCTCTTCTCCTGTTCTAAACTAATTCCAGTCTTTACATAACCTCTCACTTCAGGGATATTTTTCATGTCCATAGCAAACACTTCAAGATTCTATTAGCAGATACTGCCTTTTGAAAATTCCATCTATAATAAGTGGTATGTATTAGATTTGATGAGGGATGAAGAAATAAAGGTAGCAATTAAGCCTTTTAAGGACAACATAAAATGAGATTTTTTTCTTCCTTGACTTGAAAGGGGGTAGATATCTTCATGTCTTTCTACCAGATAGCACCTGCATAGATGCCTGGACCAAAGATGCTTCTCAGCAACATCAAAGTTTCCCTTGCCCATGAGTTGCCTGAAAACACATGTTTCTTAGAACCTGATGGGAGCATTTTAGATGGGACAGTGGGCTTCTTGGTAGTGATCAATGTTGGCTGATCAAAATGATCAAAGAAGTATCAAAGTTCTTTAAAGGAGTGTGTAAGAACTTAGTGTTTTTGTGTAATCTCTAAGCAGAAAGTGCCTGTAAATGGGGCTGAATTTTCCATTATATCATTACAATATAGGTTTGGAATCAAAGACACTTCATTTAAAAATTATAAAATATTTCACTCTATCCATATATTTGTGGTTATAAGAACCATTTTGTTATTTCATTAAGGACCCTCTTTTACTTGATGGATGATTGTGTAATTTTTTCTGGTGAAAAAGATTGTCTTTCTCGAACACTAAATTACTTGAAAGTATTACAAATAGTCTACAATACAGTGTTTTAATTAACTACCTAGCCCCCATAAGAACAATTTATAAGGACAGATGAATGAATCATTTATGGGACCTGAGTCTGAATCAATATCAAGTGGTGAGTGAAAGCTCAAATGATACGCATTATCTGAAGTCATAGAGAAACATCTGATATTTGAAGGTCATATAAAAAAAAGATTCTTTGAAAACTAGAAACTGTTTTACATATATTTATACAAGATAGAAAGAACTGCATATTTCTCTATAAAGCTTGAAAATTTGGAGGATAGTGGAGATTGTTGTTTATTGAGCTGCTTCTTATTATCTGTGACTATTTCTTGCTTCATTACCTTTCTTTAGGAAGAGGTAATAGGTATAAAATCTTCCATCAAAACTCACCCTCCATTCTTATATTACTCCTACCTGATTTCAGCATAAAAGCCATGTATTATGCAATGTGGATTTTTCAAAAGAGCTAAACATAGTATTTCTTTTTTAATTGAGAAAAAAATGTGCCTACTTACATTTCTCCTTCTCAAAGGTACCAGTCCTCTGTTTTTGTGATGTGAGCATGATGGATTCTGTAAAACAGAGTTTATATACACATGATATACAAAGAGTCTGTAAGAAAATAGTAGGAAGCTTCCAAAAGTAACATATAAAAACATTCTACCCAAAAATATAACTTTTATTTAAAAACTTCCCAAATGGAAACTCCAACATCAACTTACTCAATAGACCTTCTTCTCTGATCCAAAAATGATTGTTCCTTCACTGAGAATTCAATAATGGACTATTATGACCTCTTCCCAAACAACCATTGTGTAACCGTTTGCACATCTTTATGAGATATTTCTCTTTAAAGAGGAAATTGGAATTCAATATGTAAGACATTTGAAAGAAGAAAGTCAATACGGTTGTGAAGGTAAGATAGGTAGTAAGACAAAAATAGTGACCCTGACTCTGTAGGTTGAGTTTGTGAGGCATGACATAACAGCTTATTGAGAAAGGATTTTCAAAGGTCATTTTTCTGCTCTACTGAAAGTATTGAAAAAACATTTTTTTTTTTGGTAGCTGAATGTTCTTAACTCTTATATATTTTTTCTGTATGCCAGTTTCTCCAATTTCTCAACACTGAAATAGTACACTGTGAAGTTTTTGCTCTTGTTCAGCACTTCCGTGACTGGGCAATGGTCTACTTGAAAAATGCTGGAGGTGGGTTTTAGTGGGAGAATGGTAGGTGGCCCTGCCCACTTGCCAATATACAGGTGCAGCATTGCTGGGGGAAGGTGTTGCACCACCTTTTTTATGGGCATAAACAGGTGTGAGCAGAATTTATTTCCTAGAGCTAGAGAATAGCAGGTCTCAAATGGTAGCCAAGATTATTCAACCCAGTAGACATAAGACTGAAAGGTGTTTGTAAATAAAATGTAAGTTTGGTCAATTAGAAATGTAAGAATTGCCAAGAAAAAGATCACATGTGTTTGGCTTATTTGACTAATCATGCTATGTGTAACTAGTGTTGTAGCTGAAACCTGTCATCTTCCCTCTGCCAGTTCCCTGATAACCCCAGTCATGCTCTAATAACCCAACATTCACATTTATCCTTCCCACCTCAAGGATGTCCACCCTTTTTTCTCTCTCTGGCCTCGGGAGGAGTCTTTGTCATTAGCTTTGGACTCTTAATTCCCTACAGGCTGTTGAACAGCCTTACCTCTCCCCTTCATGCAGATTCCTACCTACCTTGCTCCCTTGAATATAGGAGTTTTTTAATTGAGTTGTTTCAAAATGGAATGATAAAGATAAATAGATGACACTCAACATTTCGATTCTTGAGATTCAAAATTTGCTAGATTTTAGATAACTAATAATTGTCCGTTGCTAGCTATAAGAAAAAAGAGATTGCAATGGCTGGAACCAACACTAGGCTGACATATGAAAATATTAGGTATTCATTCTTGATTTGCATTTAATTGATTGTACTGTGTGGACATTTTTGTTTGTTTCTTTTTCTTTTTTTTTAAAGATTTCATTTATTATTCTTAGAGAGAGGGGAAGGGAGAAAGGCAGAGAGGGAGAGAAACATCAATGTATAGTTGCCTTTCACCTGCCTCCAGCTACAGACCTGGCTAGAGATTTGGCTTGCAACCTGGCTATGTGCCCTGGCTGGAAATTGAACCAGTGACCTTTGGGTTCGCATGCTGTCGCTTTATCCACTGTGCGACCAGACAGGGCCTTGTTTCTTCTTAATGATTTGTTTTATTGATGACTATTCCCTTGATTAATTATATGTGTTATGTATGTCAGTAGTAAAATTGGAGCTCTAAGTAAAATACCAAGTAAGAGATAACTTTGTATTCCAACAGCAATTAGCCACACAACTTTTTCATTAATAAGTAAATAAACAAAAAAAATATTGTATTTACTAATGAAAACTAAATATTTTAATTAATCTCTTCTGCATTATAACAAAGCCTACCACTGAAAACATTTTTTCTTTCTCTATGAGGAGGACTAGTTATTAAAGAAATTTTTTTGAAAAGTATGCAAAACTTTTATATTCATTAATACATATTAAAATACTTCTATCCGAAAGATAGGGTGAAGGATAAGTCATATGTGTGCAATCTTCAATTCAGTAAAGAATATAGATAAAATGTATCTGATCTTACATTTTGCATTCAATAAAATATTAAGATAATTTTTTTCTGAAAATTGTTTCCCAAGTCTTTTTAATATTGAAAAAAACATAAAAATATTAATATTACAAGATTTTTATGGTGCTAGGCAAGATAACAAATCTGCTTGCACACTCAAAGGAAAATGAATAATAAATTTAATATTGCAATGAAGGTACATATTTTATGAATGCCATTCATAATTGCTCCACAGCATCATTGTACATTAGTATGGTATGTGTTAAGTTGTCAACTAATCTTCCAACAGTTGCTATTGAATATGTAATGGATCTAATAATATAAAATTAATGCATTTATAAAAATACTTAAATCCAATAAATTGTAGGAATTAGTGTAAAATTTCAGTGATGCACAATAAAAAAACATGTACCAAAATTTTTAACATTAAATATTGAGTCTGCACCTGGCTGGTGTGGCTTAGTGGATAGGAGCCAGCCTATGAACCCAAAGGTTGCTGGTTCGATTCCCCAGTCAGGCACATAACCAGGTCTCCAGCCAGGGCTCCAGCCAGGTCCATAGCTGGAGGCAGGTGAAAGGCAACCTTACAATGATGTTTCTCTCCCTTTCTTCCTCCCTCCCTGCCCTTCTCTCTAAAAATAATAAATAAAACCTTAAAAATAAATAAATATTGATTCTGCACCAAGAATGATGTTGAAAGTACTAAAACACATTTACTATGCAAATTAAGTTTTAGATAAATTAAAGACTTAAATATTGAGAAATGGAAAAAAGTAAAACACACCATTCAGGAAAACAGATAAATTAATAACATATTATGAACTAACTGGCAAGTCTGAAATTATTTTTATCATCATTTTTTAAGTAAATGATTTAGTATAACATTAGATTTATTAAAAATATTGCAGTGTGGCTCAGTGGATTGAGCACTGACCTGCAAACCTAATGATTGCTGGTTCAGTTCCCATCCAGGGCACATAACCAGGTTGCAAGCCAGGTCTCCAGCCAGGCCCCCAGCTGGAGGCAGGTGAAAGGCAACCATACATTGATGTTTTTTCCTTTTTATTCCTTTTTATTCTTCCTTCCCTTCCCCTCTCTCTAAAAATAATGAATAAATTTTTTAAAAATATTGCAAAGATGATATAGTTAATACTCCATATACAAGATCTGTCTCTGAAGCATGCATAATGCAAACTATTTAAATTATATTGACATTAGCTTGATACTTTTAGGACAGACCCTGTATAGTTTTCCTCATTCTTAACACTTTCATAATTATAGTTGCAAATGGTGACCCAATATAATGTTTTATTTTTACAAAGTGCATTTTTTAGATCTTTTTTTTTTTTTTTTTTTACCTAACATACCTTTTTATTTTCCAGAACCTCATCAAACACATATTACACTCAGTTGTCTTATCTCCTTAGTCTCCTCTTGGCATAACAGTTTTGCTGCCTCTGTTTTTGAAAGCTTTGACAGTTTTTAAAAATTTTTATTTATTATTTTTAGAAGGGGAAGGGAGAGAGGCAGAGAGGGAGAGAGACATCAATGTATGGTTGCCTTTCACCTGCCTTCAGCTAAGGACCTGGCTGGAGACCTGGCTTGCAACCTGGTTATGTGCCCTGGCTGGAGAATCAAACCAGTGACCTTTGGGTTCACAGGCTGGCACCTTATCTACTGTGCCACCAGCCAGGGCCTAACTTTGACACTTTTGTGGACTACTGCTCAGGTATTTTGTAGAATGCTTCTCTAATAGGATTTGTCTGACATTTTTCTTATGATTAGGCTGCTGCTCTATGTGTTGAGGAGGAAGAACACAGAGTGAAAGTGTTCTTTCACTATAGCATCTTATCAAAGGTTATAGTTGACCATAGAACAGTGTGGACATTAAGGGTTGCTGATCCCCGCACAGTTGAAAGTCTGTGTATATCTTTTGACTTCTCAGTCAGTCTTTTGCATGTAGGGATTCAATCACTCGGAGATTGAAACAGTATTTTTGGTCCACCATTGAAAATTTGCGAATGGCCCAATTGTATTCGTTGAAAAACATTTGCGACACATGGACTTGTGCAGTTCAAACTTGTGTTGTTAAAGGGTCAACTGTACTGCCACATGACTTAGCACTGTGGACATTGACCTTGATCACCTGGCTGAAGTAGTTTCTCCACTGTGAAAGCAAGCACCCCCTTCCTTTTCATAGTATATGCTTTGAAATGCAGTCACTACACAGAGCCCACAATAAAGGAGAAGGAAATTATGTTCCATTTCCCTGACAGGAAAGTTTCTACAAGTATTTTGGAATTCTCCTGCACTGGGTATTTATCTCTTCCTTCCCATCTATGTATTTATGTGTTTCATTATGGATTATGAATACTTATAGTTTGAATTATAATATAATACTATTTAAATATTCTTCATATTTTTTCTCAAGTATTATATCTTTAGCCAGTGAAGGTCTTGTAGTTGGCACCTCTGTCCCTTTGACACATTCATATCATCTGTGTGTACTTGAGGCACAAAGTTGTTTCTTTAGATCATTGCTTTACATTCTGGCAATTCAAGATGCTGCAGGCTCATTTTATGTATTTCTTGCCATAGTCCTAAAGAGCCACAATTTATCAAAAGAGCTTTACTTTCTGGAATAAAAGAATTGCACTAGAAACCAAGATCTGAGTGCTTAATATGTTTCATTCTACTGGATATTGTTGCTTGCTTGTAGGTCTTCTCAACAGAGTGCGATCATGGATATGTGTATACTACGTCATACACATGTACTATCTTTCAAAATTTCTATATGTCACCATCAGTATTACTGTACTAATCTAAACATGAGTTTCAAACTCAGATTCAAACCCATGTGGGTTACTATAACCTTCCCCATTCCTTACTTATCTGTAATCTCTTACCTTAACAATAAGACACCTGGCTCCCAAGACTTGCCATGAGGCTAACTTGTTCAGGTTCAGAATACACGTAAATCAGTATCAGAATTTTTAACTCATATGCCTGTGGTGGGGAATGCCCAACTAGAGCCTTGAGCTTACCTATAGTGTATAAGCACCTTTAGTATATGGACCCTACTCAAGTCCAAAATTACTTTGATCATCACCCTTTTGCCCCTCTTCTATCAGTGAGGCCACTTCATAAATTCATAAGACAGATTATACTTGAAGAAAAAAGTAATATTTTAATCAATAAAAATAAAACTTTTAAGGCAAAGTGTAATGTAAGTAAAATCCATTCACAAATGTTGATCAGCCAGTGTGATGGGCTATTAATGAGGGTTATATTGTCACATGTTTTTCCTTAGTGCACTCACACACACACATACACATACACGCACACACACACATATGGGTTTTCTTCTCTTTTTGTAGGGCATTAATGCTATAATGAAGGCCACATCCTCATGACCTAATCTCACCCTAATTAATTCTCAAAATTTCCACCTCTAATTAACATATTGAAGGATAGGTTTCAACATACAGTTTTAGTTTAAACATGCAAACATTTAATCCATATTACATTTAGCTCATATTTGAAATGGATAAAATTACATTTATGTGGATTTATGTATGTTTGTGTGTAAATCTATAGCCTATATTACTTTTGCCAACATGGAGCAACTTTATTTTTGTAATATTCATTTGGCATGGGAATATATATATATATATATATATATACACACACACACACACACATATATATATATATACACACATATAAATTGTTTTAATTAAAATGTAAGAGGAAATGCAAATTAAAAATGTATAATAAGTGAACAAATATCAATTTAATCTAAGTTTAAAATGAGATCATTTTAAAGTTAAATAGCAGCTGGAAGTAATTAGCTATTAATTTTCATATCTTTTTTCAAAATGTAGGTTGGCCTAGAGCAATTAACTCAATAGATGACTTTATTTTAACATGCCACTTCAAGCTTAACTATTATGATCTGTTGAACTTGTCTAGAGTGTTCACTTCAAACAAAATGATGAGCTCATTTCACAGTTATAGATTGATCTGTCTTTCAAGGTGGCACCCATAGACTATAAAATACTCTACATACCCACACTATAAAAATTCGGTTGTTTATGTTTTGTATGCAATAGTTAGTAATTAGAATTAAGTAAGTTTTTGTCCTGTAAACCATTATTAACTTTTTAGCTTCAGGAATTGATTTAATTCTAATCAATATCCAAAATAAGTTTATTTATTTTTTCTTTAATAAGAATGGCTTATCTTGTCTAAATAGCGTGTGATTTGTGGAAAATCAAATATATTGCTACAGAGAATTTCAGAAAATTAAAATACAGTTGGTCCAATATGTGAAGTCAATTTTGATGGTCCTGTGAGTGAAATGTTACTAGGAATATTGCTGCTGGTAACTGAAGCATACACACAAAGGCATGTGACATTTTGATCTGATAGTAAATATGCAGACAGGGAGAAATTTCCATTTTTTATTTGGTATGTTGAAAAGCTTTCAGGACGACTATTAACATTCTAGTGCTATGAATATTTATGTAGCAACCTTTCCAATATTTCAAAGTGTGAGACAGACACTGGGTAAGAAAAAATGAAGAACGCGATTGTTTCGGTGGAAGTGGTTATAATTTCGAATGCCTTCAATGTCCAGCAGATAAAATCAATAGGGGCGGCAGCTACAAATCAGAGTGTGCACAACCTGCCTCAGGGCTTTCCAGTTTAATGTAAAGAATTCTGTTCGAGCCAAACACAAGTTATACTCAAGATGAAACCGCCTTGTAGGTGTCCAGGGCTCTGAAAGTTTGGCCAAGTCATCAAACATTACTCATGTTGAGTAAAAGACTACCTGGCAGGTCTCAGGGAGACAAGGCGCCCTTTACATACCAGAATTGGTGCTCAGCCAACGCATTGGCGAACCTGAGCCGCAGTCTGAACTTGGCCCTACCCCATCATCTGCTCCATGCACAGTCTGGAGCCAGAAACATGCACTCAATCTCCATTCTTAGCCCAGGAAACTCAGCTGTGAGGCCTCCTCACCTAGAGTCCCCTAACCATGCCTTCCCTAAGCAACTCCTCATGAGGAGCTGTTTAACTATTAAAAAATTCATAACATTTAAGCAACTAAGGTTTAATTGCTTTTGGATGCATTAAGTTGTGGTTACCTAGAAATTTCATCTAAATTTTCAAATATACTCTCAAATTAGTAATAATATTCATGAATTTGTTTATGTTTAAAATTTTTTGTATTTCCCTAATTTTTTTTTCTGTGCCTAGTATTTTGATCTGTGCCTAACATTTTTATCCGAGCTTTCCCATTGCAATCAAAATGGTCATTTTTTATATTTGTAGTTTGTTTCCTCCTTAGTCTCCACGTTGTCTTTTCAGCTGGTACCACCAGCTAACTGGTTTTTGTTTCCTGTGCTTCCTGTTCCCTGGATCATTCCTCTTTTACCTCATTCCACCTCCCGGATTGATTTCACATAATCTTATGGTACATTTTTCATTTATACTATAATAATTAATATGTGCTTATTACATATCATGCATGGGGTATGATCCTGTCAGCAAAACATAACAATTTCCTTTTTCATGTCCTTTCATTCTAGGGAGAGAGAAAAATACTAGTCCAACGATCAAACATGCAAGTAAAATTTCAGAGGTGACAGGCATTATTACAAGGGAAAAGAACCAATTCTATGAGAATGTGGCATAGAGGCACATAATTTCACTAGGGTCATCAGTAACCACTTTCCTTAAAGAAGTCATGCTTCTTCTAATAACTGAAGAACAAATAATATTTGAGGCAACAAGGAGGGATGGTTTGGCCCTCTAGAGAAAAAAAAAAAACACACATGTGCAAAGATCCTGTGGTTGAAGGGGCATGTGGTAGAAAAGAGAAAGCCTGCTTGAGTGACTGGAGAGGAACAAGCCATGTGAGATAGGAGTATGTGGAGAGAGATGAGGCAGACCATGAACTTAATGATCAGCTTTTATGATCATTAAAGGAGATTGGTTTTCACCATTTAAGTCAATGATGACACTTATGTTGTATACAAAGTACTTTCACAGCAGTAAAGAGAGGGGTCAGAAGGGGCCAGAAGGATTCCAGTAAAGTACTTGTGGCAGGAATTCAGAGAAAATATGATTGTAGCTTGTACTAAAATTGTGATGCTATGAAGATTGCTGGATTGAAACAAATTATATTTTAGAGATGAAAATGATAGGAGATAGTATGTACTGGGTTTGAGTGGGACTGAGGCTGAGTCCTTTTCATTCTGCCTGTATCATATATTTCATATGGATTAAATATTTTATGTGCATCTATGTTGTCTTAATATGGACTGTAATATCTTTAAGATAGATGTAACATAATCTTTAACATAGACCTTAATAAAATGTTTTATTATATTATAATCTTACCCAGCAAGTTGCTGGCTTCAGAATCAATTCCCCCCAAAACTTTTATCCATTCTACTCATATATCCCTATTTAATAGAATTCAATACTTTCAAACGAACATAAGTTCCTGAATATTTTAGGCAAGATTTTTTTCTACCATTCATGATTACCAAAACCCAATTGTTCCAAACAGATACTAATTTTCATGCTTTGTGCCTACACTTCTGTCTTTGTGTATCCTGAGGAGTCCCTTTCTTTCTTTCAAACAAGTACACGGACATTATAACATTCACTTAACAGATATGCCTCCTTTAATCAACTCTTTCCTGGATTTTCTAGAGTTCTGACTACTCTTCTTTTTACCCTAATTCTCTATCTTGTAATACCTAAGCATTACTTTTTTTTTTATTACAATTTTAAAAAAATTTTGGTTTAACTCTCAAACCAAAGTAAAATAAAATGAAAGACAATGCCATTTAAAAAAAAAAAGATTTTATTTATTATTTTCAGAGAGAGGGGAAGGGAAAGAGACAGAGGAGGAGAGAGACATTAATGTATGGTTGCCTTTCACCTTCTTCCAGTCACAGACCTGGCTGGAGACCTGGCTTGCTACCTGGTTATGTGCCCTGGCTGGGAATCGAACCAGCAACCTTTGGGTTCACAGGCAACTTAATCCACTGAGCCACCAGCCAGGGCTCATTTTTTTACATGAGTAGTGTATTATTACTTCTAGAATATGTGCTTGTTAAATAGTGGGTGGTCATTAAATTGTTTATCTTTCATGGAATCTGAGGTACAATACTAAATGTCTGCAAAAACAAAAACAATGAATTTTACCCTTTTGTAATGTAATGTTTAAAAAATGCAATGCCTGAAACAATGTTACAATATTCACTTTCTAATTTTGTTGACAAGTATAATTTTCCTTTTTATAAATAAACAGAATGCACATATTCTCAACAGTGAGACTAAATTCTCTAATGTGGTACATTAGTAAATGCTATAGAAAGTTTCTCAAGATAATTCAAGGAAAAATATTTTAAATTGTAAAAGCATAATTGAAGCCATTGCATATCTTTAGTATTTTGACTTTACACATAAAGAAAATCAAAAGCTAATTATTATTCATGTTTGATAACATTGCTGCTTCTAGTAATTCTTATGATAGTAAAAATACATTTTTATGGTAAGCAATAGAAATCCATTTGAAAACTTGTAATAATGTTTGTGTTGTTAGTTTTGTTTTGTTTTGTTTTGTTTTTAACTTGGACTCATTAGAAATTCAGTACTGGTTCAATTTGTATATTTTATTTCTATCAAAAATATTAATTAAATCATTATGGATACCTTATATGGAATAGTATACTTGTTCTTCAACGTCAATTTTATGGCTGAAAACCTGTGAAATTTTATAAAATTTAACATGTTTCCAATTTTGCTCTAGTCAAGGAATGTGCCATTGATTACTAGTGAGGTTATAGTTATGTGTTGCCATGGTGGAAAAGGGTGAAATTTGACTTAACTCTAGCCCCTACACACTTTAGTATTGATACAAGAGAAAACATCTTAATGAAAGCATTCAAACTATTTCCCAGCACCAGGACACTCACACTGTGTCTTTCCAAGACAGTTAAATCAACATTCTAAAATTGGTATGTTTGTTTATGTTATCCCATAACCTCTGGAATTGATTCAGAAGTCTAAGTCTATACCGCATAAAGCCATGGGTGCCAACCCAAATCATTTGGTGGCGTAGGAAATGGGACTCAGAGCACTTCTGGCTTTGCTTGTTTTATTGATTTCTATTTTCACTTTAACCTCTCATTGAATCATTGACTATTGTCAAGTGCTAGTTATGGCCATTGCCTGGAATGGGCAAGAATAGACAAGCAGATTTACAGTTATTTTAATTTAATGTATTCTGTTTTTGTATTTTTCTGCTATAGCTTTTCAAATTTTTGCTTGTATTTTTATGGGTTTTTTTTTTTTAAAGATTTTATTTATTATTTTTAGAGAGAGGGGAAGGAAGAGAACCATCAGTGTATGGTTGCCTTTCACCTATCTCCAGCTACAGAGCTGGCTGGAGACCTGGCTTGCAGAGTGGTTATGAGCCCTGGCTGAGGAATTGAACCAGTGACCTTTGGATTAGCAGGCTGGCGCCTTATCCATTGTGCCACCAGCCAGGGCTGTATTGCTGTATTTTTATGTTTATATATACAATACAAAGAAGTTTGGTTATGTTAAATAAGTTGACTCAAGACTATATATATATATATATATATATATATATATATATATATATATATGAAAGAAAAATTCTGAGATGTTTGAAATCGAGTTACAGTGTCAGGAAAGTGAATAAAGGAAACCGTTAGTCTGTTAATGGCTGTTGGCCAGCTAACCTAAGACTGCTCACGTTCCTTCTACTGCCTGTTGGCACCTGGATTAATTTCCAGGCAGCTGTCTGCACAGATTATTTTAAACAGACACCACTTAACTCCGGGAGCCTCCATTTGCTATTGACATGAGAGCTTTTGGACTGAGGCCTATAGCCAATCTACAGGAGTGGACACTTTTTGCACACTCCGCCCCTGTCCCAGAGTTGGCACACTTTACCTTCTCCAGCCCTTTTGCCTATAACATAAATTCTTTCAGACTACCTCTTTGTTCCCCCTCCCCTTGCTGAATGTATACTCACAAAAACACTTGCAACTCTAGGACACGGACATGTTGTTTTTCCACCTACCTGGTTTGCATGTGGTTTAGAGTCCACGCCCAAGACCAGTCTTCTCTTTCACCAGCAGTTTTGCCTCAATAAGACCCTGCATTAAGAAGACAGTCATGGAAATTCATTTTTTAAACAATATAAATTAAACAATAAATAGATTATAGAGTTGAAAAGTCATCAAGTTTTACATGGTCTTTTAGGCCGGCCTTCACTTACTTTCCTAACCAAACAGTAAATATAAAGTTGTAGTCCAAAAATGGTATCTTGTGAACACAGTTTATTTGTTTTATTCCTCTTATTTTTTTTAAGATTAAAAAAAAATTTATTCATTATTTTTAGAGAGAAGGGCAGGGAAGGAGGAAGAAAGGGAGAGAAACATCAATGTATGGTTGCCTTTCAACCTGCCTCCAGCTACAGACCTGGCTGGAGACCTGGCTTGAAACCTGGTCATGTGCCCTGGCTGGGAATTGAACAGTGACCCCTAGGTTCGCAGGTCTGCTCCAATCCACTGAACCACACCACCCAGGGCTTATTCTTCTTTTTAAAATGCATTGGTGACAATATTAGTAAGCATTTACATAAAGAGAAAGCCACTTTAATATAAATAAGTCCAGTTCAAAATCACTATTTTAGTTATGTTGTTATATTTTTTGCAGGCATCATAAACATAACTATTTTCAATATATTATATTCTGCACTATATTTCAATTTATAAGTAGAGACTTGATTTCCATTTTAAAAGTGTGCTATTCCTAATATAACATTTGACTTAAAACAAATAAAATATATTTTCAAATGCCCACCGAAAGCTTGTAATACCATGTGGAAATAACTGCAAAACAAATCAATGCCTGAATATGATTACCCGTGATTAGGAAGTTTACTCATGATCTCTTGACCTCATTCATAATGTTGGCCATCTGGGACTATTGTGTGACAGTTAGAAGACTTTTTACAGGAGTTCCTAGGTTCTATTATTAAAATGAAAAATATTTAAAGATCTGTGTCTCCAATTGATCTCCAATTAGCTTAATAAGTGAAAAAAAATAAAATCTCTTGAAATTATTGAATTAAAATATGTGGGTTCTTGATACTCAAGTTGTGGAAAAGCCTCAAAAAAGTTATTTGAAAATATTCATCAATACATTATTAATTATGTATCATTCTTTAGATTCTTGACACCCTTGGAGAAGTATAGAAAATATCTTGCTGTCAAATTTGTCATATTGTGCCATGGCTAAAAGCAAAATCTTTGGAACCAGAAAACTTGGGTTGAAATTGCATCTTTATCATCCATGAACTTTATATCTTTGGGAAAATATCCTAAATGGATCTCAGTTTTTCCATCTGTAAAATGGTGTAGTAATAGTATACACTTCAAAAGATGATTTCGAGGATCAAATAAAGAGAGTGAGATAGTATTATGTATGTGGAAAGTATTACATGTTTTAGGTTTTTTATTTAATAAAGGCTTTTACTTTAATCATCTGAAATTTAAAAATCACCTTTGCCCTGGCTGGTGTGGCTTAGTGGATTGAGTGCTGACTTGAGAGCCAGACGGCCATCTTTTTGATTCCCTATCAGGTCACATGACTCAGTTGCAGGACAGGTAGTGTGAGAGGCAACAAACTGATGTTTCTCTTGCACATTGGTGTTTTTCTCCCTCTCTTTCCCCCTCTCTAAATATAAAAAATAAAATAAAATATTTAAAAATTAGAATCACCTTTATTTACATCAATGTAAAGCCTTATGAAAAAGGTGTGTTAATCAAATGTAGAATATATCATACAATATAGCTAGCACAGTAGATTATATAAATAATAAAATCTACTTATTATTAGTCACACAATGTATTAAACACCTCAATAAACCCATTTTCTGTAATTTTTCCTTTAAATTGTCTTTCTTATACCAGTATAAAACACCAGTGCAATATCTAATACATCCTCAATTGCAGTTGCTCTCTCTACTACATTTCTGCATAACAACCTTAAATCAAGCAAAAATGCTGAACTATTGGTAAAATTTAACTCAGTGAAGATGAATACATTATTCATCCTATGTTCTAGGGGTTATGTGCAAGTCAACAAAATTAATGTAGCCAACTTTTATTTTAAAAGTTGTGAAACATTGTAGTCACAATAATGTTTTATGAAATATGTATATAAATCATCTTTGTGTTATAATTAAGAAATATCTATTGTGTCTTTTAAAGTATGTATTTTCAGGTAACTTTGATAATGGCTACTTTCTTTTAGATAGGTTACTATTTAATCAAACACAAAACATATTTTCTTAAAGATAATCACAAGGACAATGGGCATTGAGATAATAGTGTTCCTATTTGTCTTTAAATCTATAAAGCAAAAGAAGAAAATTGGGACCAAGAAACTATTACATGCACTTCATTATATAATTTGGTACAAAGAGAAACTTTTAAAACAAGTAATAAAGTAACTGAAAATGAGCAAGTGTGATGTGTGTGTGTGTGTGTGTGAAATGATATATATTTTTTCAGGCACTAATATTGTAGGCCAGTCTTATGAAATCAAAACAAATCAAAGTAACACATAAATTGACTAAGCATTGGGCTGTAAACTCTCTACTTCAGCATTCACATACCTCACAACTTAAAAATATTTTTTTCTCCCAAATTATGAAACGTTTCTGAAATTTAATTAAATTAATAACTACGATAAGTTAAATTGGCATTGCAAATTCCAGATAACACCATAGTTGATATTATTTATTTGCTAATGACATAAATTTGTCTAGTCTTCACTCAGGTTGGAGTATTTTTTCTTTGGACTCACATTCTGGATGTATACTGCAATGTGCAATGCATAATATCCTGTGTATTATTTTTCCTATCATTTTCCTATTCAGTCTTTTACTATCTGCCAATATATTTTCCCCTTTAATATCATTATATGGCAAAAATTGAACAATTGAACATAATAGCAATGATTGTATTCATTACTAACGACTCCACTATCATCTAAACTGTCTTGCTTTACTATTTTATGCAAATAAAGACATACAGATGTCTAAAAGTGACAAATGGATATAAATTTCTTCATATGTCCTAGAACAACAAAGAAAACTTAATAAAATCATTGTCCCATGGACATGGACAGCAGGGTGGGAATTGACTGTGGGGGAGGGGCCGGGGTGGATGGGACGGGGAAGAGAAATGGGGGAAAACAGGACAACTATAATAGAATAACAATACACTCATTTTAAAATATCAAATCATTGTGAAAGTATTAAATTATACTTAAAGTAACACATTTTTAAATGTTATAGCTAGGTGAGTACCAAACAACTAAAACAGACCCAGTGAATTATATTGCGAAGAGGGAAGGTTATTTGGGTTCCAGAAAAGTTCTTTTACATGAACATTTTTTCAAAAGGTATATATGATATTTATTACTTTCTGATATATATTATATGCATGTATATTTATTCTGATATAGTGAGTTTAGAATAAGTGAGCACTTTAATTTTATCATTTTAAAATTGTGTTAAAATATAACAAAAATTGTAATGACAGATTGTTGATTTTAATGTATACTGTATAACATAACATGGTACATATAAGAATGTTATGCACCATGCTACATGTAAGAATCTAAAATATAATAATTGTGAGATGATTTCTGAATTATCATTTTTTAGTAAGTAAATATAATCTAAATTTCCATTATACTGGTGTCACTTCCATAAAATAAATCAAACAAAATACCTACAGATAAACAACTAAAATACAACCAATGAAATACTTTTGTTACAAGGCAAAGAACTATAGAAAACTATAATCAGGGCCACAACTGATGTAAGATAATAGTGATAACACCAACAATATTTGTATCACAAAATAAAATACATGCATATTAAATTATATTTTTCTAATAATTTTACTATATTTAAAGAAAATATTAATTTGCTCTTTTGATAGATGTCAACTGATTTTGTTTTCAAATGATTGAAGATTGGTTTAAAATAATAAAATGAACAGTCAGTTTAGAGATATGAGTTGCATGTTCAGTTTAAAAAAACTGCATACATATTAAAATTTTGGGAGAATCAAGGTTATGACTAATGCCCATGAAGGAATAAGAGAGCAGTGTGCTGAAACTAATTTCCCTTAGGACTTGTTCTGTGCAAAAATTGAGATTTGGTTACTTTCATTTCTCTATTTTCATTTCTTTATTTCTATGAGCTCTGTGATATCTAACCCTTTAATTTTTTCAAAGACTGAGAAGTCACCAAAATTTCAAAGATATGCCCAAAGATATGTCCAAAACTTAGACAGAATGAAGTCAAGTATAATTAAAAGATGTATCTCTGCTTTTCAAATATATTTGCGTTACATATTTTAACAATACAAATATCAAAATCATCTCCATATTTAAAAACATGATTGTATAAACCTATCACCTTAATGATCTAACTAGGGTTTAGAGGAGGAAAATACCCTCCATTCTCCTCTAGAAAATAACTCTTATTTTTCCAACAGTTTTTTGACTACATACCTATTTTATTTACCAGTTTTTCCTTCTGCAAATTTGATACTTCAAATTTCCCTTTACTCTGTGTTCCTTTGCTTCTATTTCTTTTTCTTTTTTCTTTCTTTTAAACAAGATTTTATTATCTTCAGAGAGAGGGGAAGGGAGAGAGGCAGAGAGGGAGAGAGACATCAGTGTGTGGTTGCCTTTCACCTGCCTCCAGCTACAGACCTGGCTGGAGACCTGGCTTGCAACCTGGTTATGTGCCCTGGCTGGGAATCGAACCAGCGACCTCTGGGTTCGCAGGGCGGCGCCTTATCCACTGAGCCACCAGCCAGGGCTTGCTTCTATTTCTTAATTCTCTGGAATATCTTTTGGCGCTCTCTTTAACACTCTAATTCTGCTTGTCTTTCCAGCCACAACAGAAGCTCCAGCTCTTCGAAAGACTCGTCTGAAATTTTGAATTTCAGTTACTGCATTTGTGCTTGACTAGTTCCTTCTATATGTCTATATCACAGCATATCTTTGAAATTTTGGTGACTTCTCAGTCTTTGAAAAAATTAAATCTACCTAAAATAAAGTAATAAACCCAATCCCTAGGAAAGAAATTTTTACTTTTAAAGAAGTGACTTGAATGAACTTTCAATTGCTTATTTCCTCAGGCTAAAATTGGTTCCAAAAGTATATTTTTAATTGGTTCCTAAAGGTTTTTTTCTCCCCTCAAATAGAATCATCAAACTCACTTTCAAACAGAATTTGAAGCCTACATTAGCCTAAGGTGAAAAAAAAAGACAAAATTTATGTCTACATTTTATTAAATCTAGCTCTTTTTATGTTTCGTCATACCTGAAAATAATTTTTTTAATGTTTCTTTTTTGTTGTTAATTGGTGAGATATATGGGAGTAAACTTAACATAAAGCACTTTCCAATTGTACATATATATTATATGGAAAGATTATGGAGCTATAATTCAAGTCTAAATGCAAATTGTATATATTAACCAGTTTGTTTATGATTTATGATGTTTAATTAAGTAGATTAATTTTATTTTAGCATTTATTTTATATTTTGCCTTCTCTTGCCATATATGTATTGTTCATACCAGGGAGGAAGCTATTGTTGAAATTAATGTAAAATTAAAAAAAAATCAAATAGATTTGTGTGGCTATACATAATTTTTCAAAAAAAGAAATTAGATTCTGTTTATTGAAATCTGAAGGAATACTCTTTTAATGTATACCTGTTGTGAAAGGTTTATTCTATTATAGTTTTTTTTTTTTTCCAGTCTATAATACTTCATTCACCATAAATCTAATCTTGCTCTGGTTGGTGCCAAAAAAGTAAAAGGGGGAGTTAGGGGAGCCATCAATAGATTCAATGGTATCATCCTTAATATCCAGTTCTTTATTCTATATGCTTGATATTTAGCTATAGTTTATACTTATCTTAGAAAATAGAGGGTATAGACCATATTACCAAATTTAAATAATTATCCTATTACACTTAGGGGAAATATAGAACTAGGTTTCTGTGAGCCTCTGGTCACAAAATTTTTCTCAACTTATGAATGCATCAACCATGTTTTGCTGTTTGCAACACCCTACCAAATACATACATTGCTTATCTTGAACTTGGAATTCACCACCAACAGCACTATAACTCAAAACTGAACAAAGCTTATTTAACACACCTATTTTCATTTCAAGGCTTATCACAGCTTTCTTAAACTTAGAACACCAGGTAGCAAGTCAACACTACATTTTGTAGCCATTATAAGAAAGAAAATCAACCGCAAAGGCACAAAATTACAACAAACTTGACACTAAATAAAGTGCACAAAAGGGACACCACCTTGCAGTACCAGGTCTGAAACCAGAAGGATGAGCTGCCTTCTTCTCCCTCCTTGGAGACTATGCCAATCAGGTGGTTCACATGTTTTGCTGCATTTTTATGCCCATGAAGAGCAATGGAAGAAACACAAATATTGATTTGGGGGTTACAGATAGATTTTCACGAGCATGCAAACTCATAACAAATTTGAGTAAAAAAATTGAAGGTGTACCTATGCAGAGTCTATGTAGATTTGGGCTTCCCCTTCCTGACTCTTTTCTAAGGTTTTCCCTTTGGATTTCAGGAGCTGTGATTGCCCTGGACCTGGGCTTCCGCTTCCACAGAAGAATGAGGCGATGGGGCTTTTTACTGAAGTTTTAGTCTCCCTGTTAGATGTAACCCTTGGCTAGTTTCTGGCACAGTGTAATGTAAATGAGAAACTCATCCTTCAAGCTGTGTTTTTTCCTGTATCCAAGGGTTAACTTCCTCCTAATATCTGCATTTTTATATTCTTTCCTGAAAATGTACTTATCTTTTTAATCCAGCTTAAATCATTGAAATATCTCAGAAAAAAAGAAAAATTAATATTTTATATACCATATGCCAAGAAGCATGCCTCACTAGAATATTGTATAGCAATATTTTGTTAAAAGATACGCAGGCCAACTTAGATAAAAGTATCAAGGGGGAATTTTCAATAAAATATTTTATTTATTATTTTTTCAGAGGGAGGGGAAGGGAAAGAGGCACAGAGGGAGAGAAACAGAGAAACATCAATGTATGGTTGCCTTTCACCTGCCTCCAGCCACGGATCTGGCTAGAGACCTGGCTTGCAACCTGGTTATGTGCCCTGGCTGGGTATAGAACCAGTGACCTTTGGGTTTGCAGGCCAGCACCTATCCACTGAGCCATCAGCCAGGGCTAGAATGGGAAGTTTTAGTTGACATGTTGTGGGGAAAATTTTTCCATGCAATGATTAGGTTTAATGTTTTACACATTTCCACAAAAATGAATCTCTCTTTACTATCATATGTTACCTATGATCCTGGGTTGTCAATGTCTCAAGCTCAGAGGTGACAGTGTGCCAGCAAAAGGTTCAGAGCAAGTGGCAGAGTCCCAGGAGAAAGGGGTGGGAGGCCGTGGTAAACTCTTTTATTCATAGATTGGTGACAGTTTACTCTGCTGCTACTCTGTACTTCTTTTAATCGAATTACATTTTTCATGAAAAATGAATGCTGTTTAAAAGGTGGCAACATTGAACACTAATTCCCTAGCAGCATTTCTTAGATTCCCATAAGACCTGAAATACAAACTATTATGAACTATCACCCAGGTGTTATTGACACAATGTCATTTTTCTGTGCTTGTAAGTTGATACTTCAGATCAAGTGCTGCAGATGACATTCTGAAAGCATGCAATTGGTTTCAAACCCTCCACATCCTCCCAGAAACGTATGAACAGCTGCACGAGACACATTTCCTAAGATGAGAGAGACTGCTTTTTGTTTTACATGGGAGTAGTTTAAATGGTAGGCTGGCATTTACAGAAATAAATATTTAAGCATGGAAAGTCATTAAGATTAAAGGTTTACAATAACAGATTATCATTATGCATCAAAATAAACATTGTACTGTATTCATTTGACGGTAATCTGGCTAACATATGAAGAATGAAATAATTGATTTGATTTTGACCCAACTAGTGAAGCAATTATAACCTTTGCAAGAGTAAATTATAGTGTATCCTAACCTTTTCATCATTTTACATTTATATTATCACAAGATCATTATTCAAAAAGAGAAGCAAAGGTTTTGCCGTGAGTTCTTCCTCAGAATTACATTTCAATTGTACATTAAAGTGAAATGTAAATGATAGAAAGAGGAAGGTAGGGAGAGTCTAGCAAATCTACTGCAGTTATTCATCTGTGATACTCACTATGGTTTAAGTCTTAACCAAAACAGCAACCCATTTTGTTTCAGCAACAAATCTGTTGATATTTTCATGAAGCCACTGCACATTTGTTCTTTGAATAATGTAGCACATAACTTTTATTAGCAAAATGCAAGGAAGATTTTACTTACAGGGAGAACTTCATGACCTAAGAATTTTAATTAAAAAATACCAAGTGAACTTGAGTAATGGACACCTGCGAACATTAAACTAAATGAAAATTGTAAACCTTTAAAATGAAAAATCGAATTATCCCCTGATTTGTTGAACATAATAATGCTTATTGAAATGAGTCAAATGACATTTTTTCTTATGAAGGTCTTACTGATATATGGCATTTGAAACTTACTTCATTGTTCATGAACATTAATGCTTAATTTCAAAGATCATTTAATGCAAAGTCTGGGTTTAGACTCTTAGATTTGCTTGCTGAATTGATTTGATGAGCTTAAAGAAAGACATTACTTAATCAAAATTCAAACATGGGGACTCTAAATTATCAAAAGTGAATTCTCAATACCGTACATTTCATTTTGCTCATTTTTAAAGGAAAAGAAATGTTGTCTAATTTTAGTCCAGTTGTTTCCAATGACAACAATTTTACACTACTATTTATATTTAGACAAAAGCATGATTTGCTTTTGTTTCATTTTAACGTAATTCATCTTAAAAAATATGTGCTGCCCTGGCTGGTGGCTCAGTGGATAGGCTCTGGTTTATGAAGGGCCTCTGGTTCGATTCCCAGTCAGGGCACATAACCAGGTTGCAAGCCAGGTCTCCATCTAAGTCTGTAGCTGGAGGTGAAAGGCAACCATACATTGATGTTTCTCTCCCTTTCTTCCTCCCTTCTTGACCTTCTCCCTAAAAATAATGAATTAAAAAATACATGTGCTAATGGCCTACAATGAACCATCTTCTATTCCATTTTCCAAAGATCCGATCCTTCAGTGAACCAAAGACACCTTGTTTCATGACCCTTCCATTCTAGAAGTGATAGGGCAACTGGTAAGAAGAAACATAAACACATACATTATGTTTTACATTAAAATTGTGGGGTTTTTTGGAAATAAAAAACACAAAATCAGACAAGAAAAGGCTTGTGATTGTAAGTGGACCTGGGAGAGAGTTAACCTTCCAGTTAGGCTGACGTGTGTAAGCTTTCTTTTTTAATGATATTTGATCAACAATTGGGAGAAGCGAGGGAGTTCACCATGAAGATACGTGGGGAAAATTGGTGCAAGTAGTGTCAGTGCAGAATCCAGGTGTGGCACCTGAGTGGGACATTTGGAGACAGCTATGCAGCCAGAGTGACTGGAGAAGGAGGATAGTGCACAAGAGGAGGCGTAATTCAAAACGTCTGAGAACTAAGGTGGGCCTGGTAATGATGTGGGGATTTTAAGTCATTTAAAGCCAATTTAAGTCAGTCTTACACTGGATTGAAATGGGGAGTAAATTTGAAGTGTTTAGCCAATGGGTAAAAGACTGAACTTGCACTAGGGTCAAACCAGGTCAGCTAGTTACAAGGCTAAGGCTGTAATTCACTGAGGGAGAGATGGAAAATATAGCAAATCCAAATAAGTATATCTATTTGAGGAAATATCCTGAGGCATTTTTGAATTGGAGACCATCTAGTTTAAATACCTGTGCATCCAATATTCAAAGGATTTTAAAAAGTTATTAAATGGCAAGTTTCTCTTCTGTGGAGAATTACTTTTGACAGGACATTTTTTAATGTAATAACTACATTCCAGTGTGAATTATTTGGCATGCAGATTACATAAAATACACTGAAACACAGTACAGTGGTACACACAGTAAACTTGAAGAGGAGAATTTAGCAAGGCTTAATTCATAGCCTTATGTTGCCAATTGAAAGATGCAAGTCCTTAGTGTTGTCAACCTAGTGTGGCATGTAGGCTTGAAACATTTTTATCTTTCCTCCTTCCAAAACATGTTTCTCAGAGTTTCACCAATAGTTGAATTAACAGCCAGAGATTAGGTGTGGCTCACAGATAATTCCAGAGCTGTTTTATAATCTTAAACTACATTTGGAAATAAAAACACCTTTACCACAGCACTTTTTCATGGCATTCCTGTGCATGCCATGTTTAATAAAGTACTATCTTTCAGGTCCTTATGCTTTTTATATTTATGTAACTAACCATTCTGATCTATTCCATCTCATCATGACTGGAATCTGAATCACAGTAATTTGGGACAACTATTCAAGATCTTAACTGGTCTATATTTATGTATCTAACAAGTTTGGCTAGTCTTGTGTTTTCACATGGATTTCCACATCCACAATTTAGGAAGATTGTGTACATTGAAATGACCCTTTCTCCCGGAAGTCCAGGATGTATTTACTATTAAAAAATTGGATCATCCTCCAAACCCTGGCTAACATTTTTACATGCATACGAATACATTGTAACTAATAAATAACCTAAAAGATGGTTTATAAACTATGAATAATTTCTACAAAACATACAGAGGTTGCATTATTAACAAATTGTTGATAATTAATGGGCAATTAAAAGTTAATATTTAACCAGTCTTGGGCTGCTGCTCAGGCACGCATATTCAGGGGAGGCTAAACGGAACAAAGGGAAGCATTGCCTGGAGTGTAGGGCTCCCCACGGCCCTTAATGGCACTGCTAGTCCTTAAGCACCTTTGGCACTTTGTTCAGCTTCAGCATCTCCTGCTTGCAACACGCTGCAGTCTCTCTCATTCCTCAACCTGGATCCCCAAAAGCAGCACAACTGTCTTTAGCTCTGTTCATTATACTATTGGCGAAAAGCAATATGGGAATCAACATTTAATCAAGGGTTCAATCTTGTGAATCACAAGAAAGCCAAGAAGAAACATGATCTTGATGTTAGAAGAAATAGGAAGGGAGTGTAGTAACCGATGAAATTCTGACTGGCTGCTCCTTGTAAACACTTGTGCAAGGTCATGCTGTCAATTTCCAGCATCTTACTGTTTTGAGATGGGAAACTATGATAGGCTGTGCACGTCACTCACTGGATACAAGACAATGGGAGAGAGGAGCTGGAAGGGCTAACATGCCCTAGAGTGTGATAGATATTTATTCCATACTTATCCATAGGACATCCATTTCCCTCCACTAAACGGCTCTTTATAAACCAGGTGAAATAAATGATGTGCCAGATACTGCGAAGAGGGTCGAATGAAAAGGTTTTACAGGGTAGGTTCAAACATTTTGCCTGCCTCCTGTTGCTTACAAGTTGGTCTCTCTAAGCCTTACCAGCCGCATTCCAATTTCGTTAAAAGCAAAGTATTTGCAGATCCTACAGTTATGTTCCCTTTGCGCTGCCAACCAGGAGCTGTTGAGAGGACAGGGAGAGGTGCATCACCTTGCTGAATAGCAACGGCTCCTTCTCTAATAGTTATAATAAATAGGCCCTGGTTCATAAAATTGAAACAAATTGCTTGGAAGTAATTTTTTTTTTCATCAAGAAACAGAAATAGCTTGAAGCTATTGCATCTAAAAATTTAATTACCTTAAGAGCAACTCAGCATAATTTTCTTTTGTAAAAATATTTCACCTTAAAAGCCAGGCTGTTCGCTAGCATCAAACAAATGACGGCCTCCTTTGTGATGGGCTTACCTTTTCATGGACTCTTATTAATTCTTTACTGATTTTATTAACAAAAATAAGCCTGGAACATATTACATGGCCCTTTATTGTTAGAAATTGAGATATATTTAAAACTTAAGGATAAGGGAGGGAAGTAAATATCCCTATAATTCTTTAGACCCTGGCTGTCTCCTTTCCAAAGACAAGGGTTGCTCCCGAGACCACACTCTGAATTAGACTAGGAATACCAATTAGGCTTTGAAACTCCCTCTTTCCCACCTCCAGCCAAACACTATTTCACATCCAATTTCAAGAAGCTACAGTGTACTGGCTGTCAGTGGTCACAGGCTACGTGTTGACAAACTCATTTACATTAAGGCAATAGTACCTGGTAATATCAGTGCTATTCTGGAGAAAAGGTTGCCTTAAGAAGTCTCTCTTTGGAAAACCTTTTTCAGGGTACAAAATATCACAACACACTACCTCACACCCAAGTACAAATGGTGTTGACCAGAAAAATATATACAAATGTGGCAATAAGGAGGTTTATTTTTTTCCCCCTACATATATTTGCTCTTACAATTTGAACCGGATAATGATTTCCTATTTTCTCGCTTACCAGACATTTGTTGCAGGAGAGCAGCAAGAAGCTGCTTAAAGTCTAAGACTTTTACAATGTTTTACAAAATCCTATATAGAATAAGAAAGGGGTTCCTTATTAGAAATAAAGAAGATAGTAACTCTGAGGAAGGTAGGTCAACAATATGGTTGGCTTTCCCAAGGCTGAAAACAGGTTGGAAGAATGTGAGGCTTGTGAGACCCATGGGATGACCTCCATCATCTGGCTGGGGAAGGCTGGGGGTGGGCTGGGCTGATGAGAAATGTGGAGGCTGGGTCTATGCACAGGAGCAAACACAGTGACTTGAATCCCTGAACTTTGCCCAGAAGCAACAGAGCTATCGGAGGTTCTTCTTTCTGATCATGTGGGTATCCTACAAACATGCCATACATGGCATCATGCTAGAGTGAAAGTGGAGGCCCCGTAATAACTGAATTTAATTTGTACTTCTTACAGCTCTGACCAGTGTGGCTCAACTGATTGTCTGTCATCTAGAAAATGAAAGGTTGCAGGTTTGATGGATAGGGTCAATCAACCTGGGTTGCAGGTTACGTCCTGGTTGGGCATGTACAAGAGGCAACCTGATCGATGTTTCCCTCTCACATAGATGTTTCTTTCCCTCTTTTGCCCTTCAGTATCCTCTCTCTAAAACTAAGTAAATCAAATCTTTAAACATTAAAAAATGTATTTCTGCCATTCCTACTAACTACATTTCCACATTCACACTCCAGTCTCTCACCCCATTTTTTTCCAGTTGTCTCTCTAGAACTTTACACCATTTGGTCCTTCTCTGCTGCTTCCCCTTCAACTCTTTAGACTGTGACCAAAGACAGGGATAGCTCCTGAGATCACACTGTGAATTAGACTAAGAGAACTATTCTCTCTTTCTTTTCTTTAAAACTGTGAATCCATGAGTCATAATAATCACTGTTACTTTTTCAAAGATGTTGCTCTTCTCTTTCATCTTTCTTTGTATTATTTGCCTGCAGAACCTCAGCCCTGTTTATCAAACACTTCTAACTGAGGGTGGTTAAAGAAAAGAATAAAAAAAGCCAAGCAATCTTACTTTAATATTTTATAAACCTTTTCATTATAGCTTTCTGGGACCCCACTTTGGTCAAGTCCATAACTGTGTGCTTGCTGCCTATTTCTACTTAGGCTCGCTTGGGGGTCCTCTTGATTTTCCTACCTTCTAAAAAGAGGGTTGCTCATAGTTGGGGCTCCAGGAATCTATCCTTGGAATGAAATGTGTCATGCAATGTTTCTGTCACAGACATACTCATCTTATTATAGGGCAACTCCATTCTTATAATTGTTCTGGTCAAAATCCTTGGACCCTGGCTGTGTGACTGGGTTGGTTGGAACGTTGTTCCATAAACCAAAAGATCACATGTTCAACCAAGAATGAATGGCTTCCTTACATTACTTGCCTAACCACAATGAACAGAGGCCTCCCCTGATTGTCCTATATAAATCGAGAGTTCCTCCTACTCACAACATTTTGTGTCCACTTCCTGCTTTAAAAAAATATATATATGGTGCTACCATGATGCAGATGATGTATCAGCAACATAAAGTTGAACTATGTATTAATTGGCCTCTACCCTGGAGAATGAAAAGACTCATAATGTTTATTATTTAATTTCAATGTTAAATATAATTAAAGTTTTATTTATTTAAGTTCAGACCACTCTAGCTGTGATGGCAAGTGTCCATGTTCTATTGGATTCTTTTCCTTTGAGTGTAGGTAAGATCTGCATCTTATTTCCAGTAAAGGAATATGGCAAAGTGAAGGAATTTTATAGATGTAATTAGTTTAAAACTCAGTTGGTTTTGAATGGATGAAAAAGGAAATTATACTAGATGGACTTGACATAATCAGATTATAGCTCCTTAGAGAGAGACAGGGCCTGCTCCTAGGTGATATACTTCCTCTCTGGCTTGATGAGGCAATTGCCCATGTTGGAGAGGCCCAAATGACAAAAGACTACAAGTGGCAGCTAAGAACTCTGGGCACCTCACCTTTATCTGACAGCCAACAAAAAAAGCAGGATCCTTACTTAGTCCTATAGCCACCAAGAAATAAACTCTGACAATGACCTGAATGAGTTTTGAATCTGACTGTCCTCTATTTGAACCGCTATCAAAGAATACAGCCTGACCCACTCCTCAGTCACAAGTTTATGAGATCAACATAAAACCAAATTCAACCATACCCAGACTCCTGACCCACTGGAATTCTGAGATAATAAATAAGTGTGCATTTTTGAGCTGCTGAGATTGTGGAAATTTGTTATATACCAACTTGTTACAGAAAACACTGATGCTCTTTCTTAATTTTTCTTGCACTTTCTTCTCTGAAATGGCACGCTGTTGTTATACTTCTTTTACATACTTGTTCATCAATTTTTAACCTTGATTAATTAATGTTTTAAAGGATTTAATATTTGATTATTGAAGAAATAGATAAATGAATGAATGCATTTACAAAGCAGTCCCTCTTTCTATCACAGTAATAAAAATGTTCAGGAAAGTGAGTATAGGCAAAGAAAAGACAACAATCTGCTCCTCATGTTTAACTGGAAGAATTAGAGCAAGTATATGGTGATGATGTTTGTTTACCCATTTGCAGTTCAAAAATATTTTTAAAATACTTTAAAATATCACTGAAGCCTTACAACTATCTTGAAGAAGAGATGATTATGAATATTTTAGCCATTATAATGTTGAATATCATGTAAATGATTAGCTCAAGCTCATGCAATTAGGAAGCACTATATTTATTTCTCTTGAATCTAGATCACAAGCACTATATTAGCGACATCAATTTGTCTATTATCCTGGGATTAATTACATCAGTTATACATCTACTTGACTGGTGCCAATGTTCACAAGCTAGAAGGATCTGTTCAATTTATTGGCATCAAGACAGGAGACATCTTTGCTAATGAAGACAAGGTACTTACATAAAATTAGCAGTTAAAAGGAGGTAGCTAGTCTTTTAAAAATATAACATAAATAAATAAATAAAGCAGTATCCTCTAGCCCCAAACTTGCTCAGTGTGAGGAATATATACTTCTGACTACATTTATTAATGCTCTGTATTTTAGGGAAACCAACTAATTAGCTCACACCTTATCTGCATTTTACAAGATAAAGAAACGAAAGCAGGAAAAGGAAAGACTAAGGACCTACTTCATGGTCACCAGGTATCAATAGCACAGTAATGATCATTGTTTTGGACTTCTGAATTCCTTTTGCTAAATAAACCTGAAGCCGTATTCGTCCTGTAAACACTTGCTTTTTACAACCCCTAGAGCTCTGTACAAGGTTTTCTAATTCTTATTAAAAACACACCAAAGGCCTTAGAGCCTTCATATCAAATTTCACATTTAACTACATTCCAAGTTCCTCCCAGACACCCACACCAACTATCTCAGGCCTTCACTCCTGGCAGTGGGCAGAGTCAGCCCCTCACCTCGGGCCAAGTAATAGTGCCTGAGTACCTTAAACAGCTCATTCTTTCAAGAATTCTCCTCCCTCCAGAGGACACTGATCTCTCGCCATGTTTAAAATGCAGATAATAGTTGGACCTAACATATTAGGTTGTTGACAAGATTAAGTGAGGCAAGGTATAGACAAAGTCAACCACATGCTTAAAAGCTCAATAAATATTATACCTATTGTCATTATTACTATTATGTTCCTAATTTTACTATTATATTCCTAATCTATATTTAGTATTGGTAGAATGGCAATCAATGTTCTTGTAGCAGACATTTTTAAGAATATCTTACTTGGACGGATTTTCTGAAGATGAATGATTAGATTAATGATTTTGTTCACTTGTTTCCAGTGGGTGCCACACTCTTCCAAGTTCTTTTCAGCACAAGTATCTATTTCAGCTCTTCAGATAGAGCTTCAACCTAACAGTTTCATGATAGTAATTCCTGTTTGCTACTGTTCTAATACAAAACCAAAATAGCTTTATGATTACCTTCTGGAATTGCAAAATTCTCCCAATGATTATAGGTTTTATGAGTATAGAATGCCTACTAATGGCATATGGCTCATTTGAATGCTTCTGGTAGTTTCTCAACTGGACATGCCTTTCATTTCCTGTTGAAGCTAAAGGCAAACATTGTAAACCACATTCATAACAGGACAGTTCTGTTACCCTAAAGATATGGGTAATAAATGTAGCTGATATAATAAAAACTCAATCTGAAGCAGATACTCCATTGAAATAAAAGTTGGCATCATTTAGTCAGATCAACAATAAAATATACCCAGTATTTAGTTCAATGATTTAAGGTAGAAAATATTACTTCATATTAAAGGCAGCATTCTATAAAACTATTTTTTACCAATACCTTTAACATGTAGTGAAGCAATACTGAGACGTTTTCTTAGTTTAGTATAAAGACATAATTGGTTCCAATACAAAATAACTTTAAAGTTTTCACTTAGACATTGGACATTTATCTAAATCTCCTCTAATAAATACATAGGATTTCTTTTTTTTTAAGATTTCATTTATTATTTTTCAGAGAGAGGGGAAGGGAGAGAGGCAGAGAGGGAGAAAGACATCAATGTATGGTTGCCTTTCACCTGCCTCCAGCTACAGAACTGGCTGGAGACTTGGTTTGCAACCTGGCTATGTGCCTTGGCTGGGAATCGAACCTGTGACCTTTGGGTTCATAGGCCAGTTCCTTATCCACTGTGCCACCAGCCAAGGCTACATAGGATTTCTTGATTAGGAAAAATGATGTGTTTGTTCCTTATTGATCATTGAAATACGATTTTACCAATGTGCAAGCAACATGAGAGTTTATCCAGAAAGTAGCCATCTACATAATATGAAACAAAGAGGCATTTAATGAAGAAAATGAAAGATATAAGAAACATTTCTGGATCATAGGCAAAGACCCACAATTCATCTCTGATTATGAATGACCTTCTTGAGGAAATCTGTTTAATTAGCAGCAGTTTGAATCAACTCATTAACAAGGTTCCCATTGCAGCACAATGTTCCTTCTGCTCTGGTAAAAGAAGCCATGACACGTTTCATACCAAGATCCTGCATCAAAATCTCAGACACGGTAATTTTTGGAAACACCAGATCAGCTTCAAGTTCTCACACTGTCAGTTGCTAGTCTTTGTTGCTTGCAGCCCGCACACATTCAACATTCTCAGGTGTTCTGCTTTTTTCAGGCCTTCCAGAAAGTGGATCACGTTCAACAGATCCTCAACCATCTTTGAAGTGTTTGCACCACATTTTTATTCGTGCTGCACTCACTGCTTTGCCCCTGAAAACCTTCTGAATCATCGGAATAGTTTTCATGGGAGAATGTTCAAGCTCCACACAAAATTTGATATAGATTTGTTTCAGTACTTAGTCAACTTGAATGTGACCACCACACAATACACATGCTCATTCAGCAGTGTCTCTCACCCCCGCTGACTAGTACAGTGAAATCTTCTTTGTTCACACATACGCATTCCAGCCCACTTTCCCAGGCTGCCAGGTTACATTGATGTTGACAAACTGTTCTCGTTATATTAACAATGGCTGACTTTTATCGGGACAGACCTCTATATATCTAAACATAAACCATGTTATAAAAACCACATGGCAGAGTAGACGGTGCAAATGTGTCTTGAGAGTGGATTAATATTATTTGTTGTTATTCAGTTTTCTCCAAAGAATGAAATATTAATTATCAAACAAAATATGTTGGCTAGTAAGTAAAATAAACAAAGCAAAATAAAAGGTATGAAGAAGGAAATAAGAGAATGTAGATTACTTCTCTAAATACATTAAAGAAAATTTCATTTGGAATCATGTAGAAACTCAAAAAAAAAAAAAAACAACAAATACTAACATTCTCTATAATACATAATTATTGGATAATGAATGACAAATCATGGGTAGCCATGAATATTAGATTTAGAATTGTGTTATACTAAAATCCTTTCTGTTGAGGTTTATAATAATAACATTTCAAGATACATATGATGAAAATTTTAATGTATAAAACATTTTCTTAATTCAAGAGATGTTAAAAAATGACACATGTTATTTTGGGTTCTTCTGATCAATTTTCTAAAGTCCCTCAATAACAGAATGGATTATTTTCATCTGAAAATGTTGAGGTATATTTTTCCCCAAAATAATTATGTTGAACTATATAAATCTATAGTGTAACAATTGCAAACTGATTTTTGCCAAGAGACAACTAATCATACTTGAAAGATGTACCCTATATCTTTGAATTCATTTTGTTGTCTTGTTCCATTTTCTATTTCATAATTTTATTAATGTTTGTTTCATAAAGAATAACTTTTAATTAGGTCATTCACTAACTTTTATTATGTGCATTTTTATTTTACTATACTTTTACAATTTTAAAATTATAAATATATTATGAAAGTTAAAAATTTAAATACATTGTATTGAAATAATCTCCATGACATTGCTACACTGATCTGTTGTAATGCAAAGACATCAAATTTCATAAGTAGAGGTCATAGCAGATGTTTACAAATTTATTTTATATAATTATACAAATGGGCTTTATAAAAGTAAACATTTATTTGGAAATGGAACAGTACCATTTTGGATTATACCTAAAATTTTGAAAGAAAGTATATTTCCCACTTCTGTAATGGTTTACTGAGTGATGTTTCCATTGCCACCCTGTCTTATACTTCTGTTTTTCAATTCTTACATAACTATTGCTATAATGTTCATTCAATCATAATAAACTACTAGTTATCTTGTTATGTTTGAGCCTAGTAATGGAAATTATTTGCTACTATTTTAAGATTAATATAACAAGACAAAATTGATACTGTTTTTGTTTTTTATTAGATATATAAAAATTAAACTATGAGGCAGTAGGCTGAAGGTACAAAATAGAAATTTTAAAAAGGAAGTAAGAGGATACATAATATTTCTCTGGATAACTCAATAATACTCAGAGACATTTTCTGATTAGTATGTAAGAGGTAGAAGTGGCATAAACTTTAATCTTTTTCATGTTTTAATAATTAATTGGAGAATTATAATGATCAATAATTATGGAAGTAATTACTTAGAGATTACATAATGTTGATTATGTTTCTCAGTAGAAAAAATATCATAATATCCAAATATCAGCTTATCTTTTGTTAATGACATATATCTTCACTTCACAATTTGTTATTTAATCTTGCAGTTTATACAATCTTTATACTAGCTAGTTAACTGATGTACAAAAGTAAATATAACTTTAAACCCAATATAAAATGGACTGGAAATGATGTTAGATATAAAAATGAATAGTGTTTTTTAAATTTTAGTGCTTGTGATTCATAAGAGAAACAAATGGATTTTCTCTAATTTCCCCAGCATTGGGCATTTTAATGGGATGTGCTCTTGTCTTGAGTTTCTCAATTTTTATGGGCGATGTTGGGGAATTAGGAGCAAAATGAGAAGTGTTATTGAGGAAGGGGGACATAATTTACAAGTGATATTTGGATAGTGTTCTGAACAGAGTAAGATAATCTTAGAAGCAATAGAAAGATTCAAATTTCCTTATTCTACACACTGCAAAGCAGAACAGTTGTTAGGAAAAACTTTATCTTATCTAAAACTTTTCAGATTATATTCATCTTTTATATAATTCATAATTGCACTTTAGTGTTTTCTAACTTGGTCACATGTATAACTTTATACATATTTACTTCCATCACAGCCCAACATTCTCAGAAATGTACTGCTCATATAATGTACAGTGAACCAAACCTGAATGATCAGCTTGTTTGTATCAATAGTGCTGCCTGATTTATTGGGTGGAAAACAATTATTACTGACCTTCATTTCGAGTCCATCGAACTAAACAAATCCTCGTTCTTTACTTTTTATGTTATAGAAATGCAACCTTCTTGACTAAAATATCCCAATCACAAAAAAGGATATATTTATAAAAGTCTAATTAATTTTTAATACAAATTAACAAATTGTTCCTATATGTAAAATTTATTTCTTAAAATCAATTTGAGAATTTTTATGGGTTTGATCACTTCAAAAAGTTAGATAAAACAATGTGTAATGACCTTACTAGAACTGATTTGTGCACATCCAAAAGCACTTCTCTGAATAGCACATTTTGCTTAAAATTTATGTCTATAATATGTGGTAAGGATAATCAGAGTGTTTTTAATCTATTTTTTTCCTGAGGAATTCTGGCCTGCCAACTTCTGCCTAATCTTCTCCCTCTTTCATGTATAATATCTACTTGCAAAAGGGAAATACAGAGAATTTTTATTTGTTCAAAAGTCACCTGTAGGGCCTGTGTGCTCAATAATGTATTAATGTAGTAGAGGAGCAATCCAGACACTAATAGACATGAACATTCAGTTATAAAACATCTTTGTGTAATACAACTTGTTGCATTGGTGGTTCTAGGCATAGATGTGGTTCCAGCACTGTGACATGACTTGGAACAAATATATCTGCCCTTCCAGAAATCCACACTTGTTAGTGGAAGCAGCCATCTGTTCAGAGAGGGGCAGAGAAAGAAGTCTAGATGGGGTGTATGGCATCAGCCGATTCATGAGTGGGGCTATTCAATGCCACATTTAGAAAAATGTAAATCAAATACTGGGCAGAAAGTGATGCCAGAATAAAGATATTTGAATCTTGTCTGTAGATCCTCATAGTGCTTTAAAATTTATTAAGCAAGACATAGATGAAGTAATGGAACATTAAGTTTTTAGAGATGTACAAAGTAATTTGAAGTAGAATATAGAAAAACAATAGGAGACATCTGTAAATGACAGTTGGATTGAACACATGAGTTTATCTCCGTTTCCCCTTAAGGCTCACTATAATAACTATAAACTTTTAACATAAAAAGCATAAACTTAACAAAGAATTAAAAATCAAATGAGATAACAGCAACAATATGTGTAAGTCTAGAAGGAGAATAAACAAGATATAACTGATTTAGAAAATGCATGAATGTTTAAAACTTCCTGAAATAATCTTAGAAGAAAGACATCTATTTGTATAAATGAACTCCAGAAAGGTTCATGAATTTGAGGCTGCTATTATCACAGAGAGCGGAGGTGTAAGTGAGGCAGAAAAATTATTATTATTTCAAAGTCCACTTAAGAGGCAGAAAAAAATTTCTATCAATGTGGGAAAAAACCCACACAACTGCTCCTCTAAAGGCAGGGAGAAAATTAGAGCCTTGTTCCTTGGAGTATGTGAAACATATGAAACATGGAAAGGGGAAAAACACAGATATAGTTTATGGTACCTTACATAAATAAGCATAAATATAGCAACTAAGTGGTGAAAAGTTCTCCAAATCGCATTTCAATTCCCTCACCAAGCTCATTAAAGTCGATGCATTCTTGTCAGAAGATGAAACCATTCCTCTGCAGAAGGAAATAAATTTTAATATTATAATTCAGAAATTTATCAGGAAACATACATCCAAAAATATTGTTCAAAATGTGTAGTTAAGGAGATAAGCTACTTTGTCACATAATGATGATATTTACTTTTGATATATGTAAATTTCATTATTGAGAAATGAAACATGTATCTTTAAAGTTTCAAACTATAAGATATTATAACTAATAACAATAATAGAAGTTGAAGAAGAAATTCAAGGGTAATAATTTCCATTTTTAAAACATTTTCTGTGCCAGGCTTTCTGCTATGTGCTGTACATGAAATAACTTATTAAATCCTATCATCAGAATTGTGTGTAAATACTACACTAGATACGGGTCTTATCAGAAAAATAGTGGGGGAATCTAATTCAATAAGGAAAGTGTATTATCTTATATAGCAAAGGCTCTAGAGGTCAGCCACCCCTAGGGTTGTTCAATTCAGAACTGAAATGTCATAAGGTACTCAGATTATTTTCTGCCTTTCCATCTTCATCCTAATAGTTTCATTCTCAGGCTTCCTCACTTCATGAGAGTGAGATGGCTGTGACTGTGTGTAAACATGAGAACATGGAAAATCAAATGTGGGTAAGACTTCTCATGGGTAATGAGAGAAATTTCCCCAGATATTTATTTTCCCCAGATATTTTTCAGCAGGCTTCTCCAACTATAAAAGGATATAAGTACAAATATAAATAACAATAAAGCATATTTTGGGGGAAGGATCAAGGTCCTATAACTTTTTTTATAGCTAGCTGGCAAGAAGAATGGGAATTTTATAATTGCCTTAGCTCAAACATGATTTAACAGTGTCATATGAGAGAGAATTAGAAACATGAAGTTGACTCTAGATACTACCTTTATTTTGTATAGATATCAAACTAAAGATTAAAGAAGTAGTTAGACTAGCATTATAGAGGTAGGGATTTTTCAGAGCATAAATTCAATGAGGAGTTACAGGGTTGGATATATTTAGTAGCTGTTTACCATAAGCCAATAATCAAAAGTTGGTTATAAAGTAAACAAAAAGGAAGGAAATTTCCTTTGATTTTAAGAAGGCAGTATCAGAATGAATATCATTACATTATTTTTCAGGCCCAAACTTGTAAGATGGAGACCTAGCTAATTTTTTAAAGCTCTGCCTCCACATTTTTATTTTACTTTTTTCTAATTCAAGTGAAAATTCTAGAGGTATTACAGAACAAGGTAAATGAGATGAAAAACTGTCAGATAACCACAGGAACAATTATTTTAATAAGTTGCTAATAGAGGATAACAAGAGCATTCACTGAAAGATTAACCTTTGACAGAAGGGAATGCCTTACAATGTTTGGAATGAATAAAAGTGTATGTATATACCTGGTAAAGCTGGAAAATTATTAAGGGGGGATTATTTAGGGGGTTATGCACCCTCTGTTATTTCCCAATATATTAGCTCACATTCTTAATTTTAATATTGTCATTATTGTATTCATCCCTTTATCCTTCATATATGTTTCTTCTTATTTACAGTCTATTAATTTTCAAGTTCCCTATAATAATTAAAATACTATTCTAGGAAAAGGTTCATACCATTACATACTTACATAACTTAGGAAAAGGTGTTCATCTTAATGAAAATGAGAATGAAAACAAATCTTTATATTTGAGTAGCGCCCAAATTTCAGTGTGTTAAACTGTGGAGAAAAGGTTATCAAAACATATAAAAGTTATATTAAGAAGTCAGAATGCCATTGTACTTTAATCAGGCACTCATCTAAATGGAAATGAGCAGAACTAATTCTTTAGTATTTGGATACTGAGCTGAACCATACCAGTCAGAAAAGAAATGGTGAATCTAATAGAGTTAAATAACTTTCCTCTAAAATAAATCCATCTTTAACACAATAAAAAGAATGATTAAATCCAAGAATGACCAATTAGTCATACTCCACAAATATATATATCCAATGTTTAAAAAAATAAAGAAAGCTACCTGAAATAAAATAAATAAATAAATATGTACATAATTTAAAATATTTTAGCAATCATTCAAAACAAAAAAAGATTTTATTCATTATTTTTAGAAGGAAGGGCAGGGAGGGAGCCAGAGAGGGAGAGAGATATCAGTGTACGGTTGCCTTTCACCTGCCTCCAGCTACAGACCTGGCTGGAGACCTGGCTTGCAACCTAGTTATATGCCCTGACTGGGAATTGAACCAGCAACTTTTGGGTTCACAGACTGCGCAAGTCACCAACCAGGGTGCTATCATTCTTTATAAAACATAAATTGTGACCAAAACCCTGTACTATCATCAATTATATTTGATTTTACTTTTTCTTTTATGTAAATTGAAGACATCAGACTAGGATATCAGTGTTCCCAAAGTATAGCCCAATGTGCATACAGATCTGTAATAAATAGTCCAGGGAACGTAAACATACAGGCCCACTCACATGTAGTTACTTTTCAAAAATAACTCTTTCTAAATATAAGCATGGAGTATATCTTTACAGGACATTTGTATTAATAATGAATAATCCAAATTACAATTGTAAACAGTCCACTGAACACATCAGTTTGAAACACTAGATATGCTGTTTTCAAGCTTCTATAACAAAAATCATATCTTCCTCGAATGTATTAATATATATGTACTTATACATTTTCAGGAACATTAATGAGATTTTCCCATTCAAAAAAATTAAAAAAAAAAAAACAACAACAACAGTGTAGCCCTGGCTCGTGGCACAGTGAATAAGGTGCCAGTTTGATTCCCCAGCCAGGACAACATAACCAGGCTGCAAGCCAGGTCTCAAGCCAGGTCCACGGCTAGAGGCAGGTGAAAGGCAACCATACATTGAGGTCTCTCTCCCTCTCTGCCTCTATCTTTTTCCTCTCTCTGAAGAATAATAAATAAAACCTTAAAAAAACAAAACAAAACAAAACAAAAAAAAACAGTGTATATTCTTAAGCCAGATAAATCTTACACTCTTACAACAAAATATTCAGAAATTATGTGGTTTCTCTAACTTTATACATTAATAACTTGTCTTCCTGTACGTCACTAAACATCACATATCTAAAATATATTATCACACTTATTCTACTTAATTTGAGAAAATGTTTTCATTTTTATAAAAATACCTTGAACATGAAATTACAATAAAGAAACTGTATATGCCTTTAACATTCCATACTGGAGTGCATATTTTCTATTCTTAAAATCAAGAGGTGATAATAATTTTGAGGAAAATAATAAACATATGTACTGAAGAATACTGATTTGCATTAAATAAAATGTTTTGCACTCATTCTTTAAGTTACTTCTTCTAATAAAGAATTTCGATTATGACATACTTTAGTCCATTCTCAAATTTATGGAGTCATTGATTTCAACAATTTCAGTGATCTTATATATATATTTAATATTCTGCAAACCATCTTAAGTAACTTGATGATGCCCTTATCATAAAAAGGAATAGTAGGGATTGTAACATATTTTAATTTCTGTGATATAATGATGTCAAGTTGCCAATGACCCTAATTACCTATATTTGTCAGTGTGTTTGTGAGTGAATTCCTAATTGAAAAATCCAATTTTTGTGTTTTTTTACTTAAATTTTGAAAAATATTTAATTTTATTATTTTATCTTTTTTCAATTACAGTTGACATAGAATATTATATTAATTTCAATTGTACAACATAGTGATTAGACATTTATGTAACTTACAAAGTGATCAACTCCATAAGTCTAGTACTCATCTATAGTTATTAGAATATTTTTGATTGTATTCTTTTTTTTTTAAGTTTTTAAAAAGACTTTACTTACTGTTTTTAGAGAGAGGAAGGGAGAGGTAGAGAGGAAAAGAGACATCAATGTACGGTTGCCTTTCACCTGCCTCCAGCTACAGATCTGGCTGGAGACCTGGCTTACAACCTGGTTATGTGCCCTGGCTGGGAATCAAGCCAGCAATCTTTGGGTTCACAGGCTGGAGCCTTATCCACTGTGTCACCAGCCAGGGCCTGATTGTGTTCTTTACACAATCTCCACTTTACATCTCCACTACTGTTTTTATGAGGAAATTTATACCCTTAATTCCTTCACCTTTTCTTCCTTTCTCTACAACCCTCCTCCTATTTAGCAATTATAAATTTGTTTCCTATGAGTTTGTTTCAATTTTGTTCATTTATTTTGTTTTTTTTAAATTTCACATATAAATGAAATCATATGATATTTGTTTACTTCTATCTAACTTACTTCATTCAACATAATACTAAGTCTATTCATGTTTTAATTTTGAATTAGTTAATGTGTCATATCTGTACTTTCTCACCATTTTAGATGTAAAAATATTTATATGTAGTTTTAAAATAGTTAGTTGGGTCCCCACTTAGGTTGAGCAGCAAGAAAAGAGTGTTTGCTTTCTGTAAACCATTCTTATCTAGCATTTTAACCATGTCTTTCTTAAGTTAGACTAAACTCTAAATATAAGGTCAAATATGTTTATGCTTACACTAGAGAGTGATGCAGGTCAATGTTGTTGCCCCTTCTCCACATGGTCCTGCATGGACCTCATTCCTTCTACAGCTCTGCAACCTTCCAGGGACAGTGGGAAAAACCAGCCGAAATGAAAAAGTATTGAAATACACATGTGGGATGCTTTTAAATGTCCAACCTGGAAGTGAGACACATGGCAGATGCATGTGTTTTATTCAAGAGAACTTGGCCTCCAAACCACACCGTCAACATGGCTGGTGAATTTAGTCTAGCTGTGCTCTCTTTGACTACTAGTTCAACAACACACTACTATTTAAAATAAACATTGAGTAGAACAGAAAATAAAATCAGTGTACCTACTATTTTTGCTAAGGGGGTCAAAACCCCAGGAAGTCCAAAATCTTACAGGGCACCTCCAGGTAGAGTGTGTTTTGGAGGCTCCAAGTTAGAAAATTATGTCATGGTTTTCTTGACTGCTGGAAGATTTGAGCACTGTCAATTAGACCAATTAAAGTTCCAATAAGCATTAATTGGAAAAAAGAAAACAGCGTAACACACTCTAGTGAATCTTATCCTTTGTATTAATTATCCTTCTGGTGATCTTAGGGAGATGTCCGAGGGTCTCTTGAAGGTCCAGGCTTGGTGAGAATTGTATGCACATTCACATCCAGCCATTATTCTGGATCACTGCCATTGTGCCTGCGTGACTGATCTTGTAAAGAGTCTCAAATTTAGCCACGTATGACTAGTCTAGATAAACATACAGAAATGGGAGACATTTTTGGATCTAAAATAAATACATCCACCTTCCTTACTTGTGGTTGCCTCACAGAATTCCTGGAAGACTAACGGGAGTGAACTTCAGGCTAGACACTTTAAATATATTAGGGAAGTTCTAACCATGTCTTCTCCAAAGAGAAGATTTGGGGTCATAATCTGCGGTATGTTCCCTCCCCAACCAGGAGTGTCTTCACCACTATGCAAAAGTATCTATCCCTATCCTCACAACCATTCCATGAAGGAAAGGGTCTCTGAAATAGAAACCTTCATCAGGCTAATGTCTGTTGAACCTTTCCTTAGAGGAAAGCAATTCCTAATCCCCTTAAACTAGTATCACTATAAAGAAGCCAGACCATGAAAACACTTGAAGTTAGAAGATTATCCAAAAGGTAACTTGCATTTCTCCTTATACACAAAAATATTACTGACTTGTCTTTCAACAAATACATGGTTTTTCTTTCTTCCAATCATTCCATGATACTTGAGTTGGTTAAACTCCCTCTGACCCTCAAGTAAGGATCTAGGATGTAACATTCTGCACTTCCTATATTCTATGACTGGTTTGACATATTTTTCCTCCTTCCCATACTCTACAACATCCATGAGGGAGCAAGCAGATTACCTTTTATTTACCACAATGATGTTTGTGCTTAATATGGTGCCTGATATGATGTATATATGCAATAAATATTTCATTAAGTGAATATATAATATTTTCCCCATTAGTGGATGAAGCAAATTAGTTAAAAGCTTAGGGTTTTATCATTATATACAGCCTTATTTTTTAAAGTGCCTGAAGTAGGAACTAGCACTATATTTATATAATAAGAAAAATAAACAATGAGAATGACAGATTTTGTTTTTGTATAAGAAACATTTCCCAATATGTGAAGCAGGATGAAATGCAGTTTGGTTGGGTGACATGACCTGAATTTCCCTCAGAACATCTTGAAAAATGAATTGTATCACATTAATTGAGTGTAAATTTAGTACTAAGTGCTCAAATATAGTGTACATTTAAAATAGGTCACAGAACTAAAGATTCCAGTCTTTAACTAAATTTAGATGTATCACACAAAGCATTTTTCTTGCATATTGCTGTCAGAAAACCATAATTAAGGTTTTTTAAAAAAATCACTGCTGCAAGTAAAAATTGAAACTCCGTAAGTTAATTGGGAGGTGAATTAAGAACCATCAAAGAAGAAATATAAAGTCATAATGTTCACTTAATCCAAAACCTCTGTATCATAGTTTAATAACACTGGCTTAAAGCAATCATGGTTTCTCAGTTTTGTCTGACCTTTATTTATTACCACAAGACTGCTGCCGATTGGTGGTACCATGTAGTTCTCTTGGTTACCTCTTAATTTCCTCCCCACACAAAGGGGAAAGAGGAGGAGGAAGGAAAAAAAGAGAGGAAAGAGGAGAATGAGAAAAGTAAAGAAAAAGACAATATTATGTGTTGCGATGGTTAGCTTTATTTGTCAAATTGGTCAAACCATGGTAAGTATTTGATCAAATATTTCAGGTGTTTCTATGAAGGTATTTTTTAGATGGGATTAACATTTCAATCAATAAACTTTGAATAGAGCATATTATCCTTCATAACATGGGTGGGCCATATTCAATCAGTGAAAGGCCTTAATTGAAAATGACTGATCTCCCTGGAGGCAAAGGGATGCAGCTAGCAGACAGCTTTGGGAATCAAGCTGGAGTTCTTTCCTCAATTTGCTGTCACCTAAGTCAATGTCCATAGGTTCCTTTGGGGAAGAACTGAAGAAATTGTTACAATATGCACTGACTGTTGGAAAAACCGTTTCTTCTAGCTATAAGCTATCTCAGCAGAGAATAAGCTACAGATATGGAAACTGACACAGTCCTGGAAAGTTAGCAAGGGATCATGACTCTTGGGTGGCCATTCTCATCCTCCTGCTCCATCATTCTTGACATTCCTTAGTATAGATGTTAAACAATACCCAGCTGACTGCTGTCTGCCTGCCTCCTTTGCTAGTAGAAACATTATAGTCAGTTAAATATCTCTACCACTATCTTTAGGCCATGATCCTTAGCTGGTGTTCGCTCCTATTATTTTGAGATCCTCACATCATCTCCATATGCATGAATAATTCTACCTTGTTCCTTTTTTCCTTATTTATCTTCTGAATTGTGCAGTTAACAGATAATATGAGAATCATCTACTTTGCTTATATCTGCACATTTTATAGTTTCCAACAATAAATAAACAGATGTGCAAAGTTATACTTTTTGCTTAATATAAAGGTACATATGATAAAGCAATTCTGAATTTGGAAGATATATATGTTTCTTAAACAAATTTGTAACCTAAAATTAGACTTCAGCACACATTTTCAGAATACATTATAATCAATTAATTAGAAGAATAAAACATAAATAAATACAAACTAGCATATAGCCTTAAAAATACACATTAAATATTTGTTGTATTTAAATACATTAAAATTTTATTGTATGAATTCTAACAAAGTGCAAATTATTTCATTAGTGCATGTTTGGGTTCAAAAATCTTTTTTAAAAGATACATGATGTTTTATTCCATGGGAAAAAAATGTTTTATAACACTAAAATTTATATAGCTACAAATAGATATATAAATCTTCTATTATAAAAGTCACACTATTATTTTCTAATATTATTTAATATCATCTAACATTTTGTTGGCTAATAGGCTATTGCCTACAGAAGGAAGATAACTAAATGAATTTTTACTGTAGCAGCTAAATGAGAAAATGCTGAATGAACTTCAACCCTTTAGTTGTATCATAAAACAAGCAAAATTCAAGTCTATCATAGTTCCAAATTTAAAAGCTAAAACTATAAAACCACCAGGAAATAAAAGAAAAGAAGACATGAGAAAATCTTTGTGGCTCTGATTTGGGCAAATTTTCTTATAATGTTACTTATAATTATCATTGATTCCATAACCTCCAAGTCCCACAGTTAGTGAATATGTCAACAGTTCATTTGCAAGTGCACCTGATCTCAACTAGTAATAGGTGTAAGTGATAATAAGCATTATGTTACTGTGTACCAGGGGTTAACTAAGAACAAATTATGATCATCACAGTAGTTAGTCACCCAGCTTCAAAATGTCATCCTGAGGGACTACTTTCAGGAACATTCCTGGAATCAACTATCTTGGCCTATATTCCTCAACAAATAGATATCCAAGAAAAACTTTGTATTCTGACAGTCCATTTGAACTCATGATTCCAGGGAATGGAATGAAGGGAGAAAAGTGCAAGTTCAAGAACGGAGGTGGGAAAGCAAATACCTGGTGAGTTACTGACCTTTTCCGTATTTTATACCAGGTTTGTAGAACCATCTTACTATAGGCTTTTTGAACGATTGCACCTATGGACAGTCTTTTAGGAGAAGCAAAAAAGAAGAATTAATCTGCTTGTCGCCAATTTCCACTTCTTAAGTGTTTATTCTATAGGGCATTAACACCTCTGTATTTTTCGTTTTAAGAATATGAGCAGACCCTATGGTATCTCAAATCTACAGAGAAGCCCCAGTGAGAAAGTCAAGTGGTATGGGTGGTGGGCATAACGCAGAACCAGTTTGGATTATATTGATGGAAGACAGAGTCCAAACAGATGTGGCGTAGCTGAGCCTGAATAAGTGAGATGTCAAGGACTTGAATTGGAGGACTGTACACATACACAAATATGTATGTGTATATATGTGTGTGTGTTTACACATATGTATACACATATAGCGTATGTGTATAGGTCTGCATGTATATATTATATGTGTGTGTATATATATATGTAGGTATATAGCCCATTGTTATATATATTTGGCTCCTTCTCTGACTTACAGTTCATTGGTTTCTTTTTCTTTTAAGATTTTATTTATTATTTTTAGAGAGAGGGGAAGGGTGCGAAACAGAGAAGGAGAAACATCAATGTATGGTTGCCTTTCACCTGTCATTGGTTTCTTTGGGGTTCTTTTCAACTTCTGAGCCCCAACTTCTGAACTCCAAAAACTAATTATTGCTATCTACACAGCAAGTAAAGTGTAGCCTTTTAAAAGTCCCAGAATATTCAATAATAACTGTATTTAAGGGTGGGGAATATTACAAATACTACTATTTCTCTATTTTAAAAAATACTTAATATTACTTTTATAATTTAAAAAGTACTATATAGGGAGATCTGATCAAGATGATGAATTGCAGACATGGCCTGTCTCTTTGCTATATCAAAATCACAACTAAAATATACAACAACCATCAGCCAGAAATGTCAGAAATTGAGTTCAATGAAAGTCTGAAAACTATAGAATTAAATAAACCACATCCATCAAGATAGGTAAGAGGGGCACACACATGGGATGAGGATGGACTGATTCTCACCCATGTGCAATGGATAAAACTTTGGGAGTGATACCTTAGTAGTGAGAATCCCAGCCCCACACCAGGCCTCACAGCCCAGGCAGGGTTCCAAGGCCAGGAAGTTAAATCCCCACAGCTACTGACTGCAAAAGCCAGTGAGGATTGAGTCAATGGAAGAAATTTCTGGAATCCCAAGCAGTTCATCTTCAAGAACACACACACAGATTCAATTACTCAGACTCATCCCCTCTGAGTCTGCTACCAGTGTAGCAGATTAAAAGGTACACAGGGAGAAACTGAAGTGTTTGGTATCAAGACCAGAAGAAGCCATTGTCTCTTTTTTAAATCCCATCCCCCTCACAGAGGAGGTAAACAGGTGCCATATCTGAGACTCCATCAACCTGACTAACATTATTTGACCCACCTTAGAGATCTCCAGAGACTCCGCCCCACCCAATTTATGGGCCCACCCATGCAGCTTTTCCATATGAATGGCTGGTCTTGGCTCCAGCTGCACAACTTTCTAATCTTTTCAAACAAGCACCAGCTGCCTCACTGAACCCCAGGCCCAGCACTATCAGCAGCCAGCCTAGATTCACAGCTTGGCTGCACCTGGGAATGTCCAATCCCAGTACAAATAGCAACCATCTCAGATTGCTTTATAGATCATGCAGGGTGGCCCTGGGGAAAACACTGGTGGGGGCTGACCTTGGCCTGCAACCACCTGGGAAACCCTAAGACCAGCTCACCCAGTGGGCAGCTATAGGCCATGTCAGAGCATCATCACCCTGCCCCTGCATGGCTGATCCTACAGGGAGGGCAAAGGTTGGTGGTCAGTAGTCATAACAAGTCTTTGCAGCTGGCTGACTTGGGTTAATCCCTCCCATAGGTTTGCCATCAGCAATCAAGGCTCAACAATAAAAGGAGTGTGTACTCAGCTCACATGGAGGATATACCTCAAGACCCAACTTGAGCAATAAGGGAGGCTGTGCCACTGGATCATACAGGCACAGAGTTAAAGCAACTCTACCCGATACACAGAAACAAACACAGGGAGGCTGCCAAGTTGAGAAGGCAAAGAAATATGGCTCAAATGAAAAAAAAACAACAAAACAGAATAAAACCCAGAAAAAGAATTAAACAAAATGAAGATAGTAATAGTAACTACTATCTTCATTTGAACTCAGATGCAGAGTTCAAAACACTGGTGATTAGGATGCTCAGAGGAATGATTGAGTACAACTGCAAAATAAAGGAAGATATGTAGATTACACAAAGTGAAATAAAGAAAAATATACAGGGAACCATCAGTGATGAGAAGGAAGCCAGGATTCAAAGCAACAATTTGGAGCAAAAGAAAGAAATAAAGATTCACCCAGAGTGAAAAGAAAGAAAAAAAGAGCAAGAATTGAAAAATATGAGGAGAGGATTAGGATTTTAAATGTATCAACATCTGAATAGTAGGGGTGCCAGTAGAAGAAGAGGGAAAGCCAGAAATTGAAAACTTATTTGAAAAAATAATGAAAGAAAACTTCTCTAACTTGGAAAAGGAAATAGACATACAAATCCAGGAAGCACAGAAAGTCCCAAACAAGTTGGACCCAAAGAGGATCACACCAAGATACATCTTAAGTTAAATGCCAATGATTGAAGAATAAAGATAGAATCTTAAAAGCAGCAAAAGAAGAGTTACCTACAAAGGATTTCTCATAAGACTAACAGCTGATTCCTCAAAAGAAACTTTGTTAGCAAAAAGGGGCTGGTAAGAAGTATTCAAAGTGAAGAAAAGCAAGGGCCTACAACCAAGATTACTCTATCCAGCAAAGCTATCATTTAGAATGGAAGGGCAGATGAAGTGCTTCCCAGATAAGGTAAAACTAAAGGAGTTCATCATCACCAAGCTGTTATTATATGAAATGTTAAGAAAAAGAAGACTGAAACTATGAACATTAAAATGACAACAAACTCACAACTATCAACAACTGAACCTAAAAAAATGAAAACAAAAACAAACTAAGCCCACAACCAGAACAGGAATAGAATCATAAATACAGAAATCATTTGGAGGGTTATCAGCTGGGAGGGGGAAGGGGAAGAAAAGGACAAATGGTACAGCAATCAAGAAACATAATTTGTGGGACAAAATAGGGGATATTAAGAATAGTATAGAGTGAAGCCAAAGAACTTATATGCATCACCCATGGACATGAACTAAGAGGGGAAGGTTTGCTGGAAGGAAAGTGGGTGTCAGCAGGAGGAGGGTAAAGGGAAAAATAATTGGGGCAACTGTAAGAGCATGATTAGTAAAATATACTTAAATCAAAAGTACTGTATAAAAAACATTGTAATAAAAATGTTTTTTGATTTTATTAAATTTAGAAGCAGAAAAGAAAAATATGGTAGAGTTATATTTTGATATATAATAAGCCTCACATTTCATAAATAAAATATAAAGTTTATCAATAGGTTTGTGTTTATAACTATATAATGATGTTAAGATTCCCTAGCCTTCTAAGATGATTTTGCCATATACTTATTTTATTCATATTTTCTTTCTATTCTTGATACATTGCTTCTGTTTATATCATACTAATATATTTATTTTGTGAATAACAGTATGAACTTTAATTCAATGAACAGTTGTTTTCACCTATAATTTAATTGAATTCAGGCATTTCACATTTGTTATCTATGTGAAACTGTTACTATATTTAAATACATTGATATCTATTGAATACAATATATATTAAAATTATCTAAATTGAATAAAATATTTTGGAATTTAAAACATATTTTAATATTTATAGTGGAAAATAAACTTTATAAAATTATTGTGAACATAGGTAAGATCACTGGCAGCTAATCATCATTTTTCTTCCTCAAATTAGACATCATGCATAACCTGTACATACCTATTTCTGAAGCTGTCCAAACATAAAAGAACATTCTGCAAACTATAATTTTTTTCTTCCTACTGAAATAACCATCAAGAAAGTGTATCTTATAGGTTTTTAAAAATATATTTTAAAATATTTCCTCTCTTCTTCCACCATTTTCTTCATTATTTGTGTAAGTTTAACTAAGTAATGCAACTGAATTTTTAAAAAATCAGACATGAATCACCAAGATTTGTTTCTAAAATGCATGTCTCTTATTTGACATTCAAGACAAATGCCTTCTAGTTTTGAATATTTTATAGAGATTCTTAGTCAAAGGTTTAGTTCTCAACTTAAATATATGACTTTGATTTAAAACATTATCATTTTCCTTTAGAAGCATGCTTCTACCTGGGAATATTTACCTAAAATATGATTGATGACATAGCTCTTAAAAGTATTATCTTGATTCTACAAAGATAAATATTTAAAATAAAATTATAAGTGATTAATGTTAAAATTAGATTATATGAAAAATGATGGTTTAGGCCTCAAATGTATTTTTCCCAGGCATTTGGCTGGTTTTGTTTATTATTCAGCTTCCTCTAAATATAGATTTTAAAAAACCCAAGTCTATACTAAAGCTTTGTAAAATAAATAATATTTTTGCTTTTGAAAAAACAGTACTAAATAAAAATATCACTATGTCAGGCAGCAAGCTAATTAAGCTATCTGGCTGTCTGGTTTCTATCACTTCATCTTCACAGAAATCCTCAAAAATAATTAGTACTAGCATTTAACATTTATTTAAGAATAGCTTACCAACTATCATGTTGCCAGAAAACGACAGAACAACAACCCAAAAGTCCTTTCTGGACTCACGATGGGATATACTGTGGAAAGATCAAGTTACAGCAAGCCAACTCTATTCAAAAGAAAATGTTCATGTTGAGGAGACATTTCTGTATGAGTTTGAACTATAAAAGAAAGGAGATTTGGAGGTGTAAATTTGTGAGTCATCAGATTACAGATTATGTTTAAAACCATAGGACCAAATTAGATCAGCTGAAAAGCAAGCAAAAATAAAGATGCAGTGGGAGAACTAAAACTAAAATTGCCTCAAATATTTAGTTTGGATTGATAAAAAAGATTCAGTAATGTATTCTGTGAAGTAATGAATGGTGAATGAAAAAAAAAAAAAACAACCCAAAAAACAAAGTATCGCGGTAAGAAAAAGAAACTACATAGTCAATAGAGATGTGAACTAAAACTTCTCATTGTATCTATCAAAGTAAAAGCCACTAGAGACTTTGAGAAGAACTTGATCTGAACAGGTGGAGATGAAAGCCTCCAAGAAGCAACTTCAACACAAAATTAAAGAAGAAATAGAAACCAGGAGGCACGTAAACTTCTTCTCATTTGCTGTAACGAATTGCACAGAATAGCCCAGTAAGGGCATGAAGTCAAAACAACAGCTTTATTATTCAGGGTTCAGGATGTTGTTATAGGACATACAAAACATACAGGTATTTTCAGACAAAGTCAATTTACTACAAATAGTTATTAAAAAAATAGTATCAGCCTTTAGTAGACGCTCTGTCCCAGCAAGACCCCTCATCTTTCCTGGTAACTGAACTCTGTGGGCTCCAGTAGCATTTCCATTTGCCTTGCCTCCTCAGCCTCAGGGACAGTAATTACTGCCGTCTGCCTCAGTGTCCCCTCTGTGCAACCTCATCCCTGCCCCCGGTTCCTGTTAGCAGTTCATATACGCTGTTCATTTGAAGTAGTTGTGTTGCATTTCCTTCCCAGTCTGCTCATTGGTCCATGGAAACGTGGGTCCTCCACTGGAACTACTCGCTTCAAGGTATCACACACACCCCTTGCAAACTCCATCTGAGGGCAGAGAAGCTAGTCTCCAAGCGCTGGAAAGCTGCATCCAGGCACGATTTCCTCTTCTCCACTTGCCTCTAGATCCACACTAAGCTAACGACATACATTTGCTCATCTTACATAACAGATGAAAGAGCAGGACTCCATCTTATCCAAGCTCTGCTTCCAAATCTCATGATGCCGGTTGTTGGCAGAACCACCTGCCAACTTTGCAAAACTTTGCTGTTATCGAACTTTTTGTTTGTCTGCCTGACACCACAAAAAACCAAACTCACGAAGCAGTTGCTGGTGAAAAAGGAAACAGTTTTATTTTGATACTACCTGATCTAAGAGAATGGCAGATTCCCCCTCTCAAAGCTCACCTCCTCCCTCAAACCCAAAGTCCAAATGTCTTAAGCAAGACTAAACCAAAAAGCAGTGCTCAGAAATCCTGCTCCATTTTAAAGTACCATCCTTCGTAGCCCATAGGCCCCTGCTAAACTGTCATCAAGGTAGCTCAGCTTGTTCCCAGCTACTTCCCATTTCAGGCTCTGTCCTGGATGTTACTGGTCAGGCTAAGGTCGCAAGGTTGCGGGCTCCCAGAAGAGGGGGCACATGCACCAGCGAATGCATCACCAGGTGGGCAAGAAAGAGAGGCTTCTCCTTGAGCCCATGGGCTGCATGGCTGCCCATGGCCCATGGAGAGAATGGGCCAGTGCACCATCTGAATGAAGATGACAGGTCCCAAAACACCCAGCCATGAGCAAATTTCTTGGTTCCCTGGAGACTACATTAGTTTTGGGTGTAGGATGGACCAGGTCCTTGATAAAATGAACAGTCAACTTCCTAAACTTCCTTGTGTTTGGGGGGGGGTACACCCCGCAAACCAACCCCTCCCCCATCTTATACAGACAGGCCTCTCTGGTTCAGAACCTCCCCTTGTCACCATTTTGAACTCTATGGTGCAAGGCCTGCCTTCCCCTGTTACCACCACCAACCTGATACCAGAGGGGTTGGAGGAAGGACTATTCTTATGCTCAATGTGAGACCCACCCCTGCTGCCATCTTGGTGGAGGTTGGCTGAGATTTCCTGGGCTCCACCATCCACCAGTAAAATCACCTCAAGGGATTCTGGGAAATAAAATGTTGATCATCTCATCTTTAATTCTGGAATTTATGCTAGAGCAACGCAGGGATTCATTTTGAGTCCTACCTCCGTCATTTACCACATGCACTGTGATATTTCATGGTGTTCCTATAATAATTATTTTATAAAGAGGGAAGAAGAGCAAAAACAACAGAGATTTAAATAATTATTTAGGTTGCTACCATTCCTATTCTGTACTTTACATCCACATAACTATTCTCTAAATGCCAAACTGTACTTCTAAATCTCTTCTCCTTTTCCATCCAGCCCTTCAAGTTTGTCATCTCTGGCAACCATCAGTGTGTTCTCAGTCTGAGTCTGTTTCAGTATTGATTATTTAGACATATTGTTCTTTAGATTCCACATATAAGCAAAATCATGCAGTATTATTTATTAAGTTTCACTGTTGTATGCCCAGTAATGATTTTATTATTACTAACTAGAACTGCACTAGCATTTTTTTTTTTTTTTCTCTTTACATTTCTTCCTTTGTAATTAGGGTTGAGTATATGAGTTGCCTATTGGCTTTGGCCTCTCCAAACTCAGTCCACAACTCAGGAAACACTAGGGTCATGGAAGCGGGAAAGTAGCCACACAAATTTTCCAGTTTTTAAGATGAAGGAATCTGACCTCTGGGTAAATGTCATACAATAATTTATTTTTTGTACATTTTTTTTTATCCTCACCCAAGGATATGTTTATTGACTTTTATTTATTTTAACTATAATTTATTGGTTATGCTTTTCCAATTGTCCCAACTTTTCCCCCTTTACCCCCCTCTGCCCCATCCTCCTTCCCTTCAGCAACCCATCCCCGCCCCCTTAATTCATGTCTGTGGTGGGTCAGTGCATGTAAGTTCTTTGGCTTCTCCCTTTCCTATACTATTTTTAATATCCTCCTGTCTATTTTGTATCTACCATTATGCTTCTTAATCTCTGCACATTTCCTCCATTTCTCCCCTGTCCCCCTCCCAGCTGATAACCCTCCTAATGATCTCCATATCTACAATTCAGTTCCTATTCTGGTTGTTTGTTTAGTTTATTTCTGTTCTTGTTTTTCAGATTCAGTTGTTGATAACAATGAGTTTGTTGTCATTTTAATGTTCATAGTTTTGATCTTAAATATGTCCCTTTAACATTTCATATAATAAGGACTTGGTGATAATGAATTCCTTTAGCTTTATCTTGTTTGGAAAGCACTTTATCTTCCTTTCCATTCTAAATGATAGTTTTGCTGGATAGAGTAATCTACTTTATAGGTCCTTTTTTTTTCATTACTTTGAAGTGTATAATAAATTTTTTAAGACAAAATATTCATAATTTTGATCTTAAATATGTCCCTTTAACATTTCATATAATAAGGGCTTGGTGATAATGAATTCCTTTAGCTTTATCTTGTTTGGGAAGCACTTTATCTGACTTTCCATTCTAAATGATAGTTTTGCTGGATAGAGTAATCTACTTTATAGGTCCTTTTTTTTTTCATTACTTTGAAATGTATAATAAATTTTTTAAGACTTCATTTATTTTATTATTTTTAGAGAGAGGGAAAGGGAGAGAGACAGAGAGGGAGAGAGACATCAATGTATATAGTTGTCTTTCACATGCCTCCAGCTACAGACCTGGCTGGAGACCTGGATTGCAACCTGGTTATGTGCCCTGGCTGGGGAATCAAACCAGTGACCTTTAGGTTCTCAGGCTGGTGCCTTATCCACTGTGCCACCAGCCAGGGCCATAATAATTTTTTAAACTATATTTAAATGTAATATGTTAGCATATTTTAAATTCAAGTAGAAGATATTTTTGTATGGTTTTTAATGTATTTTAAGTCATTTTAATATGTTGAATACATCATCTACATACTAAAAATACACTAAAATACTATTATTGTCTTAAGGTAAAAGAACATTCTTGTTTTGTAGTTTACAGTTATTGAGTAAAATAGAAATGATATTTCCATTGTTTAAAATCACCCAACTGAATTGAAAACTAATGAAGTGATTGAATAAAAATATTTTGAATTGATTGCTATGGCTCAGTATGCCCACCCCAAATTCTCACAGCATACTCTCCTGTGTGATTGTTTAATTCTCACAAGTTTCTTTATTTTTGTATAACAGATAATCTACTCTCTTCTTCTTCTAAAAGAATATAAAAAGGAATATTGGGTTTCATTCATTAGCATAATTATGATGAATGTATTTGCAGCTGATGCAATCATAGCTCATGTATCTGGCTTCTTTACTTATTTACTAAAGATACTGTGTTTATTCAATCAAATCATAGCCAGCTGTTCACTGTGACTATATGCTGAAGACTTTTACATTATTAGTAGAAGTTGCAAGCTTCAATTCCGATGATTTATTTCCTTCTCTAATGCAACCAGAGATGAGAAAAATCTAGTTTCCTATTGACTCAATCATTGTATCTTATTAAGTTATTAAATATAAAAATATGTGTTTAACTTTTTCTTTTAATTATCACAATATAAAATTATGATTAATTTAAACTTTTGAGTCCAAACTCACTACCTAGGCTACTCGAGACATTTTTCTTTTCTTTATTTTGAGGAAGTAAGTTTTTGTAGTTGGAGATGTGAAGCTATCTGAGAAATTTAATATAAATTCTTCCAACAATATATATGCTTCACATTATAATGTCACTTCAACTTTAAATATATAGTCAAATTACTAATTTTTGCTAATAGCCTCTGTATATTATTTATATTATCTATGTATCAATTATTTATGCATTAAATTATTAAATTCATATATGTCTCAAGCCTTGTGCTAAACACTAGGAATTCAGGTATTAAAAACATATTATCCTTATGACCCAGTTATTCCACTACTATGATTATACCCAAAGAATCCTGAAACACCAATTCAAAAGAACCTATGCAATCCTATGTTCACAGTGGCACTATTTACAATAGCCAAGTGCTGGAAACAACCTAAGTGCCCTTTAGTGGATGAATGGATCAAAAAACTTTGGGTGCTCACTTTGGCAGCACATATACTAAAATTGGAATGATACAGAGAAGATTAGCATGGCCCCTGCACAAGGATGACTCACAAATTTGTGAAGTGTTCCATATTTTTGCAACAACATGGATGGAACTGGAAAGTACTATGCTTAGTGAAATAAGCCAGTCAGTGAAAGACAAATACCATATGAACTCACCCATTACAGGACAATAATGAACAAAACAAACAAACAATCTAAACAGAACCAGATACATGAATACAATGAACAGGCCTTCAGTGGGCAAGGGGGAGGAGGAGGCAAAGAAGGGGAGCAGTTTAGTCAAAGAACTAGTATGGAAGAACCATGGACATGGACAACAAGTGGGATTAACTTTGTAGGGGAGTGGGTGGGTGGGGAAGGGGACAGAGAGGAGTAAAAAGGGGATGGATGTAATACAACAACAATAAAATTCAATTAAATTTAAAAACCTTTGGTACATTTATACAATGGAGTTCTATGCAGCAGAAAGAAAGAGAACTCCTACCATTTGCAATAGCATGGATGGAACTGGAGAGCATCATGCTTAGTGAGATAAGCCAGGGAGTAAAAATTAAATACCACATGTTCTCACTTAATACAGGACACTGATGAACAAACAAACAAGCAAATGAAAGCAGAACCAGATACATGAATACAGGGAACACACTTTCAGGGAGGGGTTAGGGTGGGGGAGAAAGAGGCAAGGAAGGGGAACAGTTTAGTCAAGGAACTAGTACTGATGACCCATGGACACAAACAACATGTGGGATTGGCTGTAGGGGGTGATAAAGAGGGTGGAGAAGGTGAAGCCGGGGGTGGGGGGGGAATTAGATGAATGTAATATTACAACAATAAAAAATCTTTTAAATTACAAAAAAGCATATCGTCCATCTCCCAGGTAGTAGCAAAAAAAAAAAAAAAAAAAGTAATTATTGCAGTGAGACAGACATACTAATTGGAAAAAGGTAAGCTGGGAAAATATTTTTGGAGGAGAAAAGGTTTAACGTGGGTTAAATGTTAAGAAATATCAGAATGCATGTAGGCTCTTTGTCAATGTTAAAAAGCATAAGAAAAAAATGACACTAGGAGAACAATAATTTATTTTATCCCATGGGATCACTTGGTAAAGATATATGTAATGTTTAGACATTGATACATTGATGGGAGAGACAGATTTCTTGAATGAATCTAGAAAATCAAACTATATCCAAGAAAATATAATTTCCTTTAGAAAGCATTCCTACAACCAAAGAGGTTTTGTGACTTAGAAAAATCAGTTTCCAGAACTTTGAAAACAGGCTGAGTAGTCTAAGGCTTCCAGGCAAACTCAGAAATTCCTTGTAGTTTCAAGAAGTGATAACTGTTAAGCCAGTTCACGTCTGGAAGAAAGGCCAAATAATAGACTTATATATTTCAATTAAGTTCAGTAATAAGACATCAAAAATGAAAAGGAATTTATATATTTTTATCATTTTTTAATTGCTGTTTTATTACAGTTGTTTTATTCCTCCACCAAGTTGCTCTCCCCTGCCCTGCTCATCTCCCCACTTTCCTTCATTGAATCCCCACCCTGTTGTCCATGTCCATGGGTCGTACACTAGTTCCTTGATTATACCCTTCCCCTTCTTTCTCCCTTCCTCCCTTCCACCCCCCTCATCTGGTCATTGTCTGTCTGTTCCTTGTTTCCTTGCCTCTGGTTCTCGCTTGCTCATTTGTTTTATACATTAGTTTCCTTTATTAGGTGACATTATATGGTATCTGTCTTTCACTGCCTGGCTTATTTCATTAAGCATAATACTCTCCAGGCCTGTCCATGCTGCTGCAACAGGTAAGAGTTCCTTCTTTCTTTCTGTTGCATAGTATTCTGTTGTGTAAATGTACCACAGTTTTTTGATCATCTCATCTACTGATGGGCATGTAGGCTGCTTCCAGCACTTGGTTATTGTAAATAGTGCTGCTATGAACATAGGGTTGCATAGGTTCTTGGGAATTGGTGTTTCAGGATTCTTCAGGTATAATCCCAGCAGCGGAATGACTAGATCAAAAGGTAGTTCCATTTTTTTTTTTTTTTTGAGGAAATTCCATACTGTTTTCCACAGAGGCTGCACCAGTCTGCATTCCCACCAACAGTATAATAGAGTTCTCTTTTCTCTGCATTCTCACCAGTGCTTGTTTATTGATGTGTTGATGATGACCATGCTGACTGACCAGTGGAGGTGGCATCTCATTGAGGTTTTAATTTTATATCTTGATAGAAATAATCAGTTAACTTTTGGCATGCTGAAATTGTTGTCTTCATGAGTAATCCAAATTGAGATGTACTCAGGCTCTTTGATATGCTTGTTGAACTCAGGAAAAACTAAAAGGAATTGAATAAAATTACAATTACACATTTTATCAGTTCATAGGAAGTCTTGAAACAAAATATAATATTAGGACCCACAAATGTAGCTCAAACTTTTTTCACAAGGGACTATAAGTACTATGATTGCTAATATTAGTTAATCTTTCTCACATCATCAGAAGTTAAACTCAATCTCATTTACCAATATGTGTATCTTTGCTGTTGCCGACACAGTAAATAGATCAGATTGAGGCAGTGATTTACAGAATTGTATTAAGTTGTTCAAGGCTTTTCTTATAATATATTTATTCATGATGACTTGGTTTCTGCACGCTCAGCTAGATCTATTATAATCTATCATTGTGAATCAGCAGTGTTTCTAGATGCATCCTGATTTTGTGTAGTCTCTCTTTAGAGTTGCCATAAATTAAATTTAGATTTATTTACTTAGAAAGATTTATTCACACTTCTATACTGACTGAATGCAAGTCACTCAGGTATTTGTGGTATTTTGACTTGAAACTACATGCGTAACAAAAAGGAACCATAATCTTGATAGATGGAGATTTCAGGTCTAGTATTTATACAATGACCCTGAATTATAAACGTATTCATAATCATGAAGTTCAGCCTTTCTTATAAGCTGTCACAGCTGTCCAGTGATTGTAGGCTTATTTTGTGGTTTTAGTGTATTATTTGTGGCTGAGTTTCAGTCTAAGATCCATTCCATGAACTCACTAGAGTTCATGAGTTTTTGGTCAATTACATTTTCCCCAAAAAGAGGCTTTAAAAGAAAGAAAAAAAAAAAAAAAAACAAAAAACACTGAAATAACCATTGTATTAAATTTAGTTGCATGTTTAAAATAGTTGATATACTCAACTTCATATGTCATCAGGAAAGTGCAAATTAAAACAACAATGAAGTATAATTATACACCTTTAGAATGGTCCAACTTAAAAATGCTAACAATATCAATACTGTTGAGAATTTGTAGCAGCAGAAACTTTTATTTATTGCTGGTGGTAATGCAAAGTGGCACAGCCACTCTGGAGAGCAGTGTGGCAGTGTCTTGCAAAACTAAACACACTCTTATTATACAGTACAGCAATCATTATCCTTGGTATTTACCCATGGGATTTGGAAACTTATGTTCATACAAAATCTGCACTCTGATGTTACAGCAGCTTTATATGTATTGCAAAAACTTGGTCACAACCAAAATGTCCTTCAGTAGGTGAGTGGATAAATCAACTGAGGTACAGTTTGACATTCAGATATTACTTGGCACTAAATAAAGATGATCTTTCAAAACCTGGAAAGACTTGGAGGAAATGTCAATGCAAATGAAAAATGAAAGAGCAATCTGAAAAACCTACATACTATAAGATTCCAACTGTATGGTATTCTGGAAAAAGCAAAACTATGGACGCAATACAAATTTCAGGGATTGCCAGGTGCTTAGAGGATAGGAAAGATGAATAGGAGGAGCACAGAGAATGTTTAGGGTAGTAAAAATACTCCTGTATGACATTAATCATAGATATATGCCATTATATGTTTGTCCACATCTATAGGATGTATACAACCAAGAGTGAATCCTTAAGCAAACTATGGATTCTGTGTGATAATGATGTGCCAATACAGGTTTTCAATTGTAATAAATGTACCATTCTGGTAATGAGGGAGGCCATCCATGCACATAGGTAGGGGATATATGTGGAGTTTCTGTAGCTTCCTGTAAATCTGTAAACCTAGAACTACTCTTAAAATTATATACATATATAGATATCTGTAAAATGGTATTTTGATATGATTTACATTTCAAGGGCAGTGAAGAAATTTCAATTCATCATGAGGCCATGATCAACACATAACATATTACCCCAGTGAATTAAAGAATCAAAAAAATAACCACATGCAGTGATTTATTATAATTAAAATTAAATGAAAACAATTCCTTCACTAAAACAATATTGATTAACTTATATAACCATGAAAAATAGTTAGGGGTATATAAATACTCAAAAATATTTATCAAACTTCAGCTATAATAATATTGTCATGCAAAACTTATTCAAATTGATCCAATATCACCATCATGTTAAGAATTACATCATTAAAACAAACTTTTCTTATAATTATAGAGTAACTAGAATAGGATATCAGAAGGGCAAAATTAAAAGAAAACTATTCTGAGAATTAGTTGTAAAGTTGATATATGCATGATGTTGAACTTTTTGTAGTTCATTTTATGACAGTACATGAGATGATTTTTAATGGTAATTACATTGGACATCGTTTTCTATAGAAGGTACTGTGCAAACTTAAATTCCCGAGATGTCTGTGCATTATAACATGACATCATTTCAATTGTGTTTGCCATCCAGTGGTACATTCAGAACAAAAAAAATAACATTACTTGGGAAAACTTCAGAAGGCCAAATGGCAGGGGGAGTATACCATATTGACGTCCTCTCATCAAGACTGATCTAGCAAAAAACAAGGTGCTCTAAGGAAAAGACATGGATAGGGCTATCAGAGTGTATATGATGAATAATGATCTTTATAGGTCCAATCAAATCCCACTACAGAGGCTGCATTCAACAAGGTTAATGCTAATAGCTTGTCTCTCCTTGCCTAGTGTAGTGCATGTGTAATGAGACAATGATGAAGTGGCTCTGATCACTGGGGTAGACGTCCTGGTTTGGTTAAAACACATGAACCTTTCACTGTGCCTGATCTACCTATTGTCATTGTTAAGGACTAAGACAAATATTGAGGCTTTGATATTGTACTAGTATAGATATGAAAATGATTGTTTTTTCTAACTGGAATCAATGTATATCTGACCTTGTCTTTACCAACACTACTATATGGTAGAATACCTTATCTATCAACATGGTACACCACACAATCTTCTCAAAACCAAACAAAGCATTTTATGTTACATGAGGAATAGCAATACATTCCCATCCAGAGAATTAACTTTCTATGCACATGAACCTGGAAACACCTGGCTAGATAGAAGAAGACAGCTTGGGAGTACCTAAGGCAGTGTGAACATTGTACTGTTTCCCAGAATAAGAGAGATACATTGAACTTAAAGCCATGTATTATCTGGTGTCTTCAAAAGCTCAATTGTTGCCAAAATGTAAGGGAAATTTAGAAAAGTTTAGTGGAGGAGAGATGATGAGTATTCACTGTAGTCTTGGGAGCAGCTGAGGCAGCAGAACTTTTTTTTTTTTTTATTACTTTAAATTTTCTAGGGAATTATGACTTACAACAACCACCTTGAAAGAGACACTATGATTGATTGGATGTGTATCTACCTCTCAGGAAAAAAAAAATGAGTGTATTTTGTACTTAAAGAAAAGAATGATCCATGTTGAACTATGGAAGCCGGTTATAGAGAGGTCAGATGCTGACATCTGCACAGTACAAGGGCAATAGTGTAGTATATATTTTCAACAGTGTTTATGTGCCTCTTCTGATTGCCACAGAACTGCCACTAACACCTCCGCTTCCTGCTCTGCCTCTGATGGACTCTGATCGTCTCTGCCTCCTGGTGCTGAATTCAGTTTCTTAGCTGCAGCCAGGATGTCCAGCCAAGGTGGGGGTAGAGGGTTGGGGGATTGGGGGATGGAGGGGTTCTTATTTTCTGAAGGAAACCCTAAAGGAGATGGGGAGTGACATCCTGACCAGTGAACAATGTGTTCGAATCAAATAATACAACTTCACATTTCAGGAAAGTTACCATTCCAGAGGCTGAAACTTCACCACAGAAAGGAGAAAAGATAGAGATAGGTTTATACACCTTCTTGCTTTTCTCCGACCTGTGGATTGGTTTGAGGTATGGTTTATGAGTACAAATTATTTGAAAATGTAGCACTTGTGTGAATAGTCTGGAAGATATGTTTCTTCCTAACTCTGAGCTGGAAGAGATTAGCCCAGAAATGCACTGAGGTCCTTTTTTATCCTTCTCTTGTGTCCTCATTAAATGTCCTGGGGGTTTTATTCACCAAACAAGAATCAACACTTAATCCTTGCTTCAGAAAATGTTGTTTTCTATTTTCATGCACTATTGTTCAGAATGGAACATCAGTAGAATATTTAAAATACATCACTATTCTAAGATTCTTTCCTACCCTTATGGCTTTGTGATTTTTTAAACATTTTCTTTGGTATTGCATATCTCAATACACTAATTATATATTATATTATATTAAAATAAATTTTATCTTATGTTTGCAACAATTGTATCATTGGGCATGGAAATTTTTAAAAAAGATTTTATTTATTATTTTTAGAGAAAGAGGAAGAGAGAGAGGCAGAGAGGGAGAGAGACATCAGTGTATGGTTGCCTTTCACCTGCCTCCAGCTACGACCTGGCTGGAGACCTGGCTTGCAACCTGGTTATGTGACCTGGCTGGGAATCAAACCAGGGACATTTGGGTTCACAAGCTGGTGTCCTACCCACCTATGCCACCAGCCAGGGCTGGACAAGGAAATTTTAAATGTCACTAGTTCATTAATGAGGACCCATGAAAATAAACTTTTGCAAATTTTGCTGTTCCGATAAACAGTCACATTCTAGTACAATAACTTGACTTTTAAAACTCAAGTCATAAATTTATGACACTACATTCTATGCGCTAAGAAGGCAAACTGATTCTAATACATTTTTCCTATGAGTTCTTTAATTAATTTGATATTTCAGCAAAGATTGTGTTGATTTCATGTCTAGTTTTATAAGACACTGGTCTGAAAACTCAGTTATCCTTTCTGGAAGATATTTTATAGAATCTACTTCAGTTTGCTTCTTTGAATTTTGTTTTGATTCTGAAATAAGCAACTAGGTACTAGAATTGATTTTCTTCATTCAACTAATGTTTCCATTCATTAACATACATGTTTACATTTGAGAAGTGTATAATAATTTTTTGAATAGTTGATTCTTAATTTCAAATACTTAGTAAATTAAGATTCATTAAATTAATATTCTATATAAAGTCCATTTTGGGATTTAAAATCTGTTCAATTTTTTTTTAAGATTTTTTATTTATTATTTTCAGACAGGGGAAAGGAGAGAGGCAGAGAGGGAGAGAAATATCAATGTATGGTCGCCTTTGACCTGCCTCCAGCTACAGACCTGGCTGGAGACCTAGCTTGCAACCTGGTTATGTGCCCTGGCTGGGAATCGAACCAGAGACCTTTGGGTTTGCAGGCCGGCACCTCATCCACTGTTCTACCAGCCAAGGCCAATTTGTTCTTGATGTAGCTTACTTAGATGATTCTCACAAAATTTTTTGATAATGATATAGCAACATATTTTATGTTAAAGTTTTCTTTTCTAAAAGTTTACAATCTAGCCACATTATTCCTACTGAAGAATGAATTAAAAGTATTTGACTAATGCTTATTTTTAATATATTGCAGTGGATTTTATTATCTCAGTATCAAAAATATCAAATAAAATAATTTAAAATATATTTCTTTATACTTTTTAAATACTTGTTTACATAAGTTTGAACCTTCATTTAACAAAATTTTGTTTTATGGTTTAATGTTCAATAAAGACAGCACAAAGTAACAACAGGAATTTGTGACATGAGAAACATTTTGATACCCGAACCCAGTAGAAAGAAATAGTTATGAGGCTTTTATGGGGCAGAGTGAGAACTGATTAGTGTGAAATACTATTAACTTCGAGTTTACACATAGAAATTGAATGCCATGAAGTTTTTTCTGGTGTTTTTCCTATGCTAAAAAGAAATCTCTATTTCTTCACTCAGGCTGAAGTTAGTTTTGCTTTTTAATTAACACAAAGCTAAGAAACTCCCTTTAAAACATTCTATTCCCAGAAGTGTGCTCTTCTAGTTTCTAATAAAAAATAAGCATTGGGCCTTCAAAGCCTGGTGCTAGGTTTAATTGGAATTCACTTTTTATTTTTTTATTTTTGTTTTTCCTTCCACACACTCCTGCAGGAAATACGTGGTCTTACCTCTACCACAGAGTGGTTTCTATTTTATTAATACCCACTTACATTAATTGAATATTTCTTTTATTAATTCTTCCTTAATTTTTCTAATTTTGTTCAAAAGTGTAAGAAAGGGAAAAGGAGTAAAAAAGGGTTAAAAATTGAGCAGCTGAATCCACCAATAGGTTAACTATATAATTTTGCATTAATGCCTAAGGAAAAGAAAATAAGTTAAGATGATCCATTAGGACCCGCTTATCAAAACATACATTGCCCATTTGTACAGTAAGCCAATGCAGTGGTTTTGCAAATTGGTGAGCATTATGATTCTGGCTTAAACTCAATTACTGAGAAAGGAAGCCTGAAATGTGATCTTCCTTCTGGGCTTTTATTATTTATTTATTTATTTATTTATTTATTTTTAATACTGATGTGAAAGTTATCTACATTATCTGTCCACTATGAACCTCACCTGTCACCAGTGTATCAAGTGACTTACTATGTCCACAGTAGTTATGATTACTTCAGAAATAATGTCCTATAATTTTATGGACTGATCAGATCCTTCTGTTTTAACACAAAGCTACCATGAACTAAAATTCCTTGTAAAAGGAAGATTGAAATCACTATAATTCCCAAATTTGTATGGTTCTTTTCAAGCAATCTAATACCTGCGTTATTTAATATCCTATATCCAGTCCCCTCTACTATTAAGATTTCACATTACTATGGTTCATCGTGAGAACTAATGAAACCAATAATGATCCATCATTATTATTAGCTAGGGTTCCTACTTTATTATTATGTCATTAATGCTTATCAATGTTTTTATCTGTTCTGAGATACCATTCAACATACACATTACATTTTATTGTCATGTCTTTGTAGGCTCCTGTAGCCTACAAAATTTCTCAATACAAATTATTTTTTTAAAGATCTTATTTATTTATTTATTATTTTTAGAGAGAGGGGAAGAGAAACAGGCAGAGTAGGAGAGAGACATCAATGTATGGTTGTCTTTCACCTGCCTCCAGCTACAGACCTGGCTGGAGACCTAGCATGCAACCTGGTTATGTACCCTGGCTGGGAATCGAACCAGCGACCTTTGGGGTTGCAGGCTGGAGCCTTATCTGCTGTGCCACCAGCCAGGGCTCAAACTATCTTTTAAGTAGTGATGTCAGCTACATGTAACACAAGAAAATGTCATTCTAGGAGTAATATCCTCAAAAGTCTTACAATTTCCTTACCTACATTACACCAAAGATTTCTGGCATTGCCACTCAATATAGTGTGTATAGGTAGAGGCAAGGTCTTAGTCATTAGCCTAAAACTTAATTAAAACCATAAACCATTCCCATCTGCCACATCTACTACACCATATCTAGATGCCTACAAATATTTACATTGTTTCTATTATAGCCATATCCTTTCCTTTTGAGTGGAACAGAATCTAATACCATACATTTCCAGATCCTTACTCCCAGTAGCATTTATTTAAATATAACATTTTCTGGTGGGAAAGATAGGAGCTTTCAAAAATTTTTTTTAATTCACTAAATGTATTCTATAGCTTTTAAAACTTACTGTCCTTTAAGGGAAAGTGGAAAATATTCTTGCAAAAACTTGTTTTCATTATACTTAATGGAAGAGCATTTCAGTCTCCAACTGATTACATAAATAGTTCTTTTGCCATAGCTTGTGAAGGGCTACTGGAGTCTCATACTTAAGTATGAATTGATCTTTTCTTGTTGTCAGATTCAACTAATCCAGTTTAACAATGACAGTTCTCCCAGATGAGAACAATTAGCCATGACTGGTCAGGTGACTATGACTTAGCTGATAGTGTATGGTGTTTTTCAGTCTTTTACTATTGTGTTTTCTAGATCCCTAGAACATAATGGTGTGTCCTTACACACCTCTCTAGTGGAGTCTGTTATGTAACTACCATCAGATGGGTGGTCCAGGATGGCTTCACTCAGGTATTTGATGGCCTATTGGGAACGGCTGGGACTCAGGGAGACCCTGAGTACCTGAGTCTCAGGCCTGCTTCGTTATATCCAGATGGCCTCTTCCTAGGGCCTTTACCATGCTTTTCACCAGCTGCAATTCTTACATAATTGCCCAGCATTTGCAAGAATGCAAAAATGGAAATGGCTGTGGTTTCATAAGGCATATTATGGAACTGGCAAAATGCATGAATCACACATGCATGAATTCATTACCATGAAAAACGGCAGCCAGAGGGTGGCCACTTGCAAGCCAAAGCAAAGAGATCTCCGAGGAGCCAACCAGGGTCTTGATCTTTGACTTCTATCCTCCAGAACTAAGAAGAAATACATCTCTGATGTTTAAGCCACTCAGTCTGTGAAATCATGGCATCCCTAGTGAACTAATATATTGCATATTTTTAAGTGTTAATCCAAATCTTGTACTTAACACTTCCTGATAAAATAGATAGACTGTTTATTTTTCCCTTATTGAATAGTGATTGACACAATATTTAAAAGTGCAGTCAAGCCCTTAAAATTGCTTTTCTGAACTAGTTAGATTTGAAGACAAAGATGATTCTGTTCCTCTTGGAAATGGAAATTAATAGTGCATTACGCACAATGGCAAAAACAGTTAAATTATCATTAAAATAGTCTACTGAAACAAGACTTTCCCAGAATGAGGGGCCTGTCTGTGCCTGACTACTATAGTTTGAATAAGAAGTTCCAATGGAGCGGTAACAAAAAATCAGTTACAATGAAAGCTATGTGTTACCTGATTCATATGGTGTAGCAAATTATTTGGGTTATTTATTTATGCTGTAAATACTTATATGAAAGCATATCACATCAACTTTAATCATTATTTTATATTCCAAAAATGATCAAGCAACCTTTCACTTCTGGGAAATGTAAATGTTCTACAATGTCTGGTTTAATTTCATCCTTTATTTATAGCTACAACTAAAATATCTTGAAATTATGTAAATAGGACTAATAGCTGAAACCCTCATGTGTAATGCATATTTTAACTATTTCCCAGATAGTTGAAATTGTTTGGCATAAATATATAATCATTTTTTAAATAACAATAAAATGAGCAAGTTGTGCAAAAACAACCCCAAAGTTGTTTAGTATTGCTGAGCAAACATACAATGAATTGCTTAACACTTGTTTAACTTTTAACAATTATTCTTCAAAAATAAAGTAGATTGAAGTATTTCTCTGTAACGATTTTGGTAGTTTTCACCTGTTCTATTATTTCACAGAATAGTCCAACCTGGAAAACTACAATATTGAAAATATCCAGACCAGGGAGTTTTGAACTGTTATGGATTTCATTAACACATTAAGTTGTGTAAGAAAATGAATAAAAAATTTTCAAGACCCAAAGGACAGTCAGTCAAAGAGAATGTTGGTTTTTCACTCAAGTGCTCTATGTGTTTTACATAATTAACTCAATAAGAATTTATGTATGCTAAGTGAACATTAATTGTTTAATTTTGGGTTAGCTCATTTTGTGTCCTTTCATTTAATTCAATTTAATGCAATGAAATTTAACAAACTTTTTATTTTCACTCTCTATTGAGTACCAGGCTATTAGAAGCAAAGCAATGAAAAAGGAAATAAGGCATTATCATTCTTAAAATTTTCTTGCCAAAAAAATTGTCAGACCAAAAAAGAAAAAGAAAGAAAAAAAGAAAAGGTAAAAAAAAAAAAAAATAGAAGCTCACATGTACTTTGTTATTTATAGTTGATTTCATTTTCCAGCCAATGTGTCCCATCAAAACTGATATGTTGAAGATCTAACACTCAGTGCCTCTGAAGGTGAGAATGTGACCACATTTGGAGATAAAGTCTTTAAAATGATGATTAAGTTGCAATAAGACTACGAGGTGGACCCTAATCCAATATAAAGGGCATCCTGGAGGAAATGTGGCACAAATGAGATACCAGGGATGTGCACACACAGAGAAAAGGCTATGTGAGGACACAGCAAGAAGGCAGCATCCATTAGCCAAAGAGAACCAACGGCCTTGAGAGAAAACAAATGTGCTGACACCAGAATTTTGAACTTCTTGCCTCCAGAGCTGTGAGAGCATAAGTTTATGTTCTTTATGGAGCTCAGTTTGTGATATTTTGTCATGGTAACCCTAACAAAGTAATATGCTACATTAAAAACATTTTTTTTAAATGTATACATTTATTTTACATATATTAAAGGACATATTTTTCACTGGATTCTTTACAACTTAAAAAGACTATCTCTGAGTAATGCTTTTAGGCATTTAATCAGGGTGAGAAAAAATAATACTAATAAAAAACACCAGGTTTGATGAATGGGAACCTTTTTTGTATCATCTGTTATAAGACCAGAGGAAACTTAAATAAAGCTATTCATAAGAGTTTTCCCTTCTGGAATTACTTTAAATCTATTCAATAACAAAAAGTTGTGGTTGAGCTAGCTAAGGAAAGCGGTAGCAAAGGAGGGACATGTTCCTGTGGAAATAATCTGAACTAGGAGAAACTACAGACTTCTTACTGAACTGAACCCTTGAAAGGCAAGTTGATGAGACAGGCCGAAGGGAAAGCAGTGGGAGACACACTGAGAGAAAAAAACGTAAGTAAAAACTAAGTCAAAATATAAATAAATAATGGGTTTAGTTAAAGATAATGTACCAATATTGGTTAAATAATGGTGATAAATATACTGTTCCTGTGTGTTGTCAGGGACACAAGATCTGGGTTAGCAAACAGTACCTTGGATAGAAATAGAAATAATTTGTGGCCAGTTGAAAAGAAACATGGAGATGGATAATGAAAGCAGAAAAGAAAATTATCACTTCTTGTAGGTATTCATTTCATAAAGCAAGATAATGATTTTCTTAGCCATTTCTCTTACATGTGGTGCTGAGTTATGTTCCAAGTTGGGAGAAACCCAAGGGTCCTTTTCCATTGAAAAGAAGAATCTAACAGAAGCCACGTTATAAGATTTTCCCCAAAACCATCTGAATGATTTAGAATTCAAACATCAAGCAGGCTTCATTAGTGATGCTCCTAATTAACAGCAATTAAATCGGTCAATTCTATAGCATTGTCTTGCTTATGTTTATATTGTTTCTTTTAAGCCCTTAAAAGAAATGCTACCTAAAACTAGACTGTGTGGCTTATAACTAACAGTGAACAGCAGGAAATACTTATGTGGCTATGAACCAGGATGATATCTCTTTTCAGTAACTTCATGGGTAGGACGGCAAAGACATTGTCACTGTCTGTTCCTATGTCAGATGTTGCTTTGTTCTGTTTGTATAAATGGCTATTGTAAGAATCAGAGTCCTGTTAAAAGGGTAAATATGCCCTGGCTGATGGCTCAGTGGATAGGTGCCAGCCTGCAAACCCTAAGATCATTGGTTTGATTCCCAGCCAGGGCACATAACCAGGTTGCAAGCCAAGTCTCCAGCCAGGTCAGTAGCTGGAGGCAGGTGAAAGGCAACCATACATTGATGTCTCTCTCCCTCTCTGCCTCTCTCCCTTCGCCTCTCTCTGGAAATAATAAATAAAATATTAAAAAAGAAAAAGGGTAAATATTAGTGTGATATAACATCTAGAGACCAGTGATGATTTGTTTATGGAACTTCAGAAAAGACAAATATGTGGAAGGACTTGTTCCCATATTGAAACACATCAGTTCACAAGCTGCATGCATATCATTTACTTGAATTTCACCATCACCACCAGTACTCAGCATTTTTGATAACTCAGCCATCACTGGCTCATTGGAGTAAGATGTCCTTGGGGTCTTGGAAACTGGATTTGGTGCTAGGTGCAGGAGGAGGAAAGGATATTTACTGGGTAAGAGAAGAACTTGTTAACAGAGGGAACACAAGAGGGAGCTATTTTCAAGGAAAGTGGCCATGATCAAGCAGTGAATTTTGAAAGAGGAAGAAAAAGATTGATCAGATTAAAATACAGTCACCCAAATAAATTCACTTTTTTTAAAACTATAAAAATAAGATAATAATTGGGTGAACTGGTCACTTAGAGTGTATGCGTGGAGACATTCTGACATGATGAAAATATGACAAGACATAACTGGTAAATATGGGCATATATTCAACCCTATTTATGATGACCACATTTCAAATGCTTAAATTAGGGAATTGGAATGTACACCAGGGAATCTCGAATCCTATGGTATGCTCTTGCTTTGACTGTGACATTGGTTTCCATTATAATTTTTTTTCTTACGACCTGCGAACCCAAAGGTCACTGGTTTGATTCCCAGCCAGGTTGCAAACCAGGTCTCCAGTCAGGTGTGTAACTGGAGGCGGGTGAAAGGCAACCATACATTGATGTCTTTCTCCCTCTCTGCCTCTCTTCCTTCCCCTCTCTGGAAAATGATAAATAAAATATTTTTTTTAATGTTTAAAAACTCGTTTCTGTAAACTATGACAACAGAAAGCAGAGTGACGCCAGCTTTATGAGCTGAGTTTGGCAGTGAAACCGCATGGCAGCAGGTTGCACAGAGGATAGCAGAGCACCCTACATGGGAGTAAGTCTGTCCATAGCAAATGGATCGAGCGATGCCATACCAAATAGCATCACTTAGGCTATCAGTTATATTACAGTCTTCCCTTTTTGTTTAAGCTAATGTGATCAAGGCTATTGATGTTTGCTAAAATATGTGCAGATCATAAACATGAAAACAAATAATAAATTAAACTTACATGTGAAGTCAGCATTCAAATTCAGAAATGTAGCCTTGTCCCCATACCAGAATATGCTTGCCGTCATTACCTCTCTCCCAGATAACCATTTGTCTGATTGCTAACAACATGAATTTTTCTGGCATTGCTCAAACTTTATAAAACTGGATGACACCGTTAATAAGCTTTGCAGCTTTTATTATTATTATTAGTAGTAGTAGTAGTAGTAGTAGTAGTAATAGTAGTAGTACATTTGTTTCCACCACATTCAGCCATGCTGTTATACGAAAGGATGATGATTTGTGCTCATGGCCTCACATTATTCTGTTACGTGAATACTTTATCTATATATTTAAAGCAGTACTTTTTTAACTTCTCATCTTAAATTTTCTGAAGAAAGATAACAATTATCCTTCTTTAAAAATTTTTCACATTTAAAAACTTGACAGAAAATGCATTTTATTCTTTAAGCCTTTATGTGAAAGATTGATTTTTTTTTTTTTCTTTTCACACGCTCCCTTTTATTTGAGCATCCTTTCCATAAAAGCCTAGCCTCTAGGTGTGAACTTCAGTTGCCACTCCCAGGTTTCCGTGTGTCAAAGCCAAGTTCCTCAACATAGTTACCATCCATCCTGATACCTGGTTTCCATAGTGAAGCCAACAGCTGCATTTTGCACCCCCAGTCTGGTTCCTGCTTTTATTCTTTGTTGTGTTATCTCACCTTTAGGGAATTCCTTTTGCTTTTTGGGAGCTTGCAAAATATTTAAAAATAAAAGTAATGGCAATTTATATGGCATGTACTTATTTTGCAACATGCAGACTTTTCAGGCTATCTAGCCAACCAAACTCTCAGAAACATAAATTCCCTGCAGTTTTTTAGGATTGATCATTTTATTTCTAGAGAAATTATTTTATTTCATAGAAAAATAAAATTTTCTCTATGAAATTTCTTTATTTCATAGAGAAATTGTATGGAGGAATATGTAGTAAGTTTTATTTCAGACGTATGATGGTGTAAATGTTATTTTGAAAATATAGGCCCCAGTTAACTGTTTACATTTAATTATTTGCTTAGTTTTTTATGACATGAATACTTTCATATTAATTCTCCTAATAGCCTTATGTTGATTAAAACTCTAACATTCTTTCTATTGTCACAGCCAATGCCGTATTTTCCATGTAGATATCAATATACTTTTTCTTGTTCTACAATATTAGGCAAATTTTATGAGGTCTTGCTGCATATAATGCATAATATGCAAGTAGATTACTTTTGCCCATTTCAAATGGAAGACCTAGAAACAAAAAATTCAGTAAAATAAAAATGATCAATGTTCCTTAAGTGACATATTATGATATTATTTATGTATGAAAATATAAGCTTTAGAATATGTTCAATTAATATAATTGAAGAGACTTTCAACTTAAGATATATTAACCTAAATTGTGTACATTAAATAAAAATGCCCTGCTTTCAAATCTTGTGCTTCTATTTCTTCAATGTTCCTTAACATTCCATTTTGATGATAACACTTTATTGGATCATTAACTCCATTTCATAATGACATTTCATAGACTAAGCAATACTAGATATACTAGATGAATGTGTCACAGCTACTATATTCATAATTTTATGACTAGAATTGCTAGAGACAGAAATAATTCCATCTGCCACTTTTTGACCTTTGGGGTTAACAATTAAAATTTCAATTAAGAAAATGGTGCTATTTCCGATAAAATACCATGTAAACTTATAATTTGACTTCCAGTTTAGTAAAACATCAAATCCTGTAAAGATTTGCAAAAATAATTCACCATGTGTATGTTTGCATTTGATATAATTTTGCCTTTATTTGAAAGATATTGCAAACTATAGAAAAATATTATCATCAGGAATTTCAACTGTTAAACGAACATTTCCTAGAACTCCCTAAAATAAGTTATTTATAGCACATTTATGGTATCACAAGCAGCAAATTAAAAAATGTTGCTGAAGCTATTACTAATTCTTAAACAAAATAGTCTGTTGAATGTGTATACCCAATCCAAATATGCTTTTTAGTATGAAGACCAAAATTTACTAACAAGAAGGTTTCTTTCTATTTCAAATTTAAAACTTTGTTAATTCTAATTAATATGAGTGACCAATGTTCAACACGAAATTATTTTGCATATAAAATAGGTGACCATCTAAATTTTCAGCATATTGGAACTTTGTAGAGAAACAAAGATTTTGGACATAGTGAATAATTAGAATTGTGTGTGTATGTGTGTATGTTTCAGTTCACAAATAATGGGGTTATTAAGAATGCAATAAATGAAACTATTTTTGATAAAATTTGAGGTAGAAAATTTTAGATAATTCATTTCTTTTACAATATCAAATACACATATAATATTGACTGATCAGTACTACAGATATGGTACTGACTATTTAAAACAGATATTGAAACAATCATTTTATATAAGCCAAAACTATGGTTAGATATACTCCTAGGTGCCAATGGATTATTGACTTCTTTTTTACAGTAATGTAAAATAAAATGAAAGTAATTAAATAGCATTTTTTATATAATGTGTATATCAATGTATAATTTATATACAATATAATATATTAATGTATTAAAATAGATATATAGAGCCCTGGCTGGTATGGCTCAGTGGATTGGCACTGGCCTGCAAACGCAAAGGTTACTGGTTCAATTCCCCAGTCAGGGCACATAACCAGGTTGCAAGCCAGGTCTCCAGCCAAGTCCGTAGCTGGAGGCAGGTGAAAGGCAACCATACACTGATGTTTCTCACCTTCTCTGTCTCTCTCCCTGCCCTTCTCTCTGAAAATAATGAATAAAATCTTAAAAAATTCTATTTGGGGGCATGGTAAATGGATTACATCCTATAGATACCAAGATAAGGATAAAAGAGATTCTGGCTATGTAAAGTCATTCATTAAATCTCTTAAAATACTGAAATATTTTATATCTAAATAGATTCTATATTTAGATATAGAGTTAATTTATTTGATTATGTATAGTCATTTAAAAATAAATATAAACTTCTTACATTAACCAGAACTAAATATATTTCTGAAAATAATGTAATTTGAGAAGTTATAAAAAGTAGTCCAGGATTATTGTGTAAATTATGTATTAAAGCAGTATTGTTGAAACAAATAAAAACAATTGTATTTTATAATCTCATAGTATATATTACATTCTTATATGGTATGTATTATTCTTAAGTATATTATATTCTTACATATATATTTCTGACTGTTACATGACTTTGATACACATGTATAAATCAAGTAATTAAAAGTATATTTAAGACAAAAAACAAATAAAATTTGTAATCAGTGTACTGTTATCACTAATGAAACACTGCTATTGAGACTACCATCAAAATTTGAAATTCATAACATGCTGGTTTTCTAAGAGATGTAAGCTTCAGGAACAGTTTAGAACAGTAGATATTCGTTTATGATAATTATATATAATAATGGGTAAAATACTTTAGAGATATTTTATTTTTATATTGTCAATTAACCAAATTCAGTATGGTGGTATTTTTTAATGTTTGCTATGACATACATATTTCTAACATTAAATGTTTAAAGGAAATAATTATTTGGCAAACACTATGTGTAAATCAGTTATCTAATACCAGTCTACCATCCTTTATCCAAAATATTCAGGACCAGATGCTTTTAAGAATTCAAAATTTTTAAGAGATTTTATTTATTATTTTCAGAGAGAGGGAAATGGTGGGAGACAAAGAGAGAGAGAAACGCCAATGTATGGTTGCCTTTCACTTGCCTCCAGTTACAGATCTGACTGGAGACCTGGCTTGCAACCTGGTTATGTGCCCTGACTGGGAATCGAACCAGTGACCTTTGGGTTCTCAGGCCGGTACCTATCCACTGAGCCACTAGCCAGGGCTCTAGAATTCAAATTTTTTTTTAATTAAGAAATTTAATACAATGCATATTTCATGTATTTAGTAAACTCAAGTAGAATCTGGAGTATCATTCATAATCAAACATTAATATTTATATATAATGTTTCATGATTTTAAAAAGGACTATTAATAATATTAAAATTTAACATTTACTTATAGATTATTACATTTATTATAATAAGTATAGACCATAATTAGTATATGTTGTTTCTGAGATCAGTGCATTATATACTAAGCTAAGTACTTGTACACATGCAATAAATGTCAATTACCCCTGGTTGTTCGAGAGTCTTTGAGAAAAAGGTAAATTGCCATTGCCATCACCATCATGTTAGAGTCATACATTTGATGGTTGGAAATATACAAGAACCTTAATTACTGAAGATGTTCAAGGTAGACCCTGGAAGGACCACCTCCAGGGGCATCTGCCTCATTAACATAAATTTCTAAATAAGTAGCCATAAGGCCAAACATTACATGAGCACATATTTTATCATGTCAGAAGATTTTATCTACCTATTAATTTATTTCTTGTAAAAAAAATTTATTGGGGTAACATTGGTTAATAAAAATTAGCCCTGGCTGGTATGGCTCAGTGGACTGGGTGCTGGTTTATGAACCAAAGGTTGCTGGTACAATTCTGGTAGGGGTACATGCCTGGATTGCAGGTGAGGTACCTATTTGGGAGCCTGTGAGAGGAAACCACACACTGATGTTTCTCTCCCTCTCTTTCTCCCTTCCTTTCCCTTTCTCTATAACTAAACGAGATCTTTTTTTAAAAAAAAATTATATATGAGGTCTGTCCTGAAATTATCAAGACAATGTCAATGTAATTAAAAGTTTACACGGCCAATACTTTCAGGGCAGGCCTTGTGGGTTTCAGGTGTTTAATTCTATAACACATCATTTGTAAATTGTATTATGTGTCCACTGCAAGTCAAGTCTCCTTTCTTCACCATATATCCTCTTTTTAGCCTCTTCTGTTCCCTCCTAAACCCCCTTTCCCTCTTGTGTTCACCACCCTGCTGTCTGTGTTGTGATGTTTTATTGCTTAATCCCTTCAACTTATTTCACCCAGGCTTACAACCCTCTGATAGCTGTTAAGTCTGATCTCTTTCTGAATCTGTTTCTGTTTTGTTTCTTAGTTTATTTTGGTCATGAAATGCCACACGTGAGTGAAATCATATGTTAGTTGTCTTTCTCTGACTGGCTTATTTCACTTAGAATAATGCTTTCCATTTCAAAAGATATTTTTTAAACAGTCCGCAATATCATGCTTATTACTACTGCTGTCCTCATACATTTCCAGGTTAGACTCTGTTTCATCAATTTCACTCTCTCTCAACAAATACATAAGCCTAATAGTCTGCACAATGCCTGAGATTTCAATTTTCTCTAATTTATTTTACACTTTCATCTGATAAATGTTGAAGTACATGGAGACTTTGAAATGACTTGCTCATTAGCAACCCAAATCTTTTAAAGTCTTCATTTGAGAGTTCATTTTCAAACATCACGGAGTATCAAAGTCTGTATCAGGCATTTGCTGACTGGGGCTTACCACACTGTTATTAGTAACTGGGTAAATAGTTTTCTCAACAACTTACAGGAAGTCTTAAGTCTGAAAAATATGTTAATTGATATAAGTGGTATGTTCACTTCCTCACTGAGTGTCCACTCAGGATGTACAAGGCAAAGCTATTTTTGTCTTCCTGTTTTAATGTAAAGCTTAGAAATACAAAGAGTTTAAATTCCATCCAGTCAAGTTATTCCACTTAGTGTAAACACTACATTTAACAAATATAGATAATAACATGTCTATATATAAATTGCATTTTGTTTTAGTCACTTATAATTATAGTCATTGATAGAATCTCATATGATCCCCACAAAATCTCCATGAAATCAAATAGATAAATATTACTGTCATGTTCTTATGAAGAAAGGAATCGTGGTTGAAGGACTGAGTGGCAAAATACAGAAAAATTCAATTATTTGATTTTCAGTTTTTTAATATGATGTTCTAACACACTTTCTGTAGCAGTTGCTGGATATGCTTTATAATAAGTTGATTTTATAATTTAATAAAAATGAATGTGACTTACAAAGCATAGTGGAAGAGCCATGAGACAATTCATTGTATTATCATGCTCATCAGAAAAAGGCATAGAATATGACTTTGCCTGAGTTCCACCTACATCTTATCGTACATTTGTATAATACCTTAATATTAACTTAGGAAACACATTCATATTTTTGTACTAATACAATGTAAAGTAAATATTGGTTGCATCAAGGATGGGTGAATCTTATGCTAAGCACTGGTCTTTAAGTTATAAGATGAATACATTTTGTGGATCTAAAGCATGGTATGATGATTTTAGTTAACAATACTGTATTGTATGCTTAAGTAGCTAAGAGTAGATCTTAAGTGCTCTCACAATACCAAAGGAAATAGTAGGTATGTGAGATGATGAGGGTGTTAGGTAAGCTATGGTGATAGTCATATTACAAGGTATAAGAATATCAAATGAAGAGGTTTTACACCTTAAAGTTATACAGTATTATATGTCCTCTTTTATCTGAAAAAGGCTGGAGAAAAAAAAAGTCATTGAATGAATGACAATTATGTTACAAATCTAGTGCTTTGAATTGGAAAACAAACATGTGGAAACAATCCCTAATGTTAAGGGCTCGCATACATTTCTAGAAAGATAGACATATGGGTTATTACCAATGGATAATATAATTGCTCAAGGGAGAAGTATCTGAAATCAAATAGTCACTAAATGTCAGAGGTGTGAATCTCCAAAACAAGCGTATTCTCTCTCTTCTGCAACTTTACCATTTTGTTTTTATAGTTTCTAAACTGTCATAACTTTTTTCTGTATAACCTAAATGCATAGAATCTACTCTTGCTGCATTCTATATTGTGTATGTACATTAAAATATTATGCAATCACTAAAATAACTCTTCAGGCAGAATTTGAAGGCATGCAAAAATATAATGAATATACATAATACCAACTAAAAGAATTGGATATAAACTTCAACATGACTAATATTTTAATTTTATGTCTATGGGAGTCCCCCGTCCCATGGAGTCTCCCTTTTGTGAATGAAATAAACTGACCCTGACTCGAAGTACTGGGGAGAAAAGGGATGGTGATTTCCTCCAGTGGAAAATGTACCGAACCTCTTCTCAGCACAGCTTTTACTGGGATAAATACATGCAGGGAGCAAGATGCAGGTGCATATGCAAGAAATCAATCAGTTCCAAGGGAAGGTGAACCATGAAACAGTTAAAGGAATATAGAGAACAGTGCTGGGTCATGGGTGGTTAGATATGCTGGCATCAGAGCCTCCATAAGGTACAGTTCACAAGTTCTCTCTGTGCCTTAACTTAAGCAACTGTTGATTAAGGTCAGGGGTTACAAAAGAAGGTCAGGCTTCAACCCATATATTACATCCTTAGTCCTGATTTCCCTTGGGAACCCTCTGGGCAGTACCAGACCATGCATGCCACCTGCTTCCCATTTTAGGTCAAGACATAGGCTTGCTTTCAGGGCCTGGCTTGCACAGGTGCTATAGTTTCTGATACCACACAAAGTGGTCCCCACAAATGCCCACTTGAACACATACACTTTCAAAAATATTGACTAAAAAGAAAGCATTAAAGCAATGTTTTAATAATACTGCTGCACAATGGAAATATTAATATTATCCAAATTATAAATAATAGCCTTATGATGACCTAAGGAAAAATTATCTACATATATATATATATATATAATTTCACCAAAATTTTTACAATCTTTTTTTTAGATGCACACAGTTTTAATGGGTAAAAATAATGAAATCAATCTAGAAGACTCATTTAAATATAGCAAAAATACAGAACTTAAATCTTGTAGCTTTCTATTAGATGAAAAGTGGTGATTGAAGAAATATTGGAACTGATCTTATTGATCTTTATTGTATAAATATAAACTTAACTTTTTTGGAAAATGTATTTGTAAAGTATAAATTTAAGCATAGCTATGCATAAATAAGATTTTTTTCATATAATATGAAATATCACATTGCCTTTTTAAATCACTGGAGTTTTTCTCCCTGTTCATATTCTATACCACATATAAACACACATATATAATAACTCTCAATAAACACATTTGAAGGATTTTTCAGGTATAAGTCTCATCCGTTATGTACATAGAAATAAAATATGAAAACTAAATTCAATGAGCTGTTAATAATGCAAAATGGGTATCTTATAAGACTGTGTGTGCAGTGCTTTCAATTTAAAATGAAAGAAGCATCTCTGAAGTACTTATTTATAAACTGTAAAGGATGATTGTAATTAAAATAAATTGGCTGACCTGGGTTAATTACATTTTTCTTACCTTTCCCAATGAATCTCCTCTTTAAGCACAGCTTATAATTTAAGTCAATATGATTCTGTATAGAAATATTCATATGAGAACCAAATTTTGAATAAATGTTATTTACTCGTCATTTCCAGCCTGGTAGATCACTATTCACAAATCATTAGTATAGTTCTCCATTATGCTCTTCAAAATCCTAATATAAATAATTCTATTTCTATCTGTAGACACTGAATCATGAATATGGAATGACTTCACTTGACTTCACTTGAATTTAACTTAATTTTCAGCTCTGTTAGCTGTGAGGTGAGTAGAAAATAATTTAGTTCAAAACTGCAGTGCAAGGTGCGCCTCTATCCTAAGAAGAGAAAAATCAATGTCCTGAATTGAGTTGTGATTTGTGCCATAATTTTGTGTAAGAAGGATAATATGCAAATTACCCATTTTTTATCTTTATTTCAGTGTCGTTGCTTTTTAGTTTCATAACATGATACACTGGTCAGTTCCTATAGCTTGACTTAAATCAGGAAAAGTTCAAGACAGTAGACCTGGGCATCCTTCTGTCTGTCTCTCTCTCTCTCCTTCTGTTTTAAATCTAAAGCATGCATAGCTAGTTTGTCCTAATTATTCTATTCTTGTAGAAGTGGAGAAAAAGAATGTATGAGTTCTTTATTTTTTAATAACTTTATTTTTGAGGTGGTATACACATATCTTGATAGACTATTTATATATTCTTAGTTACATTAGATTGCACATGATTTTCTCACTATTTGAGTTTGTGATTCTGTTATCAGAAATTTATTCTGTAGCAATGCCCAGACATATGTGCAAAGATATATATGAAATAATAACCAACTCACTTTTATTTATAGTAATAAAATTTTGCATAGCCTCAGCAATAAGAAAATATGTGACCAGAGTATATTTTATCCATACTGCAGCTGATTTAAATAAGAAAATAGATGCTAATCCAATCTATCCAAAAACCTCTTCTTCATTGAATAAAATAAAATCATTGAAACATTTGTATAGTTATATTTAATGATGTAACCACAACTAAAACAAAGAAAAAAGTATGAGTTTGTATATAGGTGTGTATTAATACATCATTTGTCAAATTACATAAAATCTGAGATTGCTTTTTTTTGAATCACAAGAGACAAGTCTTTCTCTCTACTTATGTTTCATATTATTTGTTTAAGATACCTCTGCAATATTCCTATAGGTAAAGTTTTAAAATATTTTAATAAATTTTATGTTTTCACATTATATATTAGTATAGTAACCACTGTCTTTCGCAATTACAGATTTACTTATCCAATATAAAATATTGAATAATATCTTCTTCTGTACAAGTGTCAACCGTAAGTTCAATTCCTCCAAATATATAATTGCCCTCTTGCTTCTTCTGTTCATTTTTCCATTAATATTTAAACATTTAAAATTATTTCCCCTCCCAACATGAAATAAAATTTGAATTGTTTTCTTTCTTTATTTTCTTGGTGCTCTATATCTCCGTTGTTCACACTACCTCTAGACACTCTCTCTTATCCATGCCCATTTGAGCACAGCCTTGTCACCAGCATGTCAGACTTCAGGGTCTCAGCCTCAATTCTTTCTTTCCTTTTCTGACTTCACCTTGTGTTCATTCTTATCCACTTCTGTGCCTTTATTCCTTCATCATCTCTCTACTGATACCTCTTCCATATCTCCCAACCAAGTGTTTTTCTTATATTCTGTTATACAACAGCTTACTAGATAGTCTATCAGAACCTCAATGCCAAAATTACAAAATCAAATTAATATCATGAAATATTCTACCTGTAATATAAGAACAAATAAAACAAACAAACAAAATCCTAAAACCCCAGCCAATTCTGGACCTGCCAAGCCAACCCTCTCACAATCTCTCATAGATGTTCAAATCAGCATCTCTCAGAAAACATCTTTATTTAGGTAATTATCCTTTCACACTGGAGTTGCAAAAAGTTGTCTGCTAAATGCCTCTCTCTCCCTCTTTCATTTTTAAAACTCAATTTATATCTCTCATCTATCCCTTTTTCAAGATGAAACACAGGGATGTTTGCACAAGACAACTTTGATAAAATCACTCCTCTGTTTCTATTGATATCATGTAGCTCTTTTAATATTGCTACAGATTGTGATTTTGCTGTCTGGCCCCCTTTTATTTCTCCAGCCTCAAAGCAATCTGTGTGTTTACCCAGGACCCACTGTATTCTTGCCCTTAATCAGTTCCAAATAAAGTACATTATAACACTTTTCCTCTGTGTATATTCTAGCGCCTCCTATCTCTTTGAAATTGAAAACTGTTAATTGAGCCTATTCCAAAACAAAGCAGGTTAGAAATCACTCCTGTATACTTAAAATAGTGTTTCTATGTTATAATACATATAACATAGTATTGCAAATAGTTATTTACTCAATACTTTCTCTATTACTGACTATCAGGTAATATATTTTATTGACAGGCAAAATTCCTATTACAAAGTTGTTACTCACGAAACATTGTTTTAACAAATGAACAAATAAATGGAAGAATGCAGTAAAACAATATTTTTTGCCTTCTCTGGAAATGTATTAAAAAGTTATAGTATCACTTATAATGATATTTTCCTAAATCATAGCATATTTAAAGTAATCTAATATTAGCATGTATTTAAACACCAGGCCAGTTTTAATATGGCAAAAGTTATTCATAAGAATTCATGCAAATTGTTAACTTCATTCCATTTAAAGTATAAATGCATTGAATTTTAAGTCACTCATTTACATTTCTCTCATTGAATTGTGTGGTCTTTTCCTTCTCTTGAATTTCAGTGTCCTGTGACCACTTGAACAACAGAATATAACAAAGGAGCTGGAATATACAGTACATGCAGTGAAATGAAGAAAGTAGTTTTAATGGAAATTGGAAAATACACTAAGAAGAAAACCTGCAACTTCTAATTTAATTCGTGTGTGAAAATAGGGGATTCAATTTTATGTAAACAGCAAAATCCCTTAACAAATAAAAATAATTTAATATTATAACTGCAAATGTTTGCATAATTTAAAAAACTTGGAAACCCAAACATGTGTTCCTCAAATTATATTCCCTGATCTCATGAAGTTGCCTACATTAATGAAGACATATACAATTGTTCATGGTAACATTAAAAAAAAAAAAAAAAAGTGAGACAAATTAAGGTGCTTGGCAGTTTTTAAGCCACTAGTGTTTTCAAATAGAGAACATGTCCAGCATTTTAACAGAGTGCCGCCAGCTGTGCTCAGAATAGCATGGGGGCAACAATCAGCATTGCACACAGCTAAGGTGCTTAACTTATTTCGTGCTGAGAGTAATATACTAAACTTGCATACATACTTGAAGTGTTATATAAATGACAGCTTATTTCTGCAAGTAGCAGAAAATAGACCCCTTGCAATTATTTTCTGTCCGATGAATACCTGTCTAGAATAAAACCATGTCAAGAAACCTAATTTTAATAACAAATTCTTAATTTTTGTCTACAAGTCAACTTTTCATGAACATACTAATATACACGTGTAGACAAGACTGTTTTAGGAATTAATTCTACTACCTTATTAGAAGTACTGATGTAAGTAGCTGCCAAAATCCCACCATCAGGACCGAGCCTTTCAATGATTCAAGCATTGGGATAGTTGTCTTCTGTCAGTCAGTTCACAGTGGAGTCCTTCCCTTCCGCAGGGAAGGGAACCTAAGTTCAAAGGCTGGTCAGGGTTGGAATATAAAGACGTGGTCCTTTGTACTCACATAACGATGCTCTGTTGCTTGGTACAAGGTAACAGAGTTGCCTTATCTTCTGAAAACTTAGCCCCTTTATTTTTAGACAACATACCCTCTTTGTGCTGGGAAACTTTCATTGCTTCGAAGTCAGCTATGTGTGAAATTAATATAGCTACCATTGCTTTCTTTTGATTATTGTTAACATCGACTAGTTTACTTTTAAAAATGGAATACATTTATTAAATCTTTAAAAAGACCCTGGCTGGTGGCTCAGTGGACAGGCACCAGCCTGCAAACCCAAAGGTGGCTGGTTTGATTCCCAGCCAGGGCACATAACCAGGTTGCAAGCCAGGTCTCCAGCCAGGTCTGTAGCTGGAGGCAGGTGAAAGGCAACCATACATTGGTGCTTCTCTCCCTTTCTTCCTCCCTCTGTCCTTCTCCCTAAAAATAATAAATAAAATGTTTAAAAAAAAAGAAAAAGATGGGATACATTGACTTTTTATCTATAGGCACCCTTATCTTTAAATTTGGTTTCCTGTAGACAGTGTTTAGTGAGGCCTTCTTTATTCACCTACTCTGACCATGTCTATATTTGAATTGGTACAGTTAGACCATTGGAATTCAAGCAATAATTGAAGTACTTGTATTAATATCTGCTCCAGTCATTACTGTTTTCTACTTTTGTTTTTCTTCTTTCCTCCTTTTTTATCTTCTACTCTTTTTCTGTCACTGTAGTTTTAACTATTTTATATGATTATATCATGTCTCCTTTCTTAGCATATGTCTTTAATTTTTTTCATTTTTATATAGGTTGCCTTAGTTTGTAATATATATTAAACTAATTCAACACCATTTTCAAATGACCCTATATCACTTCACAGATAGTGTGAGTTCCTTATACTAAAAAAGTCTAATTCTTCCCTCTAATGTGTCATGTCATTTCTGTTATTCATCCAGAGGCATGCATAGCATTATATACATATGACTTACAGAGAAGTTTACATTATTAGTGTATTGTTGGTATTATTTTGAACAAATGTTTATGTGTTAAATCAATAATGAAATTGATTTATATTCATTTATTCATTCCTTGACTATTTTATTTTCTTTATGCAGACCTCACTTTTTGATCACAGTGTATTTCTTATCTCTAAGGAAATAAACTAAAAACTTATTTTTACAAGACAAGCTACAGATAATAAATGCCCTAAATTTTTTTGTTTAATTAAGAAAATGTTTACTTGTCACTCATAATTTTAAAGGATAATTTTAGTTGGTACCAGTTTCTAAACTGTGCTGATTTTTCTCTCAACATTTAAATATTTCATTCAATTTTCTTCTTGCATGATTTCTGAACAGATTTTAATTCAGTTCTTTATTTGTTCCTCTATAGGTAACATGCTCTTTATCTCTGGCTTTCTTAGTATTTTTGTTTTTATTTTTATTTTCTTTTTTAGAAATAATGTTATGACATATTTTTGTTATGGAATTTTTTTTGCTTGATATTCCCTGAGCTAACTCTATCTGTTATTTGGTGTCTGATAGTACTTTGGGGAAATTCCCAGTCATTATTTCCATGTTTTTGTTTTGTTTTGTTTTGTTTTTCTTCTCTTTCTCTGCCATTTCATTACTCATATGTTATACATTTTGCAGTTTTTCCATAATTTTTGAATATTCTGTTTTGTTTTTTCAGTGTTTGTTATCTACTTTTCAGTTTGACTGTTTATTTATATATTCTCTAGCTCAGAGATATTTTTTCTTCAGCTGTATCCAGTCTATTGAGAAGACCATAAAATATTTTTCATTCCCATTTTAAACTCTAGCATTTTTTTTGTTTGTTTGTTTTGTTTTGGTTCTTTAAATTTCCATCTCATTGCTTATATTGACTACTTGTCTTGCATGCTACTATATCCATTAAAGCCATATAGTTCTTTTAAATTCCTAGTCTGGTAATTCCAACATCTGCCACCATGCCTAGGTCTGATGCTTTCTTTAGCTCATCAATTTTTTGCTTTATTGTGTTTTTGTTTTTGTCTTTTGGTATGCCTTGCTTCCTTAGGATGCAGGAATTACTTGAAGGAAGTGAAAAAAGAGTTTCAGAACAAATGGACCCCTTTTTCTTTAGATCCCCAAAGAACTCATAACTACGAGAGGCCACCTTCTAAAACAGAGGCAATCATATTTTCACCTTCTTTTGAAAACAATAGGATGATTTATCAAGAAGCTGCAACGAATAAGTTGCACAATAAATTTGAGGATTAAATTTAAGTATGCACAATAAAGTCAGAGGACTTTAAACACAAGAAGAGCAGAGCTCAGATCCAAGAGTGATTTACTCCCAAACTGCAGGGTCAGTGAGAAAACAGTGAACTCGGTGGGCTCTGTGGGTGCAAACACCTAGTTGCTCACCTACCTTGGAGTTGAGGTCTTCTTTAGATCTCCCTGTGATTCCGTGAACTGTCAAAAGTTCAGAAATAATAGTAGTAAATTCAATGAATCATGGAAACAGTAATTAGTAAAAGGTTATTGTGCATGTTCTAAAAAGAGGACAGTTCATGATCTAGGAACATTCAACCCGAAATATGGGATTGACTCAAGGCATACTTTCATAAAGTAGCTTATATTGTAGGAAGGCAATGAGTGCTTATTCTTCACAATGAATATTGGTAATATTAGAAATTTCTTAAATGACAGGGAATTAGTTGCACTGATGTCAATTTGGGGAACTAGAGTAAGTTTTCATGTGACTACCAGAGGTATAAGTAAGAAATAATCCAGGTCAAGTTAGTTTTGCCAAGTAAACTATACTAAACTTTGTTTATAGACAAAATAAGTTTCATCTGCTCAGGTATTTTCAAGGCTGTTCTCCACTTGTTTTTGGTTTTAACAGAAGTCAGAATCTTTACCTACATATTTTAAATAATGCTTACATGTTTATATCTTATTAATTGGTATTTAGTAAAATGCCACTTTGTTTTAGATACATTCTGTTATTTAAATTATTAATTTTGACAAAGTGTACATATAATGTATCACAATAATAATATTGGAAAACAACATTTTGCAACTGAACTTTATTAAATGTATGTATCACACTTGCTCTGGATAGATAGTTTAAATTAAGGATACATTAACATAGCTTAAAATTTTTGACATCTTTATTTTTTTAATTAATTTATTTTTTCTGATACCTCCAATTTTGTTATTTTTTCTCAACATTTCTGAGACTATTTGGGTAAAATTTACTTTAATAGACAAGCATTAACCATTTTAATTAGGATTAAAGATGCATTTTTATTTCCAAAATTAAGCTGTATACAATGTTTCAGAGGTTAAAATCCATGTAAAATAAAATAATTTGAGTGTTTTTTTTGAAAAAAAAAACAAAATTTCTAACAAACGATGATAGTATGCAGCTCATTTAAATACTATTTACATTTTCTTCTCTAGATATTTAATCACAAAGTTGGCAGGTAAGCTTTTGTACAAAGTAACTCTCTTAATAAAGATACATAAAGATGGGTCAACTTCTTCCAAGGCACATACAGAGAAAATTTGACCACTTTCTTAAGTTAAAGATGAAAGGACCCAATTATATTTGATGACAGTCTTCAGTGGCATCCCTAAGGCAACTGAAGGACTCTGTCTGAAGCTTATTCTGAGTTTTGTAAAAGGATGGGTTTCAAACCCAAAACTATTTGAACAAATAGGATATCTGGAAGTCCATTCTTGCTTTAAAAGTATTTTAAACCACATGGAACTCCAATATATAATAGCTATGTGACTTACGTTTATGTTAACTGTTTTACTCCCTTTCTCTTTACATTTCACACTCTTACTAACCCTGTAATAGAGATTTAAAAAATTAATTATATAGTATAAAATTATACATTAAGAGGTTGCATTGGTTTTTAATGTAAAGAATTTATATACCTTAATTTCATAAACTTTTTAAGTATAATTATGTATTTAAATAAATGAGTACAATACTATGCGTTAAATTACATTAATGAAAGTAATTTTGTGGAACAAAAGGAAGGATTCTATATGATAAGAAAATTTTGAAAAACTATATATTTTCATATTTCCTCCAAAAATTGTGAACGCATAATACAAATATTACATGCCCTATAATTGAATTTAAAAACACAAAAGAAGTCAACTCATAGGGATGTGGTAAAGTTTGAACACTGTTAATTAAAGTGTCTGTTGTTCATGAGTTTTATTTGCTATATATCAATGCCAAAGATAACTTGTGAGGAAAATGCTCTTCTTTGAGTATTTTCCAAAAAACACAGCTGAATTCTTCTTTGGGATATGAAATCTATAAAAACTCTCTGCATCAACTTTTACCAATTATTTTCCATGAAAAAGATGAAGATGAGAAACAAAAAAGTAGTGAAGCCTAATAAATATAAACATAATTGACCTAAATAAATTTACTAAACACTTGTGGGGTTACAAAATATATTACCCAGCTGCCTTCTCTCATTGTGGTTTTCTATTCTCTTTGGATTCTAGTCCATATTCAATTGCTAACTCAATTTCTTTGTCTTTTGCTCATTTTATTACAGACTTGAAAAGACCCCTACCAAATGAATTCTAGGATCTCAGTTTAACAAAATGTCTTTCAAAGGAACTATATTCATATTAAGGTAGTGTTAGTTAAATAAAGATTTTTAAAATATATTATTTTAGTTTTACCTTTACCAGAGATAAATATTGATGCCTCTTCTCAAATTTGATCCATCCAAAAAGCTCTTCTACCAGGGTATTACAAAGTACTTAAATATTCCACTGGAGATCTTATTTTTGGTAATCTATGAGTCCCTGTCCACTCTCTTCTCTCATTTTTTAAAATTCTGTAGTCATCAGGCCTATGTTGGGTTAAGGCCTCCTAAATCTATTCTATTACTTTGACATTTTATGTGAGTTTCTTGCAGTCCACCTCAACCCCTTTTACACAAGGCATATTTCTCACATGCTTGGTTGGATCAGGACGAGTCTCCAGTCAATTTTAGGGGGATGAAGAATGAATGTGCAGTTGCATTTTTTTTTTTTTCTTGCTCAAGAGGCAGCATTAGAGTCTATTTGTGGCTTGAAAAGAATAATGATTACTCAGTCTGTGTCATTCCATGCTTTTCCACACTCAGAATGCTCACTCATCTTTACAGTTCATAACTGCATAGGCTGAAAATAAATAAAGATGCACCTCTGCTCAATTTATTCATATTTTCCAACTCTGCCCCTTAATAGGAGAAAAATATTGGTTACTATCAAATCTATTTATTTTTTAGAGTCAGAACACTTCATACTTTTGTTATTATTAGCACTTTAGAATAGCTTGAGTTGACTTCTCCTCCAAAGGTAATCTGACAAGAAGTTTGGCATGTTATCCATGACCTAAATAGAAATGTGGGCCTAATTTAGAAGTCTTATTTTATTTTCTTTAATTTCATGAACATTGCTCTCAGCTAGAATATAATCACTGAGTTATTACTTGGTCACATACAATCTGTTAAAATTGTCTCCAAACTGTAGCAAATTAGAAGATATATTTTGACAAGGACAATTCATCTTTTTTGGGAGAGATTTGACATGGTATGATCATGAAACCTTTTTAAAAAGCAGATACGGTGCTTTTCAGGATACCTGTTTTGTAATTTGTATATTTTGTGTCTTTCAATGAGTTTGCACATTTATTTTAAATTATTGAATTTAGTGACACAATTATCCATAATATTTTCTTACTATTGATTTACTTAAATACCTGTAGAATTAGCAGTGATATAATTACTCATTTGTGATGCTGGTAAATTGTACTTTCTTTCCTTTTTTCTCTCTAGTTTGAGAAAAGGTTTATTATTTTTATTGATTTATTTAAAATTCAATTTTTTTTTAAAGATTTTATTTCATTATTTTTAGAAAGAGGGGAAGGGAGAGAGGGAGAGAGATATCAATGTATGGTTGCTTTTCACCTGCCTCCAGCCACAGACCTGACTGGAGACCTGGTTTGCAACCTTGTTATGTGCCCTGGCTGGGGAATCGAACCAGGGACCTTTGGGTTTGCAGGCCGGCGCCTTATCCACTGTGCTACCAGTCAGGGCCTAATCTTTTTATTTTATTGATTTTTTATTTTGTTTTCCTTCTATTTCATTGTTTTATGCTCTGACATTAATTATTTTTTCTTATGCAGGCTTTCTGGTACTTAATCTCTTCTCTTGTTCCTTGTTTCCTAAGGTAAAAACTGAGCTTATTATTTTAATCCTCTTTCTTTATTAGTATGAATACATAACATACATACAAATTTCTCTTTAAGTATTGCTTAGGTTGCTTCAACATATTTGATACGCTGTGTTTATACTTTAAGTAAGATCATAATAATTTACATTTTCTATGACTTCCAACCAAACTGAAATTTGATCAAAACCTTCCACCTTGTTCTTGAGCATATCTCTGCTGGTCTGGACAATTTATATATATTTGAGATGCAGGTTTTAAGTTTCACATTTTCTAAAGTATCTTCAATAATTTGAATCATGTTATATTATATTTAAATATCAAATGTGTAGCCCTGGCACAGTGGATATGGTGCTGGCTGGTGAACCCAGCCAGGGCACATAACCAGGTTACAAGCCAGGTTTCCAGCCAGGTCTGTAGCTGGAGGCAGGTGAAAGGCAACCATACACTGATGTTTCTCTCCCTCTCTGCCTCTCTCCCTTCCTCTCTCTCTGGAAATAATAAATAAAATCTTTTTTTTTAATTACCTAAAAAAAACCCTTAAATATCAAATGTGTAGATAAGTTAAGTCCTTTACATATTTCAACACACAGCCCTCAATAAAGTTCTTTCCTGCATTTGCAATAAAAATTATTTTGTCATGTTCTGCATATTACACTAACAATCCTTGAATATGATTTCTTTAGAATACATTAGGGTCAACTCTTTGTAATGTAAAGCTGAGTGGATATTGACAAATGCAGTATCATAATTATGAAAGCACATGGATAATTTAATCACATTAACACTTTCCTAATCTTCACCTATTCGGTTGTCCTTTTCTGAAACCTTAGGAACTACTGGTGACTTTAGAGTATCTATAACTTTGCCTTGATCATAATATTATATTATTAGAATCATACAGTATGCAACCTTTTTTGACTGGCTTTGTTCACCTAGCAATATGCATGTAAGGCGGATCCTTTTTTAATCACTGAATAATATCACATTGTTTGGATGCATTACAATTTACTTATCTATTTACATGTTGAATGGCATGTTGTTTGCTTTCTGTCTGTGGCAATTGAATAAAGTTACTATAAACATTTGCATGCAAGTTTTCTTGTGGACCTAAGTTTTCAGGTTAGTTGAGTAAATATCTGCAAGGGTGACTGGCGGATTGTACACTACAACTATGTTTAGATTGCAAAAGGCTGTCCATTTCCCATTTTGCATCTCCACAAGCAGTATTTCCTCGAAAAATATAATATCAAGCATTTTTACATTTAAAAAATGTAATTTTTTAAAAATATATAATTTTGTAAATGTAAAAATGTTCAGTGAAAGTAAAAGCAATTCATTTTATCTTCAGAATGTTACTGTGAGGTAAGTACCAAAGTTATCACCTTTGAATATACAGGAAAGTTAATATCATTTGTTCAAAAATTTTATATGGCTAATTAATGGTGGAACTGCTAAGGATCTAGAAAATGAGTGACCATTGTGAGTAGATTTTGTAACTTGAAGAAGCAAAGCAGATCATTTTAATGGACTCATAAACATTTTAAATAATTGCATTTCAACACAATACTTACAAACTTCTATCAAACCAAAGCTGATATTTTTGTGTTGTATCTTGTGACCAAAGTTCGATTAAATTCAAGTTCATTATACTCATATTTTTAACAACAGTAAAATACATAATGTAGAAAATCATTAAGTATTTTAGGCTTAAAAGAATTAGAAGAAAAAAATTGAATGAGAAAAGTACTTAGAACATTAAAATAATAGACTTTATTATCATGAATGCTTTTATTTTCAATATGAAATAGAATATATCAAACTTTTTACTGGAGATAATGGTTCATATCTATTATTGACCTCCGGCCAGTATCAAGTCACTTTCACAGTTCAATAATACGTTCAATAATTTTGTGGTTTGAAAAAGCAAACTATAAACTTAGTTTAACTTTTTTTCCCTAAGTTTTGAATGAAATTTTCACTGTAGAATTCAAATTTGAAGCACACTAACTTAGTGTTTTACCAGGTCGGCATCACCACTACTCTTACATGACATCCATGACCAAAGTTCATCCTTCTATCACTGCGTTCCTCTCACTGCCTGTCAGGACCATGTGTTCATGATCTAGTTTTTCCTATAAATCAGCGGGGCAGCTGCTCACCTAGATGCCTGCTAACAGCCCGGCACCAAGGGATAGACAAGAGTCACACACAGTAACTATGCTCTTCACTCAGCTGTTATTGAATGCAGGTTCACTCAAAGCAGAACTTCAACATGCATTAATATCCTACTCATGCTCCAACAGCCTTAGAGAATTATAAAATACGCACACACACACACACACACACAGAGCAATCAATGGGGGATAATGAACCCAGTCCCAGAGTCTCAGTTCGCAGTTCCGGGAGGCAGCACGGTGGGCAGAGGAGTTGTCAGCGTCTTGCAGGGAAGGGTCTCCGGAGCCAGGCGGGCAGCGGGGCGGACAGAGTCCTCAGTCCACAGGGCAGATCCTCCTGTGGCCGATGCCAAGGGAGATCAGTGTGACGTGGGGCAGTTCCCTGGCGTGTGGAGCTCGGCTATCTCAGCAGGGGTCTGGAACGTGCCTCAGTTACACGGGAAAAGTGGGAAACTCCACCCTTCTGGGTCTTTTTGATAAATGTCTTGACCCCCCTGCTGTCAAGAGTGGAATTTCCCCAGGAGCCTGTCTGTGGTGGTCCGCTCTGCAGACAGGGCTATCCTGATTCCATATACAGGCAGCTTAGCTGTGTCTCGTTGCCAGATGTGTCTGTGCCACCATGTGGATAGATACCTTGCTAGATGTGTCTGGCATGACTTAGGTAGTTTTCCTCTTGAACCAAACTGTCATAGCTGACTGAAAACCATCTTGGTTGACATGAGTGACTCTACTTTGTTTTATATACTTCATGCTAGTTTGACTGGACCAATGCCACTTTATTGGTCCTGCTCTCCACATTGCCCCATGACCTGTGTGTCCTTACCGACAGTCCACCTGCCCTAAGTATTCGGTCGCCTCAAGATTAGTCTGAATTTATAATTCTATTAGATACTAGTTAATAGCAGGGATAAACAACTATATATAATTGTACTAACACAAAAACATGGATATTTTCATAAAGCTATGTCAATTTCAAATTATGGAATGTTAATAATTTTGAAAAGCTTCCGCTCAGAATTGTCTTCAACATGCTACATATTAAATCTAGAAAATAATTGAGGGAATAATTTTGGTAATTTGTTAGGAGTTTTATGTCACATCCCTGAAAATATTTTGACCATGATTTTCTTCTAGAGAAAGAAGTTCTGTTATTGAATTTATTGAGTGAGTGTGATAAGTATACAAATGTGAGCATGTTTTAAAAACTGAAACAAAACTGCATTACTAAATAATATTGAATGGAAAAAATGAAATGATTATTATCTCTGTGATCTAAAATTCAGGTGATTTACAATATCCCATAAGTGTATGATGCTGTTGATTCTATTTATAAAATGTACCTTTGACTTCCTTTATGGCATTTATATCTCCTTATAGCCAGGCTTTTATAAAGCAATTTCTATGAATGCAGTAGAAAGGTATTTACCTTTTTCCCTATCATAAACTTTTTAGAGGTGATGGCACACACATCATTGACTTTTATGAAAGAATACACAATGGATATTAAATTTTTTCTTTATTCAATATGTTGTGGTAAATTCCAAGGGATGTGTACACATACTTTAAAAACTAGTTCACTTTCATATACAAGCACTTTTAATTCCACATGTATACATAGGTTTTAGAAATATAGCAAACAATAGTTGTCTTTACTAAGTAAATGTTAATTCTGTATAACTTTATAATTGTTTTTCTTGAAAGAAGAAAATTAAAGTCAAAGGAAGAAAGGTGGTGCATGTGGAAATTGACTGTAGGAACAGGGGATGGGGGTGTGAAGGATGGCAAAGAAGGAAAAATTAGGACAACTAATAAAATAACAATAAAAATGATAAAAAGTAAAGTAATCAGTAGTGTGTAATTTTTCTACCTCTCATTTGTGTGTGTGTATATATATATATATATATGTTTTCTTTGGACACAAAGGAGGAAATTCCTTCTAACTCCTTTCACAGATATTTCAGTTATAGTCAAACTTTTCAGAAACTGAATTGTTCTGTCTAACAAATCCTTCCCCTTTTATAAAACAATAGGAACAAGAGACACATTTGGCTAGGTGCCTACAAGAGTTTAAATAGTCCTTTCTTGTCTGGGTTCCTTCATTACAATGGATGCCTACAACTGCGAACCAATCCCCTTATGGGGGTGGGTGGTGGAGCTTGACTGAAAGGAGAGTTAACAATAAAACCAAACAAAGACTAAAACAATCTGGGAAAACATATGTTGAGGGTTTTCTCCTAATCCATTCTCAGCTGAGAGCTTGCTTCCTACTTCATAATGGAAGAAGAAGATCTGAGTTACACTATAAAATTTTTCTGATTATTCTCACCCTGAAAAGAAGAGGTTATTTCATCCTATGAATAAATTAAGGCTATATAAAAAAATTCAGAATAACAAAATCTATTTGATGTTTGAAGAGCAAAGTATTTAAATTAAGAGAAAATATTTAGTCAGTTACAAAATGACAACTGTTCTCTTTCACACAATGAAATGTAGGTCATATATTGCTATTGTCTTTATGCATTTTGGAGTTAAACATTTATGTAAAGTTTGGAGTTGTGAAGAAAAACATTATTGCAACCTTTAAGAAATTTACTAAAATAGTGCTCGCTTCGGCAGCACATATACTAAAATTGGAACGATACAGAGAAGATTAGCATGGCCCCTGTGCATGGATGACACGCAAATTCGTGAAGCGTTCCACATTTAAAAAAAAAAAAAAAAAGAAATTTACTAAAATATTTTGGAAGACTGCATCTACCAGGATGTTTCCCTAACCTGTAATGTCCAATGTAGCAGTTACAGAGACCACCTTTTATGAATCTGAGAGAGTGTTTTGTTTCCTTGCTTTTATTTTTATTTATTTTTTTAATTATTATGGAAACTTTGGCTAATAACATGAAATAAGTTTCAGGCGTACAGCTCTATGATACATAATCTGTATATTGCATGGTGTGTTTACTAAGTGTAATTAGCTAGATAAAGTCACTTAATATTGTTGAAAACTGCTACCTCTTAAGCAATAAGCAAGCACAGAATATAGTACATCTAAAGCTCATGAAAACATAGTCAAGTTCTACCTTCCAGAACAATAAAAATGTCTAAAGCCTGTCCTTAGGATCAACTCTTACAACTTTTTATGATGTATTTCTTTTATAAAATAATTAACTTTTCCCCATTATTACAGATAAAATGTTTAGGAACCTGGGTGTTTATTCTGGTGTTAAGCTATGTAATCAGAATTTTTATAAATGTCAAAACCAAACTGACATGTGAATGTTTATAGTATTTTAAAAACACTATAACATCAGGCAGAACGTAATAGCATACAACCCAAAATATTTTAAATGTTCTTAATTTCTATGTTCATATTATTTTAAGTAATGCTCTTAAACTATTTTTAAGGAGTTGCATGTTTGGCATAAAGAATAATGCAATATAACAACCATCTCGGTGGAAAATGTAATAGTCTATACATAGTTTCCATATATTTCTTTCCCTATTGAGGTACGTTCCAATTTTAGGCACAGTTCATTGACGCTTTAGTGCATGCCGTTCCTATTTCAAATAAAATAAAACAAATAAACTTTGGATAATTTCAAACTGCCCACAGTTTATGTTAAACATGAAGCCAAAAAGAGAACTCTAGAGGCCAATTAAAATGTATTTTCTTCATAAGGATGTTTGCAAAAGAGAAAGTTTATATATATATATATATATATGACATTATTTTTTTTATATTTTCCATTATCACTTTTCCCCTGTGTACCCTTCTTTCCCCCTCAACCCACCCCTCTTTCCTCTTAATCATTACACTGTTGTTCCTGTACTCTCTCTCTCTCACACGCACACACACACAAGAGAGAAACTTTAACTAATGACTTTCTAATTGGAAACAAGGCAAAATATGTTTAAATAAAATAATACATTGGTTGACATTATTTGAGTGTGTGGGTCTCTGGATTCCCAGGAATCTTCCATATACCATTAAATTTATCAGAAAGTTGCCTAAGCATATTATCAGACCCCTAACACAGAATTTATTTATAAAAACATTGTGTATTTCGTCTTACATATTTAAACTTCAGTCAGTTTCAAAGTACTCTCCATTTGATGCAATATACCTATTTAGATGTTTTTTTCTACAGCTCAAAAGAGTTTTTGAACTCATCCATGTCAATACATTTTAGCACTCCTGTTGGCTTTTGTTTTACTTCTTCCACATTGGCAAGACATTTCTTTTGAGATTTTTTTATCATACAGGAAAACAAACAAACAAAATAACAGTTGCACAGGGCAAGGTCAAGTGAATAGGGAGGAAGAGGCATGGAAATCATGCTGTTTTGGTCAAAAACTGGTGAATACCCAGCACAGTGTGGGCAGGCATGCTTGTAAATCATCCATCATGAAATGGGCAAACAAGTTGAGAGTCTTCAAAAAATTCACAGAACATGAATGCAGCCTCTCACAACAACCAATACAGGTGGGTTCCTAAAACTCTCGGTGTAATGAGCCCATCCTCCAGAAGATCATTATGGATTTTGGGGGGCCCCTTCATATACATGCATATATATGTAAATGGTTCACAATTTTACCCTTACCATTGATCTAATGTATTGTTTATTTTTTTCCCTTAAAATCACAACCTTCTAATAGGAAAATGACCTTTCAAGTTGTAAATTTTGGATGAAGTTATAAAAATATTATTTAAGTCAACACTGTGCCTTATGACTTCCATTAACTCATTATTTTCTCAACATCCTTAATAAAACATAAATAAAATTATACTTATGTCATTGGCTTATCTACTGTGGGACATTTCAGATGTTATTTTGTAGTGATATGTCTGCAAAACAATTAGTTTCATTGCCAAGTTTCACCCTTACAAATTCTATCCTAAGCTATTATTTGTATTTAAGTTTTCAAATATTTCTTATTTTGTTCCCGTGTTAGTTACAGTCCATAGAAGCTTTCACGAATCCTGTTCCTATTTCAAATAAAAGAAAACAAACAATATATTCAGAGTTCTGTTCTTACTTTGACAAATCAATTGGCATTATTTTCTTTTGTTCAGGGAGATTTTATTCCGTAAGTCTCAAATCTGAATTACTAGCCTTTGCGTATATTCAGTTGAGGATGCTTGTGTCATCCCAATTTTTGCCAAAAGGCGGCTGTGGGATTACTTTTGGAACCACTTTCCACCAAATTGCTGTTCAAATTACCTTTTTAAATATGCAGGGGAATTAGCAGAATGATGTCTATAAATTGTAGCTCAATGCTTAGTGTTTAACAGACATTGACTATAATAGCTTTTCTCTACATCTGTCTTATCTTTATCCTCTACAATCGAATGGCTGGAAACAAGAAATGAATTGTTCATAACATTAAAATACACAGTTCACTTCTACACAATATCCTTGCATTCCCTAGACATTAACATAATTCTTGTGTGTGTGTGCATCTGTGTGTGTGAAGAATATCCCTTTTTTCTGCAATATGCCAAGGCTGATACCAGCTCTCCACTATCTTCCATGTTATTTCTTCAGACACACACATGCACATACACTCATTCATCTCTCATACACATGAATGTGTACTTACACATGCATGAACTCTCACTGAGTGGTACAGTTTTTCCTTGGATATTTGAGGAAACTTTTACAAATGACAAGCATTATTGAATGCATAATATGTGCTAGGTGCTGTTCAATTTGCTTTGAATACAGAAATCAAAATTATATCAAAGATCTTTTATCTAATGTATCCCACATTTTAGAGGTCTGATACAGACAATAAACACAGCAAAGAAAAATTATACAGTATATGAGAAGGCAATCAGTACAAATTATAAAAACTGTAAACTAGGGCAGAACAACTCTGAGACTTGGTAATTTTAAAGAGGCTGGTTTAGTATATCATTAAAAAACCTGAATACAAACTGGAAGGACCTAAGAGGAGAGATGCCTGAAGACAGAGGAAAAACCAAGGCCAAACACTGAGTGCTCATGGGAAACAGCCGGTGATCAGTGAGGCAGGGTAAACAAAGGCAGACAATAGAAAAGAAAGGGAATGAGAGATTAAATTCCCTAGAGCCTTCAAGGTAGTTTAAAAACCTTAACTGTATTTTTGAGTTCAGAGCTTTCTGCAGTGGTGAGGCACGATCAGATTTGCAGGGTCCCAGAATCCCTCTGGCAACTATATTGAGAATAGATAGATAAACAAGGGTGAAGGATCATAGCAGTGGGATTATTCAGAAGACTGCTGCCATAATTCATATCACAGACCATTAAAAGACAATGCTTACACCAAGTGGAAGTGAACAATGTGAAACAAAGTATATTTACTTGGAAGGGAGAGATAACAACATTTCTGGAAATACTAAATGAGATATTAGGAAAGAAGAAGGGGAATTAAGGTCCCCTGGGAAATGTTGAGGCCAAGTGGGTAGTAGTGCTGTCACCTGAGAGAGGGAAGGTGGAGGAGACAAAATGATCTGGAAGAAATACTAGGCGTTCACACTGGATCCTGTTGAATTTAATACCTTTAGGGAACATCCACTGAGGGTTAATAGGTGAATAAGTGAGTACAGAGTTACAGTAGCTTGGTCAGTCAGGATACTATAACAAAATACCACAGAATGCGTGGCTTAAACAACTATTTTTTTTCTCATAGTTACAGATGCTGGACATTCAAGATTAAGATGCCAACCATTCAGTTCTTGGTGAAGACTTCTATCTCGTAGGCTGACTGTTCCTCCTTCCTGTGAGCTCACATGACAGATTGAAATATTTTCTTCATGTTTCTTCTTACAACCCGATCAGAAAAACTCCACCTATATAACTCAATATTATCCATAAGTCCCTACCTTGAAATGCATTGGGGTTTAGAGCTTCAATTAGGATTTTGAGGGGATGTTATTAGCAGGGTGTATGGGAAGGGATGTAACTTGGAGCTTGTGGTAGCCAATTCCCACCTCATGAACCACAACTTCCCTTCCATGTATTAATGCCCTTGAATACTGTCTTCCATTTGAAACAGGGTTGGTCTTGTAACCAAAAGTGTGCAGGTAAAGTCATAGTGTATGGCTTTTGAGCTTAGATGAGAGTAATAGTTTTGTAGATTCCACTTGGATTCATTCTAACACTTGCTCTAGAGGAAGCCAGCTGCCATATAAGAAATTTGAGTAACTGGTGATTGTTATGTGGTGAAGTGCAAGGTTGCCACATGGAGAGCAGGTGATGCCTAGACAGCCCCCAGTTATTCCAGCCATGCCAGGATATACACCAAACATACAAGTGACAAAGACGTTTTGAATGCAAAGTCCAATGAAGCCTTCAGATGATATCAAGCAGTCCAGCTACCAGCTACTGAAAAAACCCAAATAGTAACCGTTTAGCTGAGTCTAGTCAGCCAGTCTGAGCCTTTGGAGATAAAAATAAGTTATTTCGTCCCAGCTGGTATGGCTCAGTTGATTGAGCCCTGGCCTTCAAACCAAAGGATCCCTGGTTCAATTAACTCAGTTAATGTAAAGGAAAAATTTTTTAAAAATCATTCAGACACAAAACATTTAAAAATCAGATTTTATGAAGAGGGAAAAGGTGAAGAGATTGTAGGGAGATTCTGTAAGCATAATTTTAATCGGATTTCAGGAAGCAAATCAGAAATGCTGAAATACTCATTGATCAACAAGAGTGGAAAACTCACAGCGCTTCCGTGGCAGAGAGCTAAGGGAGTGTACTCAGAGTCAGGCAGACTTACCAAGGAGGCATCAAAAATAGGCACCAATGTAGAGAAGAAACAGAAGGAGAATCTCACAGACGCTCTCCTTCTCCCCTCCAACCTCCTTCTTTTATGTTGGGAGGCAGCCCCGAGATGGTTTCCAGAGGAGCTATCAGGGCAGAGGTTAGTGTAGGATGCAGATAGGGAAAAGCAAACCATTGATACCTAAATAGAACAACAACAACAACAAAAAAAGAGTTAAAAGAAATAAGGCATGGGGGTTGATGGTAACAAAAAGATCTGTATATTTTTCAAAAAGAGCAATTGATGCTGATTCTCAATTACTTCTAACTTATTTTCTAAGCCCTAACCCTTTAGTGTCTATTCTATAGGTGTTGTGAGGCATGATTTTTAAATATTAGTCTTTGAAATTATTCTCCCTGCTTCCTTGCAATGAATTTACACTTAGTACTCATAAGATGATGAGTTGCCACTGTGACAATTAAAAATGATGCCACAGAATATAAATATCAGCTTTCTTTTTTAAATTGTATTTATTATTTTTAGAGAGAGGGGAAGGAAAAGAGGCAGAGAGGGAGAGACATCAATGTATGGTTGTCTTTCACCTGCCTCCAGCTACAGACCTGGCTGGAGACCTGGCTTGCAACTTGGTTATGCTCCTTCACTGGGAATTGAACCAGAGACCTTTGGGTTCACAGGCTGGTGCCCTGTCCACTGTGCTACCAGCCAAGGCCCTCAGTTAGCTTTCTTAATACCAAAACAGGGAAGCAGCAAATTGTGCTTTGGCTAAAATAATACATTAGAATAAGAATGGGAAAGAAAGAAATTCACCTGGGGAATTGTATGTAGATTGTGGACTGGGTAGAAGGAGAGAAGAAGAAAAAGTAATGTAGGCTGTTACTACAGGGAGGTGTGTTTATCACTGTGCATACATATATTGAGACTACTGCACACAAACTGTTGCTTTCATATAAACACAGCCTACCAGCTGAATGGAGAGGTATGTTTACATGAGATTTTCCATTAATAGATTCAAGTAGTAATCTGCACTACTCTGCAGAAGCATTCAGAATGCCTAAGAATTCTATGAACCTCCTTGAATGGCCCCAAGGCCCGGAGTTCTTCACTGTGCCTGTCCATTCATAAACACCCAGAACAGGGTGTCTTGTGATTCAGGTCCACTTTATCCCTGCTGGGTATTGCTATGTGTTTAAATGTTATGATGGTTTTTCCATCATGTTTAAGGTGGGTTTCTTTTGGGTTTTGTATTGTTTTAAATGATATAGAAGCAGAGTAGTATTTTAAAAGGATGTGCATGCACTTGTAAAAAAGATTTTTCTGAATTGGAATTATCCATATGTGCCCAAAATGTGAAGAGAACTATCTACTTGAATTTTGTAGAGAATAAACAAGTCCTGTTTCTTTTCAAGGATTTTAAGGAATTGGGAATGTCTGAGAAAAAGATGAGATTTACCAAGAAGAAAAGCAGTTTGCACTGCATATTGTTTAGCTTTTTTTTTTTTAATTCTGAAATGATTACACATTTTTATTGTTCACATAAGCCAAAGATAAAAAAATATAGGCTTGTTTTAAAATGCTTAGGATCATAAGCAAATATTCTTAGATTTATGAATTCTAACATGTCAGTGTGACAGTAGACAATTCCTTTTCTTTCCCATTGTTTGTCCTTTAATAGATTTCTATAGTCTGAAAATTTAAGAACATTATAAATTTTAAATCACCTTGCTTGAGTTCTGGCCCTTACAAGTGTAGTATTTAAACATGTTGCTATTTATTATGAGTATAATGACTTAAGAGTGCACATCTTGTATCTTTTGAAAGAAAAATGGTTAAAAAATTAGAAGCTAAGGGTTTGCTTTTGTTACCAGATAAACAATAGCAGTTCCTCCAATGTTGCATATTTTAATATAAATCACAATGATCTCATTTATCTTAATGTAAATTATTCTTAATTTGCAAAATTATCTGATATATTTTGATGTTATATGCTGGCTAACTTTTAAAGTAATTGTCAAAAACAGTACTGAAACCTAATCTATATTTAATTCTTATTATCTTTAGCAGTGAAAAAATACTAATAAAGTAAAAATGTCTGTCTCACTTATCTAAACATATTTTATTCATAAAGGGCATATTGTATTTATTTATTTTTAATTTTTTTTTTTTTTTTTATAAACCTCTTCCCCCAAAAATATGGGCAGGGTTTTTAACCAGAGAATGGTGATGTAAGAATTTATGTAACAGGACCCTTTGCGGTGGGGGAGGGGTGGGGGTGGGGGAATGGGCATGGTCCTCAGTTTTAAAGTGCCCATCTTGCTTGCCACCAGGAATGACTCTTAATAATGGAGTTTGGTGAAAAGGAAAGGTATTTTGTTTATTTGAGGGGTATACAGCTTTATATTAAAGGTGCAATTATGCAGTTAAATCACACTTCCTTTAAGAACCGGCCAAATACACAGTCCTGCTCAATTAAGCTGGCTTTCAAACCAACTAGCAAAAGATACCACCTTTCAGAAACAACAGTTCACAACTTAGCATTCCAGTTATAAATTCCAAGATCCCAGGAGCTGCTGTACCCTATGAGGGTGGGGATCTTGCGCACACTCCCCAACTCTTATACCACATGTAATCCCCTATCTCTGTGCAAACTGGAAGTCTCCCTGTCCCTCCTTCTCCTCCCCACCCCCCCAATTAGGTGAGTTCTCAGGCCTCAAGTCTGTGTGCATCATGGCGGGGGGGGGGGGGGGGGGGGGCGGGGACATAACAGTATGTCTGCTGCCCTATTTTCAGGCGTAATGGTCGGGCATATTGTATTTAAAGAAAGAAAGCAGCTTTCTTTTTTCAAAATCCAGTGAAGATGATGGAGGCACTGAAATTATAATTTGCCTCTTGTGAACAGAAAATGGGAAATGCTAGGAAATCAAGAAAAGTTATTATGCTGAAAGACTGAGAAAGATCAAGTTCATGCCTAGGGGTTTTCACGTGCCCATAATGACATGACACAGAGAGCATTATCAGCATTGAATACATATTCTAGTCAAATGTGAATGTTATTTAACAATGATAAATTGTTTCATTACACATTTTTACCTAAAATATATATTCTATACCTGAACTAAAGATGTCAATAATGAAAACAGTGGAAGAGAGGAAAAGCTTGTAGAGCATATCAAAAATCACAGATAATCATTCTTTTCAAAAAAAAAAAAGAAAACACTTGTTTTCACATCATCCTTTTTCTTTTTTCTAAAACTCGTTATTTCGGGATGGTCATTAATCTTTCAGAAGCCACTTACCAAACAAATTCGCCCAATAACAATGCCCCTGCATATTTTATTTGACAGGCCAAAACTTCCTTGTAGGCTTTTAAAATTTCTCAACTGTTTACCTTTATATTTTCAGTTTTTCTCATGATAATGCTGTTCCCAGCTAGATATATTTGATAATGATGAACAAGATTTATCTCTATAATGATCTTCTCCTTACCGAATATAATCTTTAGTTTATTGTTATTTGCTTGAGGTTGTTTATTAAAATTCATTCTTCCATATATTTTAGGATCTATTATACAAGAACATCCTCAAGACATACTTTAAAATATAGTTCTAACATAGAAAAATATTATAATGATTCCATCTTCCTAGGTTATTTTGGAAAAAGGAAATGAACTCTACTTACCATCACAATTCAGAGTGCTGAGGAAAAAATAGGGCCCTGAAAACTGAAGGACAGAGCCATTGAATCTACGGGAACATTATGGCCAATTTACGATCTTTTTCTGATGCTGCCTTTTCTGCTGACACTGGGGTTTATGAAGCAAACCACACTCCTCTGAAATTGTTTTTGTCAATGACTTTTCCTCAAGTATCTCCCAAGATCTAGTGTTTTCTGGAAGGCAAAGAAAATCTTACATTCATTTTGGTCCTCAATTATACTATACTTTGAACCTTACTAGTCTACTACTAATAATCCAATTATTATTCATCGCTCCTCATTTTGCTTCTGGTGTCAGTGTCTCAATTGGGAGTGCAGAAGGGATAAATAAATTGCATTTTCAAAGTTACAACTAGCATAAGCACCTTTGATTCACATTCACACACACACACACACACACATGCATGTACATGCAAGCATACACACACATGAAAATGTTTTACTCCCTTAGAGCCATCCCTATCAGTAAGTAATATCTTGCATGGCTTGTATCTTGCACAAACATGAGTTGGGGAAATGCTAGAGATACAGCAAGAAAGTAAGGAGAATGGGAAAAGGAAGAGGGAAGAACAGAGTATACTTGATTCAGTTGGAATTATTATCCAAGAACTCAAATGTCCTCTTTTGACTATCTCTCATGAAAAACATAATCCAGGTTAGGTAGAATGTGTTTCACTGGATGTGTGATTGCTTTTAATGTAATTTTAATGATATATGAAATGTATTATTCCTTTTGCCTGACTCAGTTCAACATAGCATAGGACTCAGGGTACCATTTGCTCATAAAGACATTTCTGCCTGTTGAAAGAATTTCACTAAATTTCTATTCTAAATTAATGGGGCTAAAATATACGAGATCCCTTTCCCTCTAAGGGTTTAAAAGTCATTTCAAACCTGTTGAATGTATGAATCACACCATGAGGCCATTTAAATATAATTCCTTTTCTAGTTTTCACTGTGTTGAAAGGGTGCTCAATTTGGAGGAATACTGTGAATGCGTGAGGGGCAGTCAGGCAAAGGGCTGACCCTCCATCACTGGAGGGAGAAGAGGCTAATGGTCACAGGATGGATGAATTCCTGAAGCTATTTTCTCAAAACTCAATTTCTGGAAACGATTTCTGGGAAAGAACTATTATGAGGAGGTGGAGCAGGAGATTGGCACAGCTGACACTTGCCCCGGTAATTCAATGATGTGTCACTTTCCCTAGGATGATGCACTGTGTCATGAATCTCCTCGCCTCGGGAGGGTGGGGCTCAATGGAAACATAATGAAAGAGAATATTTTGTGTTGTTGATATGCTTGTTGGATTTGCATTGCGTCTATTTTAAGCATAGATCATAGTACAATTCTGACTTTAAGGGTCTTTCCGTTTTAAAGAATAGAGGCAAATTATATTCTTTTAAACATGTTGGCAAATATATACTTGATTGTTTGTTTAGTAATTTAAAATATTAATCAGTGTATAATCTTCAGCTAGCTCTTTGTTTGTAATGGGACAAATTATAATTCCATTAATTTAATAAATTGCAGCTACAAAAAGGGAGTAAGCATATAACAAGATGACAATTTGAGCACTGGCCGATGGTTTAGTGGATTGGTGCTGGCCTGTGAACCCAAAGGTCGCTGGTTCAATTCCCAGAAGGGTACATAACCAGGTTGCAAGCCATGTATGCAGCCAGGTCCATAACTGGAGGCAAGTGAAATACAACTGAAAGGCAACCATACATTGATGTTTCTCTCCCTTTCTTCCTCCCTCCTTGCCCTTCTCTCTAAAAATAATGAATAAAACCTTAAAAAACAAAACAAAACAAAGCAAAAAATAGGGTGACAATTTGATAACTTAAGAATTATTATCTAGAGTGGAGATCACTGATAGGCATAAAAATGAATAATACAAAAAATGTTAGATAGTGATAACAAAGGGAAAAATGCCTTTCACAAAGAATTTTATCTTATTTGAAAATTAGAAACAATCATAAATATGATATGTACATATATCATGTCCATATAATTATATGATTGTAATTTAATCAGAATATAATCTTATTTTAGGAAAAAATCATAAGGAGTGTTTTTTTTTAAAGAATACAACAGAAAACTTCCCAGTATACAGACATTTATGATCATCTACTTGACTAAATCCAGTCAGGTTGGTCTGAGCCCTCAACTGGACTAGGACTCAATTTGGCTTACGCAGGCCAGCACAAATACTAACATAGTTTCTAAGTTACGTGTTTCTGGGATGCCGCTAGCCAGCCTGGGAAAACTAGTGGTTGCCAAAAGAGTGGTCTCTTTGTTCCAGGCAACTTCCAGATATTAGGACCTTTGTCACCCCACTGTGAGAGGGTCTGAGATAACAGGAGGTGCTGGTGGGCAGAGCTACAATCCTCCTTGCCACGTTTTGTAATTTTTCCTTTCCCTGCCTCTGCTGAATGTCCATCAGTCCCCACTACTGCCTACCACTTGTTTCCCTTTCCTTTCCTGCTCCCATTATCCTTCATTTATTTATCATATAACTGACATGTAACCTTGCCTGAGTTAGAGGTATACAACAGGTTGCTTTGATTAACTTGTATATGACAATATGATTACCACCATAGGTTTAGGTAACATCTTTCACATCCTTATTATTTCCTATCTATGAAAGCATGTAAGATCTCCTCTTTTAGCAATTTTGAAACATTGCAATACAAGATGGTTAACTATAATTACTGTTTTACATTATCTCCCCAGAATTTATTCATTGAATTGCAAGTTTGTACCTTTTAGTAACATCTCTCATTCCCCTTCCCCAGACCCTAGTGACCACTGTTATACTCTGTATCATTCTTCCTTTAAAATGCCCGATTCTGCAGAAATCAGAATGGAACTCAGTTCTCTTCTCTATTCTTGTCACAAGTTACCGATGAAAATAACATGAAAATAGCTTTTGCTACTTCACCTAATTCCCAGCTCTGTTTGTCTTTGACAATATCCGTTACCCAGAACCCCTGATAATACACACACTTAGAAGAGTTAGCAGTCTCTGGGTTAGGCGCAGCAGATGGTGAGATTTTCACCCCCCTCCCAGCTCTCATACCATTAGTCATGAAGCATCATCTCTACTCCTTCCAAGTGGTGTTGCTCATGTTCATATCAAATGCCTTTAATATTAACTTCAGTTCATATAGCACCTTACCACCAGGTTAGAATATCTTTAAAGTACTGCATTAAGTGAATCAGATTTGAAAACTATCTTTAATAGTGTAGATTCCCTTAATAAACCAGTTATGTTAGGTTGTATTTTTTTTTTTTTTTAAAGATTTTATTTCATTATTTTTAGGAAGAAGGGAAGGGAGAGAGGCAGAGAGGGAGAGAGACATCAATGTATGGTTGCTTTTCACCTGCCTCCAGCCACAGATCTGACTGGAGACCTGGCTTGCAACCTGGTTATGTGCCCTGGCTGGGGAATTGAAAGGTTGTATTATTTTTGAAAATTACTCACTGCTCCTGCCTGGGGAAGAATAATGCTTCCCATTCTGAATGTTTCAGGACAGTAAGATAACTCACTTTAGCTAATTACACATGAGCAGAACTTTGACTCTTGTGAACAGAGCATGTAAGAGCCAGGGCACAATTTGCCATAAACTCATCTTCTCTCTAGATGGGCAGGCCCTCAACATGCATTCCTCGGTGAAGACAAAATGCAGCTGACCTGGCATTGATGAGAAATATATCCCTCTTTGTTTCTGCATGCCAGAAAGATCTTTCTGTGGGTACAATCTCACTTAACTAATATACCAATGTTGCTGGGGAGAGACCAAGTCAGCTGCCCCCATCTGCCACACACACAGCCGGTTCCTTGGTTCTTGTTTCACTTACAAGGCATATTCAGTGAGAGACAAGCACATGTAGTGGAAATGAGATAGCAAATTTATTTAGGAAACACATATAAGCACAAAGCTACGAGCAGGTATCTGGCTAGTCTAAATGCCCTACTTAACTAGTCTTAAGCCCTATGTACAAGGGAAATAAAGTTGTTAATAACTTGGTTAGTAAATGTGTTTTACACACTTGAGCCCAGCCTATAAACAGGCATTTAGCTAAGCTAACTGCACTGACCATTGGGGTTCAGGGATTACATACTTCAGTCAGTTTATAGGTTCCCTTCCTCTCCCTTCTAAACCTTGGGAATAATGTCCGGCTACAAAGGCTTTCTTTCTCAGCTAGTCAAGGCTCTTTGTTTCAGTGAACTTGCTTCAGAGACTCCCTTTCCCAGCATGGAGTCTCAAGGACCCCCCTCCTCCTGCGCTGTTCCAACACCTGGCACTCTTACCAGAACAGGCTCAGGACTGCTGAGTTAATTGGTGAGACCTGACTTCCTTTTGTTTCCAGCCCCCTGTTTTAAGTTCTTTATTAGGTTGTAATGGCAGGGACCCTTTGTTTTTCCCCTCTGGTGGGTCGCTTCTAGCTGCTATCTACAGAAACACCAGTAGATTACTGTGTAAGAATTGCCTGGGCATAAGCAGTACCAGACAGTATGAAGATAGACATGATAGGAGAGCTCTAAGGTAGGTATAAAAAATAGTGTTACTAGATGCATTTTAGTTAAATCAATACAACAAAAAGGATACATAAAATTTAATTGTATTTTGTTCTATTTATTTAAATGTATTTAACATGTTTTTAAATGTTTTTTATGTAGTTCTATCTAAACAAATTGCATTTTTCTTGCTGGTTATAACCATATTTTCTGGAATGATGCTCATTTTTCTAGGCAACTTTATATACATTTACATGTATGTGTACCCATGATAATATATTGTTATCACAGTTCATTGCAAAACTCCTCTTGTTTTCTTTCCTTCTCTAGGCTTTCATAGGTCTTTGAGAAATCCTTGAGCAGGCATGAGTCCTTATAAAATGGGCAATGTTTTTTGAGTGTTTATGTGTTCTAATAGAGATAAATTTGATGGCTCTATAAAGTTTGTGTCTTTCCTATTTCATCAAGAACTACAGCTTTAAAGAAGAGTGCATCATCCTGTATGTACCTGTCATTTATTGTTTTAAAGTCCTGTGTACTTCTGAGACATACATCAACCATCTTTCATTCTCACAAACCAGAGTTCTCTGCCATTATGTACATGGTACATGTGACCCAGAGTCTAAGTTTCTTCAGTGCAAACACTCAAGAAGAGAACCTCTGGGTTTTAAGGTAGAAGATTTAAATAAGAAGATTTATTTTCATTAAGTACTGTCATACTGCTCTCCGGCTGCTGTCACAGTTTATGCTTCAACCAGCAGGGAGTACCTCATTAGTTCGATTTTCTGACACTCTCAATGATAATTGTTATTATTTTATCCCCTTTGCCACAATTTGATATTTCATGACATTAACTATTGTATTAGTCTAGGGTGTTATGATATTAACTTACGCTCTCTCTTTCAGTTACATTATATGGCAGTTCTTTGTCTACGTTTTTTTCCTTTTCTTGACTTCCCTGAAAAAAAGGATTTAATTTTCAAACATGTTGCTGACCTCCATCCACCCTTTTATACTTTCTTAACCCGGAAAAGCAGAATGCCTGCCTTTCTTACATGTGGGAAAATAATAGGGAATAGACTTTACCCTGTTCCTGCAGGAGATCTAAACCCATCAGGTACAAACAGAAAAAGAGGAGAATGTGTAGAGTTCTGTCCTAATTGTGGGCTCTCAGTTACAAGTTGATATTTCAGCCTCACCTACCACTCCATGGTTATATATTACAAAGTGGGCAGCAGACATGGATGATCATAGCTGGAAGGCCTTAGCATCCTCCACCACAGGGCTTAGAATAGTGAGAAATAGAAGTTTAACAAATAATGGAATTAATGAGAGCACTATATCTACATGGAGAGAACTTGATGGAGACTTGAGTATGGTACTGGTGCTAGGAATTTATTTTTGACAAAATAAATATTATTAGGTATTATACAATGCTTGCTTTAGGCCAATGGTGTTTTTATCCCGATGAGTTTATTTATTTTCAATACTAAAGTGAGAAGCTTTAACCTGACCACAGTCTATTCTAACCTTGATTGCACATCACAGATCATAACAGCTTTGTCTACATGTGACTGTTTCTTTAAAGAGAGGCAAAAACATGCAATAAGGCACAAGGACTGTAGGGGCCTTTATAAGACAAGTGTCCCAAAGGCAGGGAGGATCTCAAGGTGGAGGCTGCTACAGCCTGTTAGTCAGGCACTGCTTTTTCATAACATGTTTGGCTTAGGCAAACCTTTATTGTATGAATAATGACAGTCTCCTGTGTTCTTCATGCATGAGTTGATGGAATGATGTTTGAGGATTTTCAATGGCAAAACAGCTGACTTTCTTATGTTGTGGAGCAAAGGTAAGATTCTTACCTTTAAAACATGCATGCCAAACTAAGACAATAAAAGGAAAAAATATGTCACATCACATTTCTGTTCAAGAGAACATTAAAGGGCAAAAGATCCCGATGTTGCATGTTAACCACCCTTAATGGTTAGTAACAACTATACCAAGTGGTTATAGAAAATGTTTGAAGTTTAAAGTGGAGGTTAGTGTAGAATAATTCAAGTGCTATCAGGTATTGTCAAGGTGAGAGAGTTATTGCAAATGGAGATATTCACACATTGCTGAGGCTCTGTAATGTTGGAGACATTATCAACAAATAGAGGCTTTTAAAAATACAAAAATAGATAGATTATAATAAAGTGATTCAGGATAAATAATTATTTATTAAGTAAATGCCTGGCCAGACCAATGGAAAAATATTGTGTTTGTAGAAATATTATCTAAGGGAGAAGAAAGTAAGATAGTTTCAATAACACATGCTTCTGGAAGGTATATGATAATTTGGCTTCATATTTTTATAATGAGAGGTAATAAACTATCAAATTACTAATATGTATTTTAATACCTCTACCAATTTTTAAAAATCTGTGTGTAAATTATGTTTAGTGTTAGTTCCAGAAAGCCTAGTTTCACCTTGTATTTTTCTTTCTATCTCTCTCCTTCCCTCTCTGTCTCCTTCCATCTTTTTCCCTGGTCTTTCCCTTACCCCAAACTCCATACCACATCTACTGGTTATTCCTTTAGGAACCCCTCCCCAACACAACCAGTATAGATTTTACTGAATGATGGTTCTTTATTTTGAACATGATGCTGCCTGCTCTTTGTAGTACTCTGGTACATTTAATTATTTGTGTATGTGTGAAATATTTTCTTCAATATCTATATATCTGTGTTTTTATTTCTTAGAGAGTAATACCACTATATGCAACTCAACCATTACCAGAATCAGAATTCACTGGATATGATCTTCAGTTAGCAAGAATGCTACCTGGATGAAGACAGGAACATTGAGTTTTTGAGGTTTTAGTACATTTCAATTCCATTTCTAGGGAGCATATACCTGATTGGAAGAAAATAGCAGCAAAGACCTTGGGAAACTAGAAGGTGATATTTAAGATTGAAGAGGTAGGATTCAGGATTATTTTTATTATAAGATTATAGGGGAAATTCCTTCCTCTGTGTCAAAATGATCAATATTTCTCAGGTTTGGAGAAGAAAAAACAAATAAAGCAACCAATAAAAATGACTAATTACCTAATCAGATAATAAATTTAACCACAGCTGTAATTCAACAACTCAGAAATTCTAACTTTCCATTTAGATTCACCTATCGCAGCCCAGTGGTTCCAAACAACATGTGCTCCTTCCATGCTGTCGGAAGAAGCCCCTTGGCTTCAGCCTCTGCCCTGAGAAATATATTTAGTAAATTTATCTTTTTGTTTTCTGTTGTAAGCTGTTCTTCTATCCTATCATTCTCAAATATTTTATATCCTCCATTCTCTCCTGTGAGATTGATTGGTCATTCAGTCTCTTAAATCTTTTTTTTTTTTTTTTTTTTAATTATACAGCATTTTCCTGGTGATCACAGATTAAAATTTAATTATTATTGTATTTGCTTAGGTGTCTGAGAATCAGTTAGCATCGCAGTAAAATGTTTTCATCTTTCTAATTGGCATATTATTGACCTGTATTATATATTAGCTTCAAGTATGCAACATACCGATTCGATATTTGTATATATTGCCAAATGAGCACCACAGTAAGTCTAGTTAACATCCATCACCACATATAGCTACAGAATTTTTCCTTGTAATGAGAGCTTTTAAGATGTATTCTCTTAGCAACTTTTGAATGTGTAAAAGAGTATTATTCATTATAATCACCATGCTGTATATTTATTGCCAATAACATTTATTTTGTAACTGGATGTTTGTAACTTTTGACTCCCTTCACCTATTTTGCCCATCCCCCACCGCATCCCCACTTCCGGCAACCACTAATCTGATCTCTGCATCTATGCGCATGGTAAATGCTTCATCTTCAGCATGGCCAGACTGTCAATAATAGATTATTTCCATTTCCCTGAATGATTGCCCACAACCCATTCTATTGACAATTTCTGAAACAGTTGGCATTTATTTGAAAAGCACAGAAAAAAGGCCGGATGATTTAAACATCAAGGTGTTTGCTCACAGAAATTCATGGGATGCTAAATCTGGAAGAACAGATGCTAAACAGAAGCTGTAGCTGCAGTCAAAACAAACAAAAGGAGGTGCAGAGACCATGCTTTTGTGAAAAAAAAAAAGAAAGGAAAGAAAAAGTTACAACACAGCTTTCACTGCAGCTCTGTGACCAGCATCAAACAAAAATTACTTTATTTTGTCCTGGGCAATGCATGTGGTTCATCCAGCTGCCACTGCCAACAGAATGCCTTTTCCACTTGTTCTGCATCTTTGTCCCTAGCTCCTACCTCATGGCCATTTTTGGTGGGTTGTGGTTATGTGACATGTCCAGATATAAGGTGGGACACCATATGTGTTAGACATATTACTTCAGATTATGCTGCAGCAAATACAACTCTCAAATTTTAACAACGTATATATTTTATACTATTTACATGTCAGTTTTATGTTCTGAGGTTCTACTTCTTGTGGTTCTCAAGCTAAGACCAAGGTGACGTTTTGTCTGTGAACATTCTGCTCTGACTTTGCACACAATCATTTCTGCTCACATTTCACTGATGGAAGCAAGTGACATGGCCAAGTATGATGTTAATGGAGCAGAAAATTAAATTTCTGCTATGGAGGCACATGTAACATAACTTGGCAAAAGGCAAAAATGTAAAATCTTTTTTGCAGTGAAGGCAGTGGTTAGTGAAGGATAATTGGAAATGCTAATAAAACCTACTAAATTACTACATTTTCCTTCTATAGCATGAAGTTAGCTTCATCAGTTGTATTTTTTAATTAATTTTTTGTTGTTGTATTACAGTTGTCCCATTCCCTCCCCCACCATTGCTTGCCTCTGCCCCACCCACTCTATCCTGTCTCCCACAGTCAATTCTTTTTTTTTTTTTTTTTAATTTTATTTATTATTTCCAGAGACAGGGAAAGGAGGAGAGGCAGAGAAGGAGAGAAACATCAATGTATTGGTTGTCTTTCACCTGCCTCCAGCTAAGGGCCCGGCTGGAGACCTGGCTTGCAACCTGGTTATGTGCCCTGGCTGGGAATCGAATCTGCAACCTTTGGGTCCACAGGCTAGTGCCTTATCCACCATGCCACCAGCCAGGGCTCAATTCTTTTTTGATACAAATTTAGCACAGAAAGGAAAAGTTTTTAGATACTTGACAGGCACATTATGGTAATTGTCCACTATAATTTTAAAGAGATGGTGTTTTCACTTTTCCTTTTTTTGACACCTCCATGATTACTAGTCATAAAGGCAGTATCTCAGGCAGTAAAATGATCATTTCTCTCTGCTCATATAATAAATACATTAACATACATGATCCAAGTTATGTATTAAGGGTCCTATATAATTCCCCTTAGAAATATTTACTTTTTAGCATGTTTATGGAAGTACCTCCATGGATTTGGCAAATAGTTGTTTAGTACAACAGAAGATGTCTCATTAGATGTAGATTAGATATGGTCTGATTTAAAAATATGGTCTATGCCCTGGCTGGTAGCACAGTGGTTAAGGCACCAGCCTGCGAACCCAAAGGTCGCGAGTTTGATTCCACAGCCAGGGCACATAACCGGGTTGCAAACCAGGTCTCCAGTCAGGTCTGTGGCTGGAGGCAGGTGAAACGCAACCATACATTGAAGTCTCTCTCCCTCTCTGCCTCTCTCCCTTCCCCTCTTTCTAAAAATAATGAAATAAAATATTTTAAATAAATAAATAATAAAAATATGGTCTAAATATAACCAATCCTATGACTGAAATTTGGTGACATGCTTTTAAAAACTGGCAGAATATCTTGATTAGACTAACAAAATAAATGTTGCCAGGCTACTACCGTTAATTATTTTGGGAATAATTACATATTTCAGTAAAATTTACCAATACATTCTAGGAGGAAATGGTCAAAAAACTAATTGAGTGTCATTTAGAGAAAATTTAATACAATTTCATCATAGTTTGCTTTACTAGAAGAGTAGATCTATGTGTAGAAAGAGAATTTAATATTCCTAGACAAATTACCAGCCAGGATACTTTTATATAGATTGGAATACTGCGAAATGAATAATACAGACAATTTTTAGTAGTAAAATTAAGATATTTTTATTTTGTTGATGAAGTACTAAAATTCTCTTTTCTATTTGTCCTTATAATTCAATAACAAATTCATGAAACACTTGGTATTCTGGAAAAACACAGAGCAAGATAGTTGGTAAGAAATAAGTTTTTAAAAAGATGAAGTTGACAGTTATGAAAATTAAACTAGAGAAATAATTACCTGGGATAATCTGAAGACTATTTTTTTTTTTAAATGGAGGGCAGAATAATATAGGTTAATTTGCTTCCTTATGTTAACAGGTAAAATAAAGAGAAGAAAATGTAAGCAGCATTGAAGTGGTGCACAAAAAGGCAACTTAGCAGAATAAAAAAAACAAGTCATGAGAAGTTTAAGTGCAAAAAAAAAGTGTTCATTTAAATTAATGGGAAATACATGACCCTTCCATAATTGATGTTGTTCACTACTTAGGGTTGACCTCAAAAACAGGACAAAATATATGGAAAGTCAGAAGGAAAACACACCACAAAACATGAAAGCTAAGCTTATCAGCCAAAATCCTATTGGGAGTAAGAAACCACACCAATAAAGGAATAGATCATTTAATTTAAAATAAACTTTATCTATTAAAAGGTCAACAGAGAACTTTAAGGAATACAGAAATTGAAATTTCAGAAAGTAATTACTATTTCTAAGGCTGATGGAGAATGAACAAAGGTAGAATTACAAATTCAATGCAGCAGCATCAACTCAACATCATGCTTTAGATATACGAGGAGAAGAATGGTGGCCAGTGGAACAAGCAGCCTGCCTGTGACAACAAAGGATAATGATGTGCATAATGTGCAGTTGGCCTGCAGGGGAGTCCACTGCTTGGTGATGGAGACATGGCTGTAGGCTGTGAACCACAGCTTTGGAGGAGTTGCCTACATTTGGCAGATGGAGATATTTTCCAGTAAGTGCTGGCCATAATTTGTCTGTCAAGGTCACTGCATAGAAAACTACCAATACCCCCTCTCCCCAACCCCCATACATACACCCGTCCCAGGCCATTCCAAGAAGTTTTCTTTTACTCTCTGGTTTTACCATGTCTTTCCAGTAACCTCTATTGATAAAGGCAAATATCAAGCTAGCTGGCTAAGGAAAAGGTGTCTACAGAATTAATCTCTATGTTTATATATTATTTCTTAAAGATTTTATTTATTTTTAGAGAAAAAGAGTTAACATTTATGTAAGAAACATTGGTCAGTTGTCTCTTGTCTGTGCCTGACTGGGGACAGGACCTGGACCTGCAACCCAGGTATGTGCCCCTAAAGGGAATTAAATTGGTGACCTTTCACCTTATGAGATGACACCCAACCAACTGAGCCACACTGGTCAGGACATAATGTTTCTCTATACTCTCAAAATTTTGTGAAAATTTGAAATTATGTCAACAGTGAAAACTTGGAATTATGTGTTATAAATTATTTAATGATATATCAATAGATATTCAATTATTTAAAAATTAGATAAATACTGAAAATCTATATATATGATTATCATTTTAAAAAGCTATTACTGAGTTTATTGTGAGCCTAAGGAAAAATGAGACTGAACAAAATTTAAAGCATGATTATTATTTGAATCAGCCCTTGTACTTTTAAGAATATATTCCAAACAATCACACAAGTGTGCAAGAATATAGACACAAAAATATCTATGGGTTTCCATAATAATTCATTGTATTATGTAAAAGTTAAAAAACACCCTCATATGTATCAAGTGGGGGTTGGGTAAATCCAACATGACATGGTAAATGTAGTCGTTAAAGTCAATGTATTAGCAAGCAAGAAAAGAAGTCAAGAAAAGGACAATGAAAATTGTCCACTGAATAAAAAATAAAGCATATTGAGAAATAAAAAGTATGTATATTTAAGTCTGTAGAGTAAGTTTTAAAAGAATCCATGTTGACCTTTTAAATGGTTGGCTATAGAGAATTCAACTGTATCCGTGATTTTTTACTTTATAGGAGGTTACAATTTTAGTAATTATTTATTATATTTTAAATATTAAAACTATAACATGCAATAAATAGAATTTACACACATGTGTATAAGATCAACAAAGCCACTAGTATTAAGCTTTAAAACGTAAATTTTTACATCATGTTAAACATACACATATACATGGCATTATATTTTACAGAAATAAAATTAGATTTCAGTGTTTTTTTAATCCTGTTTACACAACTGGGATTACCTTGAGTCAGTAATTGGTAAAACATGGTCAACTTCATGTCAGTAAGTAATATAAGATTAAAAATTGATTAGGAGTTTAATTCATGTGCTTACTATATGCAGAAAATTAAAATATATGTTTTGCATCTAGCTATCAGAAACTAATAATAAATGAAGTTTTAGCTTTTTGGTAAAAATACTATAGAAACTCATAATAGTTAATATTAAAATAATTATAATAGTGGGAGTTAAAAACTGGTTGATGTAAAATCAATATTCATGTGAATCACTTTGTATAAAATTGACATAAAACTTTTCATGTAATGCTAAAAACCAAAAAATACAATCTATCAGAATTGAGTTTAATAGAAAATAAGATAGTAAAATAATTTAGTTAATAGTAAATTAAAAATTCAGTAGAATTTCAATTTGCATAACACAATTTTTAAAAAGATTTTAGCCATTATTTCCAGAGAGAAGGTCAGAGAGGAAGAAAGCTAGGGAGAGAAACATCAATGTATAGTTGCCTTTCACCTGCTTCCATCTACAGACCTGGCTGGAGACCTGGCTTGCAACCTGGTTATGTTGCCCTGTCTGGAGAATCAAACCAGTGACCTTCGGGTTCACAGGCCAGCACCAATTCACTGAGCCACACTAGCCAGGGCACATAACACAATTTAAAAAAATATATTAGAAAATTATACTTTATCTCATTAGCCATTTTATTAGAAGAAAGCAAGAGTAAAAACTTAATTAGTAAGAAGTGAAAATAAATAGTACAGGATGTGTTCTTTTGTGATGAATTATTTTTCTCAGCCTTCCATGAATGAATGGTTTGGGTTCCACATTTGCCCTATACATTTTCCCATTTCTAGTGATGAGAGATTTTTTCTTTTTCTTCAGTATTGTGCTTCCAATTTTACCCTTAATTGTTTTTGGCATTTTTTTTAGCTATTGACTTTTTTTTTTTTTTTTTTTTTTTTTTTTTTTTTTTTTTTTTTTTTTTTTTTTTTTTTTTTTTTTTTTTTTTTTTTTTTTTTTTTTTTTTTTTTTTTTTTTTTTTTTTTTTTTTTTTTGCCATTAACTGTTTTGCATTCAATCATCATAGTCTGTAATTTCTTTTACTACTCATTCTCCCCAAGTCATTTCATTGAGTTTAACCCACAATGTAGACCTGCTCTGGCCAACAAGATAACAATGAGCCATATGTGATTATAATTTCATTTCATTTATTTATTTATTTATTATTTAAAAATTTTTAAAGATTTTATTATTTCTAGAGAGAGAGGCAGAGAGGGAGAGAAACTTCAATGTATGGTTGCCTTTCATCTGCCTCCAGCTATGAACCTGGCTGGAGACCTGGCTTGCAACCTGGTTATGTGCCCTGGCTGGGAAACGAACCAGTGACCTTTGGGTTTGCAGGCTGGAGCCATTCCACCGTACTACCAACCAGGGCCTGTATTTCATTTGAAAAGAAATAATTAGCCACATTTAAATCTTAGCTGCCATATGTGGCTTTTGGCTCCTGCATTGGACAATCTACATTTATGGAACATCACCATCATTGAAGAAAACTATTTTCAAAAGCAACACTATATATATTTACTGGCATTCTTTAGCTAAAATTATTTTTATTGCTTTGCTTAAGAAAATATCACAGTACTCTCCATTTCCACTGTCATCTAAATTCAGAACCATGAAGTCACACATTGATTTCGGCGGTAGTTGAGTATCTTCCCAGTCTCATGCTTATTGTCCTACCCTTTGTCTACTCATAACCCAACACTCCCAGTCACCCAAGTTACCTCTTAGAACTAAAATCCAATCATCCCTCTACTTCTTATAAAATTTCAGAATCTGTAACATGTATCATGTATTCTTACCTTTTCTGAAATCCTAGCAGTTTTTTTTTTTTCTTTGTTGCTTGTAATTCTGTGTCATTTTCATCTTTGTTCCAGAGCATACTGTGTATTAGATCTCCTGTCTCATCCCTTACTCTGTGAAATGCCTATGGGCTTTGCATATTTTATTTACAATTTTCAATAACTTGGTGAAAACATTAGAAGAAGATGTATATACTAAGGAACTTATAGCTTCACAAACACAAATGTTTGCTGCCTTCTGTCTGGTCCTGCCTGGCCAGGGGTTCCATTGTAAATGACATGTAAACAACATGAGGGCCAGAACTTTCTGTTGGTTTTATTTTGTTCACTGTTTTCTAGCACTGGGAATGAAACTTGCCATGTAGTCCAATCACTGGACTATAAAACACTGATCTATAAAAAAGGATAAAACAGCCGTGACTGGTGACTCAGTGGATAGGTTCCAGGCTGTGAACATAGAGGTTACTGGTTTGATTCCCAACCAGGGCACATAACCAGGTTGCAAGCCAGGTCTCCTCCAGCCAGCTCTGTAACTGGAGGCAGGTGAAAGGCAACCATACATTGATGTTCCTCTCCCTCTCTGCCTCCCTCCCTTCCCCTTTCTCTGAAAATAATAAATTTTAAAAAATAAAATAAAACAAAATCTGCTTTTTTGATTCATTATCTGAATGAAGTAGAAGATAATATTGTAACATTTAAAAGTCAGAATTCATAGTTGTACAGACTTGTTGTCAATGATATAAATACATTTTTTGTTTGTTTACTGCAAAGTTTTAGCTCTATGGTCTTGATTAAGGTAAGATTCTTGAATGTCTTCATAATTCTGGATTTATAACAATATTTACTATATTGAGTCATTACATCAGTTAAATAAGGAAATAAATAAACCTAACATGCTACTTAAACAAAATAATTATTTTATACATATTAGGTAATACAACATGTTAGTCTCTTTTACATAGCCTAGTAATCAAATTGTCATTATGCATAAATTTATCTTTCCTTTAATGGTTCGTGTGTTATTGGTAATCAACAAATAATAAAAAAATTTTTTTTTAAAGTACAATTGACCCTGGAAAAGTTCAATTGATTTATTCTTACTAGTTCTAAATGGCAATCAAGGTGATGCAAAATTTCAGCTGACATTTGTCATTACTATATCAATGACATTTCTGAAGTCACTTTAACATTGATTATAAGCTTTTCAATAAGTGCTTCCATGCAAATCAAATATTTATGTGACTTATTGAATTTTAGATTTAATGAACACAACAGAAAAACAGTGCTACCAAAAACAAATTTCTGCATTTGAAAATTCAGAAATCCCTCCTTTATAAGAAAATCACCCAAGGAATCTGGGGTTGATGGATTTTAGAGATCAGTGGAATGAAACATGCTGTGAGAATGAACAAATGAAGCCCTTTTCATTTTAGTTTCACCATACTAAGTTTTCATATCCAATAATTTATTAATGTGTAGAATAAAGTTGAACCAAGTACTGAATTTGACCATCATCTAGGTGCAATACTAGATGCAATACTCAAAATAAAAGGATCAATACCTGCTCATGAGACTCTTATCATCTAGTAATAGATGATAAGACATCTAAATTATAGGACAATAGAAGAAATATACCTGGAATTATCAAGTGTATTTAATTTAGAAACCCTTGGATTTCAGGGGACAATTGTGACCACTTAAATTTCAAATAGATGGAGTTTATGTCATAGGGTTGGGATTTAGTGGCAGAACAGGATATCATGTGACTTTCTAGAAAAATGTTTTTCCTCTTGCATGTTATACGCATAACGCAGTCTAATTCCTGTAAAAGTAATTTTGATTATTTTAAAAAATACATGATTGAAAGCTACTTTTATCCTATTCCAAAATGTTTATTTAGAAGAGAACAAAGAATGAATAGAGTCTCTGAAATGATATAATTACAGTTTTGTTGTTATTATCATTTTTGACAAGGGAGAGGTAGTAGAATTGTATAAAATATGAAAAATTTGGGAGATTATCTTACTTTCTTGAATGAATAAATATCAAGTATTTGAAAACTCACACCTTCAAAAGTCAGTTTCTATTGTTTGTTCCCCAAAATAATTATGAAAAATTATGCCCATTACTCCTAGACTTAGTGTAGTACATTATAACCAGGGAAATGGGATTTTTTATTACTCTTAAAATATCTAATGTGGTACAATCTCTCATGCCATCACTCCTTGGATTTTCAGAATAGTAACGATGATAATGATAAAACTCAGCATATTTATATGTACCTGGTATGTTAACAACTTCTCTCTGAACCTTACTCAAAAAGCACATTAAGTAGATACTTCTGTTAGTGAGCTTTTTGTAGGCTATGTGCATTTCTGTACAAGTTTCAGGACTGCAGTGGTCTACAAAGGAGTGAATTTTCTATTTGCTCACACTTTGTAATGTTTGCAGGTTGGCCTTGGCTCTATTTTTCACAGCTGTTTAATTCTGAGATTCAGACTCAAAGGTCAGCTTTTATCTGAGACATGCTGTCCTTGGCAAAAGTGGGGTAGGTGAAGACGAAACTTCCTGACACTTTTTACAGCTTCTGCTACAGAGAGGTACAGGCCATCCATCCACATTTTATTAGCAAATGGCAAGTTGCATGGTCAGTCTTCATGTCAATGGTGTAGCAGCCATGTGCAGAGGCACTGCAAACACTATGGTGCCAGGAGAAGTTGGACTCCTCTCATGAAAAGAAACTAATGTAAAACACTAATAAAACTGACCACAGTCCCTTTTCCTATTTTACCAAAAAGAAGATTGATAACTTAATCCACCTCACACAGCTACTCAGGGGCATAGCTGGAGTTTACCCCAAGCAATGTGGTTCCAGACTACTATGACCTGCTTTGCTGTGGCTCTTTGTTATTTGAATACACATGATCTTATATCCCTGAAACAAAACCCTAACTACTCTCTGCATTTGCATTTGACTAACGAGCAAACAGGAAAAAAAAACAAAACCCTGCTTTCTTCTGGTTCAGATTTCCTAAGTGATTCAAACTGCATGTTCAATTATGATAAGCAGGTGGCTTGGTCAGGCAGATCTGTGAGAGAGGAAGTATCTGCATTTCAAATGCAGGTAGTTATATGTCTGGAAGTATCAATCCCATAATTAAACAGCAAGAGCTTCACTCCCCAGGAGAAAGTGTTACAGACTCATTGGGTCCTTTGAAGAAGCTTGTAGTATAATGAGCTAAAACACAAGGAAATGGCAATTCCTGCCTCATAGAATATTTATAATTGCTCAATTTTTGTATTAGCCTCGTGGTTCGAACCAGCAGGTTTTTTTGCAATAACCTATTTCTTCATGGAGAATGTTAAATATTTGCATGAATTTTCTAACTGTGTCTAACTGAAGGAAATGAAATGCCATGCATTTTTAAGTATAAATAAAATGTTCCATGTTATCATGGTCTTTAATAATAATCATATGATATACCACTTACTGAGTGCCTGAAAATAGAAAGTAAATACACCTAATCATTAACCTACTGAGAAAATGCCATGATTCTAAAGAAAGCCTGTGTGTTATATATTAATATGAAAATCAGACAATAAAATAGCACATGCTCTAAAATCTCTTAAATGAGTGTTAAGTGGAAAATGATGAAAAATTACATTTTAGTTATTTCAGAAATTGAGACATTTAATAGAGACAAGAAAGTTTTCAAATAGAAAATTTTCATAATCTTAAGTACAATAAAGTAGCTTTTTAAAGCAATGATACGTAAACATGCACAGTTGGCTAAATAATGTCTATCAAAGCTATAGGACCCTGATGTCTGGCACCTGCAAATGTTTAGTTAGATAAGAAATGATGTGTCTGCACATGTGGTTAAGGATCTTCACTTGTGGGTTCTAAATACAATTGCATTTATCTACATTTCAGGGAAGCATAGGAGATTTGAAACGCACACGGAGGAGAAGGTATTGTGGTAGGAAGCAGAGGTTGAAGTAATTAATGTGACACATGCCACAGAACGCTGGTGGCCCCTAGAAGCTGGACGAGGCAAGCAACACATTTTCCCACAGACCCAATGGAGGGAATGAAGCCCTGCCAATCCCTGACTTCTTGCCAAATACCATTGATTTTGAACTTCAGGCTCCAAACTATGCGACAATAAATTTACGTTCCTTTAGCCAGCTAGTTTTTTAGTAATTTGTTACACAAGCCACAGAAGGCTTATACAAATTTTAATACAGGGATATGAGATGTAGTGTAATAACTTCTGAAAATGTGGAAGATGCTTTGAAATTGGATAATGGGTAGAGGTTGAAGAATTATGAGGCGCATGATAGAAAAATACCCACATTTGCATAGACAGGCAAGGAACTTCTGATGAGAACTAAGAAAAAAGAAGAAATATATCATAGGAAAGGGAGGAAAGATGATCCTTGCTATATAGTGGCAGAAAACTTAACTCATGTGTACCTTACAGTTATTTAGAAAAGGGAAATCTGTAAACAAGAATCTGGAATGTTTAGCTGAGATTTCCAAGCAGATCTTTGATGGTACAGCCTGCTTACAGAAAAAAATGCAGTGGACAGACATGATTAAAGGGGGAAAAAAACTGTCAAGCAAAACTGAACCTTCACATAATGATTTGGGAAATTCTCAATGTACTCAGATGGAAAATGTGATAAAATTAGGAGAACAACTCATAGGAAAACATGCTTTAGAATGAAGGTCAATGGTGTGCTGGACAACCTTTAATGAGGGCTGAAGAGATGACATGCATGATAAAGATGTACTTTTGAACTGATGCTATTTTTTAAATATTTTATTTATTATTTTTAGAGAGAGGAGTAGGGAGAGAGGCAGAGAGGGAGAAAAACACCAATGTATGGTTGCCTTTCACCTGCCTCCAGCTATGGACCTGGCTGGAGACCTAACTTGCAACCTGGTTATGTGCCCTGACTGGGAATCGAACCAACAACCTTTGGGTTCACAGGCCAGTGCCTTATCCACTGTGCCACCAGCCAGGGCTTGAACTGTTGATATTTAAATGTCATTTTGGCCTTGGGTTGATGCTTTAGTATATTGAGACTTTGAGGATTGTTAGTATGGGGTCACTATGTTCTGCCTGTGTTGTGGGCATGAATTTTGGAGGCCAGAATAAAGACTGTAGGAGGTAGAATAGTGTCCCTGAAGGATATCAGGGCTTAGTACCTTGAACATATACCCACAAGATCTATGTTACTTTATTTGTGAGAGGAAAGAAAACAAAGCTTTTTCATAGCTTTTGGAGAAATGGTTAAAAATAAAATGATGAAATAAGATTATCCAGGATTATATGGGTGTGATCCCTGAACACAGTGACACTTAGCTATCTAAGAAGGGGACCAGGGAGATAACACACATAAACAAACAAGGAATTTGAGTGTGGAAGGGAGACTGGAGCCATGTGAGGCAAACCAAGGAATCTGGCAGCATCTGGCTACTCCTAAACTGTAAGGGAATAAATGTTTATTGCCTAAACCACCAAGTCTGTGGTTATTTGTTAGAGTCATAGAAAACTTATACGCAAGATACGATCTGCTCTCTGAACTATATCAACATGTTAAAAATAAACTTAAGATATTTTATAAATTACCCAATAATAATTTAATGCTGTGAGTACTTTTTCCAGATTGGTCCTGGAAGGAGAATGTTGTCGCTTCACTTACTCCTCCGCCATCTTGGATCTCCCTTTGTTTTTTGTTTTTTAATAATCACCTGTACCTATTTCATTATTCAAATCAAATATCTGTCTGAAACAAAATGGCTTCATCATAGAAAATAAGCTTTATTATGAAATCTTAAAGAAGAAAAGAACTAGATAAAAAGTATGAATTTTATTAGTTCATAATTTGGTGCATCCTGCTTTTAATCTGTTTTTCCTTGTCTATCAGCATATTTGTAAGGACAAAATGAAATAGCAAATATTGTTAAAATGGTTTCCGTTTTAAAGTGACATGTATGTTCAAAGGGTGATAATGTTTTTCTGCACTGTACCAGTGAAGCATCAAATAAACTACCCTGTTACCTGCACACCTGCGTTTCTCACTGTATCTGTCTTACTTTTCCAGTTCTCTGAGAATTTTCCAGAGATCTATTTTCACCTAGACAGCTTCTAGCTCTGCAATGGCATGATTTGTTGTAAAGATGTTTAGAATACCACATTAGTTTTAAGCTAATGTATAATCCAGGTTATACATTTTCAACTTATTCATTAGGCTGGTATAACAAAAATAATATGAAACATTTTTTTCATCTAAATAGCAGTCCATATATAATAATTTTAGCCTTATTCACTTTCTATAAATAAGGGAAGATTTTTTTCATTAGATCTCCTTTACAGGATATTGAAAATTCCTACCCTCATTTGTGTCTTTGGCTTCATTGCCCATTCAAGTCATGTAGAATATCCTACCATTTCCTGAAGTAATGGGTCTTTCACAGCTCCATGTTTGGGAAGACTTACTTTCTATTCCTGTAATATATTTACACCCTTATCTGTGTAAAAACCTTCACATACTTCACGTTGAAAACTTTAATATAAAATTTTCCATCGCACTGGGAAAATTTAGTTGCACTTCATGCTGTTTGTCCACAACCCTTTATAGCTTCATTATGAGATTTACTATGGAACAGTGCTGTATACTTCTAGGCCTGCTTCGGTAGGCAAACCCTGCACAAACAAAAATAATTTTGATTTGTTAAAACTTTATTTTTGGGTTAGTTTATTGTATATAATTGTGTGTGCCTGTTTCAGAAAAGGTGATATAAAGTAAAAGGTATCAGAGAAAAACTCTATTTTTAGTCAAAAGTAATATGTAAAAGGTAAGTCCGTAAATTAAAATTTTATGTTAAAAATATTTCAAATATGTTTTTTCAAAAATATAAGGGACCAATCTATTTTTAATGCACAGCTAGAATTTAGATGGAAATACATCCAAGTGAATTTCCTAATTGAACCACAAGATGAATCACTTTAACTTTAAACTACATCCTGTAGATAAGATGCATATTTTTAGCATTTTCCGAGGAATGTTAGAAAATAACCAAGTCCCTTATTTTTATAGAGAGGAAAGCCAAGCCATAATGAAAGTGTCAATATACGTACAAAAAACAATTCCAGGTAAATAATAAAGTGTATCCTCTGTAATCTAGCCCAACTGTGTTGCACTTCTTCAAATAATGTCTATGGGCATTGAACTTCTTTCAAAGCAACTTGTCATGCTTTGCAAACATTTTCTTCTTGTTATTTTAAACCCCTCTACTACTAGAAGGAAAGGGAGCAGGGGAAATAGAAGTCAAATAAGGGGATACATGGTGATAAAAGGAGACTTGCTTTTGGGTGGTGAACACACAATACAACATATAAATGATGTATTATAGAATCATACATCTAAAACCTGTAGAATTGTATTAATGTCACACCAATAAATTTAATAAAGTTATTATTTTTTTAATCTCAACTACATTTTGACTCAGAATTGTTACTACATTTTAGAATATTATCATGGGCTACTCCTCTATTTTACCTTCTGTTTTTGACAATAGTACCCTAATTTTCAGAAATAGTTGGGAAAGGACATTTTTAAGGTTAACAATGCACATGTGAATTCAATTTGTGGTTATTGTATGATATACAAAAGCCATTGTCCATATTTTCTTGATATATAATGAACTATCTAAAAATATGATTTAAGGTATTTTATATGGAATTTAAGGCATATTTTTAAACCAACATACAAAAACAGAAATGTCCAGGTTTAAGCCATTGAGAAGAGAATGATTCCTGTGATAGATCTCACCCTAGAGCACTTTGAGAACCCTGCATGTTTCTTAATCAGGAAAGCTACTCTAGACTTGGAAATTCTGGTCAATAATTTCTTACCTACCACTTAAGGGAACTATCAGAAAGCTCACAGAGGAAAGAAACATTTGCCAATAGCCTCATTATATTCCACAATCATACTGATACCAAAATTGGAGAAGATATAGAAATAAAGGTCTCAGAACACCTACATGATGCCTTATTTCCTACCAATGGTTGGGCATTGTCCCACAAAGCAAAAGGGTTACTGGTTCAATTCCCAGTCAGGGCACATGCCTGGGTTATGGGTTCAGGCCTTGGTTGGGTATGAATGAAAGGCAACCAATCAATGTTTTGCCCTCACATCGATGTTTGTCTCTTTCTCCCTCCCTTCACCTCTCTCTAAAAATAAGTTTTAAAATCTTTATAAAGCTTTAAGACATTAAATTTACATAGAAAATCTCTGTGCATCTTTCATATTAATTATTGCAGTAGGTATTTCTGAAGTTTTATAATTTTCTTTCTGCTTGAAGAATTTCCTCTAGTATCTCCTATAAGTTAAATATGCTATTAACAAATGTTCTCAATTTTTAATTTTTGCATATTGTATTCACATTTTTTATTTTAAGTGAATTAGCTAGAAAAAGTTAATGCAGCTTCCAAAGGCAGTATTTTTAAGAGCAAAGAACAGTATATGAAGTGAACCTGGTTCATAAAATCTAATAGTCTTTATACCTAAATGGATTTTCTTTATTAAAATTATTTCTTTAAGGTGTATATTTGGTACTATTGCTATCATCTTATTTTACTCTGGTTATTTTTCTTGGATTGTTACATTTAATATATTCTTCATACTCTATCTTTGATAGCACATTCATATTCTGTCTTGAGCACGTGTTCTTTCTTCTTGACTTTCTTCTTTCATCCTACTCATTATGATCCAGGTCTGCTGTGTCTCTTTCCATCAGTCTTTCCTTTTCAAGTTACTGGTATCTTTTGTTCTGCTTTCCCGTGTTCTGACAGCTTTGGAAAGTAGGGTTCTGCAATCTGTTGGTAATACAAATTCTTGGATTTTCTCTCTACATTTTCTAGCTATTGAATTGAAAATACTGTGCAAAGATTTACTCTATTCTATAAAGAAGTACTGAATAATCCTTCACTTCAGGATGGGCTCCTGAGTCTTTGCCAATGAAAGAAGCAATTTGATATTTATATCCTCCTGTTGTCAACATGTAACCAGAAACCACTCTTCTCTTCTTATCCACCAAAGCAGAGACATAGAAAAAAAAAATACATACGCTGTTACTTAGTTACAGTGGCAGTTTAAGACAATTACATGGAGCTTTGGGGGCACTTTTCTTTGAATGTCATATTCTCATTAGAATTTGTCTTTCTGTGTGTTTAGTACTGTTTTTGCTTTCTTTTCTTTTATCAATATCTATGGCCTTTTATTGGAAAGGATAGAGTAGGTTATAACAATTCAAATATCCATGTATCAGCACAACAAATTTTATTTTCTATCCATATCACATTCTGTTGCTATAAGGCCTTTTCTCTTTGGTCCCATGGAAATTCCTGTGTAGGTGCAGGTCTGGAATGCCAGTCTCCCTGCTGAGGGGCAAAAACAGGCAGGGAGAGGTGACACAATGGGCCAACCCTTATGGACCAAACGTTGAAGTGTGTTATTTCACATGCGCCCAATACCAGTCAGAATTCAGTTATGTGGTCCCTGGCCCAATGTCAGAAATATTTGGAAGGTCAGATTTCTGTGTCCCCAAGAAGGCAGTGCTTTGAATAATCTTCCTATCTTTGATAGAGCATTCTGTTTATCAGATCACTCCATTCCTCTTTCACACATAGCTCTTTCTTATCCTTCTCTGCAAAAGATAATAGAAAGTCCCATCTGGTCCCTGATTACTGCTCAGAGTCCATGTCAATAAGAACCATCGGCTCCAGATGTGACTTCCTCTCGCCTGGAGACCCACAAAGTTAAAAGGCAAATTACCTTCTCTCTCCAGCGCCCACACTGTGCCTGATGGGGTAGGCGTGGAGACGCCCATAATCTCTCCCCTTTGGAAAGGCAAAGAATGGAACACATCCACTACTGACAACAAAAACAATTTAAATCCCACTAGGAAGAAATTTTATTAAAGTTTCCAGGCATCACACTGCTCCCAGTGTAAAAGAATTACCTTGATTAAACTCTGATTTTGCTCACTTGAGGGAACCCTTTGTCTACCGTTTTCCCGGTCTCTGGCTCCACTGTCTGAGAGCTCCGTGTTTACTACCCTTCTCAGTCGCATCTGAACGCAACTGCGGGGCTATATACATGTTCCTTGAGGGCTTCCTGTACAATGAAGCTTTCTTCGCCTAAAACGAAGTGGGTACCCCTAGCTAAAATATCTAGATTTAAAGCCTTCTTTGGACTAGCTATTAGTTTCTTCGATAAGCCTGCAAGAACAATACATTTCTGATCCATTTATCTCTGTAACCTAAAATTCCTCTCCAATACAGATGTGGAGTATCTTATCTGTTTTCTGACCACCCCCCACCCCCATGCTTCTCTTATTCTCTTACAGATGGGGAGGGTCATCTTAATTTGATTTTTTTTTCTGGGTCACTTAATTAGATCACGTTTGTTTTATTGGCCTCTATTTTAAATTCCATTTCAGAAATATCCTTTCCCACTGTTAGAAAGCCTTGAATTTCTAGAATTTAACTTTTTCTTCTTCTCTGCCTTTAAAAAATGTCAATGGCTACAATTGCCCACCACGTTCTTCCCTAATCAATCATGTTTTGTAAGCATGACTTCTGCCTCCGGATTTCTAGTAGGTGGCTTCTGTATTCCCAGACTTTTACATCTGTTGCCTTGCTGACTCTCTTGTAGCTGTCATTCAGCTACAAGGTATGAAAAGTAATCTTTTGGCATATTTTTTAGCTTTGTAGAAGTACAGCACCCCTGTCTGTATCAATTTCTTTACTGATACCCTGCCAAGTGTCATTGTCTTAATTCCTTGAAGTATTTATTATTAAAATTGTACTTATGTACTTACAAACTCTGTGTTCACAGTTTCTCTCTTAGATTATAATTCTGTAATTTCTTCCTCTCTATAACTGTGCCTTCTAACCTAGTTTTTCCACAGAGCTACGGAAGGGGACAGGCTGGAAGACAGACTGTTTTGAAAGGACCAAGTAGAAGTAGCTTACTCCATTTTTCTTTATTCTCCGTTGCTCAGAATTTAGTCCATGATCTCTGAACCAACTTCAACAGAGGCTTGGGAATGCAGTTTTCTTGTTTCCAAGAGGCGAAAACAATGTAATGAATTCTCTTCCATACCCAATTATTGATACAATTAGTATTGGGCAGTCATAATAAATTTTGTGCCCTTTTTACTAAAAAAAAAAATTTAAACCACATTGTATATTTTTTTCACTCTCAGATAGTCACTATTTATCCATATGATAAATCCAAATAATAAATTTGTGTCCGATTATTCAAGTAAATTACATACCCTTAGACTCCACATTTTCTTAAATATAAATGAGTTTTCTTAATTTCCCTGTTTTATTTCATTCCTTTGGTTTCTCATTCACATCTCTGTTTTTATCTCACATTCCCTTTAGTAAACCAAGTAGGATTGGTTGAATAGATGTCATATTAAGAAAAATGTACAAAGTTACTATTTTGCAAATTCTCAATAGTCACTCAACTATATTAGAAAATACACATGAAAAATAAAGTAAAACAGTGAAGATAAGAATTATATGCTTAAGCCCTGGCTGGTGGCACAGTGGATAAGGCACTGGCCTATGAACCCAAAGGTCTCCGGTTCGGTTCCCCAGCCAGGGCACATAATCAGGTTGCGGGCCAGGTCAATGACATTCTTTCTGAAAACTTGACTCAGCTGTTTGAAATATATGCTTTTCCTAATTAATTAATCGTGGCCAGTTCAGAAACATGGTCACTTTAATTAGCTAGCTGATATAATGACCTCCTCTTTTCATCTTTAGTTTCGTTAATTCCGAGATATTTAACTACTTGCATGACTTGATGACTAATGTTAAAAAATCTCTTATATCTGCAAGAATGACGACTTTCCTTCTTGTTTTAGACATTATGTTGAAAGATACCCGCATAATGAAGAACAATAAGTATGATTCTTTGAAGGTCAATGGATATATTTTCCTTAAATTTTATTGTACCAAAAAAATGATATTACTCTTCTGACAATCTTATCATAGGATGACACATTAAGCTAAAACAAGACTGAGGCCCTGGCTGGTGGCTCAGTAGATAGGCACTGGCCTGTGAACCCAAAGGTTACTGGTTCGATTCCCAGCCAGGGCACATAACCAGGTTGCAAACCAAGTCTCCAGCCAGGTCCATAGCTGGAGGTAGAGGGAAGGCAACCATACACTGATGTTTCTCTCCCTTTCTTCCTTCCTCCCTGCTCTTCTCTCTTTAAAGATAAAGAATAAAATCTTAAAAAAAAAAGACTGATTTTTATTGAGTTAATGGCAACATATTTATGTAAATTTTTACTGTCTATTGGGTGCGAAGGTGAGAGGGAAAAATCAACTGCCTCTTCGAGTCTAAAATAGGGCTTCTTAAGATATATTTTTCTTTAGCTGGCAGAGGAGAAAATTGCTTATCTTAAGGGTAACTAACATAAAAGTAATACTGAGATATTACTTTTCCCAACCCTGGCAATGAAACTTTAATACACAAATAATTCTCTTTGTATTAATGTTCTTATTAGGACAATATGAGCCACGCCTGTTAAATTGATTTGATGATGATAACTACAATGGTAAAGAGAGGGTTGCATATTCATTGTATTACCAAATGTTGAAATAAATATAAATAAATGAATATATTTATTAGAACAATGTTCAAAAAGTCATCAGATTCCTCTTATAACTTTGACATATTCTTTCAATTCAAGTGACATATTGCAATCTCATTGTAAGAGAATATTAATAAAATACAATTTTTAAATAGGGCATTTTATCTGTTTTAGGTATCATTTTTACAAGTACAAAGTACTATTGTACTACCTCTGAGCTTTCTAGGTAACCCCAGGAAAGTTCTGTGCTAAATCCTAGTACTACAATTTCATAATAAAGGTAACTTTCTTTTAGTTTGCTGAAATCTGAGTTCTCTCAATTAGAATTATATTATTTTGGATTTGTATGAATATTTTCTTCAAAAATTTAATATATACTTATATGTTACTCCAGATTTGGTTTTATGATTTTCAAGGCCCTATATAATTTTTTTTTTTAATTTAATTTAAGGCTATCTCAAAAAGTGGGACACACCAGGAAAAGGTTCTAAAATAGTAAGTTTATCTGGAAAAAGTTAAACCATTGTTAATATAATGAGAATGGTTTGCATGACATGGATATAACCTGGCAGCCAGGAAAGTGGAATGCACAATGAACAATGATGACTTCACTGTACTAGTCAGTGGGGCCGTAGACCATTGAGGGATCAGACGTGTGGCTGTCACATTCAAAATGACCAAATAAGTAGAGTAATGGGTCTGCATCAAATTTTGCATTAAGCTTGCATATTCCTCTGCAGAAACTATTTGAATGATTCTAAAGGCTGCAGCTATGGACAACTGATGATTGGCAGCTTCATCACCTCCATGCACCTGCTTGTGCTTGATCTCCTGCATAGTTTATTTGTGAAATATGAAATCAGCCAGGTGATTCAAATCCCCAGAGCCCAGATTTATTGCCCTGTGACAATAAATTTGGCTTTTTCCAAATCTAAAATCACCTTTTGAAAAGGAAGAGATTTCAGTCTGTTGATGAGATTTGGGAAAATATGACCAGGTAACAGATGGCAATTGGAAAAATTGTGTGAGGTCCCAAGGTGCCTACTTTGAAGGGGACATTCTCCTATGTAGAATGTTTTGTTTTGTTTTGTTTTTTATCATGTAACTTCTTCAAAAACAATTTCTATTTTTCATATTACATGGCTAGATACTATTTGGACAGACCTTATATAAAGTGTTTTTTTTTTTCCCCCTCTTCTTCTACTGTCACTCTCTAAGCTTGTAATGGTAATTTTTACTTGCTATTGAATGCCACTCCAACTAAAGAAAGTTTTAAGTTTAGATCTAGTAGTAAAAATTGTGCTATTAATCTTTCTATAATGCAAACTCATTTTAAAATACAAAGAGTGAGCTATATGAATGGTGGAAGACTGCACAAAACTATCTCAGTTGATTTTTGGTTAATTTCTTGACAGATTAACATTCTGTATTCTACTTGCACTCTACATTTGACTTACTTATAAGTAAGGGGGAAAAATGGAAGCAAACATAGATCCACTTCTGATGTTTCTGAGAGCAGCTACAGAGATGGCTTGTTTTTGAATGGAAAAAAAAAATAAAAGATTAAATTGTGATGAATTATTCACAGGGTAGTATGAATGAATTTGGTTTTCCATTTCTAATGGAAAGAATCTCATAAGAGAGTAAGTAGTGATACAACAGTACCACTGTTTTTAGCTGAGTCTAGAAGTTTTGAAAGCAAAAGTGGAGAAAAATGTTAACATATTTTCTAAGGCTAATCCCCATGACTGGATATTTCCACAACAGAAACTTTCTGAAGAAAGGACTCATAGATATGGACATCAGTGTGGGGATGATGGGTGGAGGGATTATAAGAAGGCTAAATGGTAATGAAAAATACAATAAAATTATTAAAATAATAAAATAAATCTAATAGTTTTAGATTATATGTATATACCTTTAATTTTAATCTTATACTAATAATGTAGACAGCATGAATTCTGCCCTAAATATTCAGTCTTCAGAAGCGGACTATGTAGCAAAACTTCAATTTCTGTACGAGTTCTGGAGGATAAATGGTTCTGAGAGAGAGGAAAACCTGGGTCTCCATGGTATTTTATTTCCCCGAAGACATTGTCCTTCTGGACTGACATTTAGTAACTTGCTCACACAGGGTACTGCTGATTTCCTACCCTTCTCTCCTCCTCTTCAAACTTGTGGTTTCTGTGCCCTATCCCTGCCACATCTGGGTGCGGTGAAAACGTATCTGTGTTTGACCCAGCTATCCCATTTCTGGGAATGTATCCAAAATAACCTAAACATTAATTTAAAAGAACATAAGCACCCCTGTGCTTTGCAGTGTTATTTACAATCACTATGGAAGCAGCCCAAGTATCCATCAGTAAAAGAATGAATAAAACAACTATGGGACGTTCACACAACAGAATACCACTGCCATAAATAAGAAGAAAATTTTACCCTTTGCTACAGTATGGATGAACCTGGAGAATATTACGCTAAGGGAAATAAGCCAGTCAGAGAAAGACAAATACCATATGATCTCACTCTTACGTAATAGAATCTAATGAACAAGCTGAACTAACAAGGAAAATAAGGACAGAATCATAGATGTAGAGCAGGATGGCAACTAGGAGTGAGGGGAAGATTGGGGGGGTGGAAGGATTGGGCAAAAAGAAAGGGAATTACAGACATGGACAGCAGTGTGGTGATTGCTGGAGGGAGGGAGTATAAGGGGACTAAATGGTAATGGAAAAATACTATAAAAATTAAATTTAAAGGAAAACTTTAAATGCTTTGTTCTCTTTGGTCATATCTCAGATGTCTCTGGCTAAGCATACCACGTAGACATTTTCCTACTGGTACAAGAAAACAAAATATTCCCAAATCTACTTTGGGGTCCGGGAAGCGCACACACTGCTCTGATCTCCCACTCATCCATGTTTTACCTCAGGATTCTGCCAATGTCAGGATCTGGCTTGTCTCAGCACATTATTTATTTGTATGTAGACCTGGGCATAAATAAATGTGTCTACATATTTTTGTATGTTCTACATCTTTTAAGTGAAAATTTAGAATTATAAAAGTTAAAGTCCAAAGTTGACTCATTCTATGAACTTTCATGTCTTATCTCTCATTACTTCTTTTCCTGAGTGCCCTAGGTCATGTAGATACAATATGTACATGCACTAAGGATAAAACTCCATAGACTACAAAGAACAGGGTATGGGGACAGAAGACGTACTATCTAAAAATATACGTACAATAATTGTTTTGGGGTATAGCTCCCAGGAACCAACAAATTGGGGGAAAATGTTTTTTACATTAAAAACATTTCTGATTAAAAATCAGGTAGAAGTGAGACAAGTATAGCCAGTTAAAATGAAGAAATCTGTTTGCATGAAGGTGGTTGATGGGGGAAGTTGTTCAGTGGGTATAAAAATTCCATTTTGTTAGATGTATAATTTCTAGATATCTGCTGTACAACATAGTACTTATAGTTAAGATAGTACTATGTATTTCAAAGTTTGTTAAGTGGGTATACATCACGGCAAGGATTCCTATCACTAAAAGAAAACCAAATAAAACAAAATCAATGGAATTCAAGGCAACTTTGTGTAGCTGTACATGTTGATTACTTGGTTCTGGTGATGCTATCCTAGGTGTTGACATAGATCCATATTCATCAAATTTTACACATTATATATATGCAGCTTTTTGTATATTAATTATACCTTATTAAAGCTCTTAAAATAATTATCTAAGGAAGTTTTATCATAACTTAATAGCTAATATGTAAATTAAAATTTTTGATATAGCCCAGAATATAGAAAGATTTTTAATATGTTAAATACAGTATTTTCTACTTTATAAATATGTTGCTTTTGATAAAGATAGAAATTTAAATTATAATCACCAGCTCCTAATTATATTTGACTTTCACATTTTAAAAACAACTAAATTTTGTTTCAGGATATATATATATATATATATATATATATACTTCTCATTATGGGGTTATCTCATTTTTAACTATAATGAAATAACTTTGTTTAATTTCACTGAGTTATATAAATCTCAAGAATAATATTGTCTTTCATGCTTGCTCTTTCTTTTAAAATAACTCAAAATTGACTGAATATTTTAGCAACCTATTCATTATATTGGACAATAACACATATAGGTTAACATTTTAAAATGTCAAACACTTTTGCTTAATTGAACCAGTTTCTTACAAGATGTTAGTATGCAATATCAATAAATGGAATATACAATTTTAACCTTCCAAATGGTCAAATTAACATTTAAAATAAATCTATACATATTGAGACATGACTTATTTTTTGGAAACACTATGTTACTTACCAATTCATGGAGATTAAGTAATAATATTGGAAGGACAAAATTAAAATAAAACAAATTACTATTTTGTACTTTAACACTGAAATATCAATTTTTAAATTACTTTTCAACATAGAAGCATATTCTTTAGATGCCATAAAAGAATGTTCAATAAATAAGTCATTTAAAAATAGTCACTGATTTGTTAACAGTCATATGGCACTACTAACTAATTTTCTCAATGTACAACTTTTTGAGGGCCTTATTCATTATTATTTGCATGTTTTAGATATGGAAACTACTGCACACAAAATTTGAGTAACTAATCAAAAACTTAAAGCTAGAAAATGGTAGAAATTAGTTTTAACTTTATGTCTTAGCATTGATACATAGTTAGCAAAATTTTATTCAGGATCACTGATATCTTCAAATAACCACACACATGCATACCATGTGTATGCTTTTAAATATATAGTTTGTGTGTGTGTGTGTGTGTGTATATATGTTTGTATGTGCATGTGTGAATTATAGTTTGTATTACACAAATATTGTATTTGTGATTCCACAGAGCCTTTCACTTCATTTCATTATCCAATTCAAATAATTTTCTTCTTTGTCTCTATTCTTGATCCCACTAAAATGTCAATTCATCTCTTATTTCTTATTCTTACTAAGTACAACAAATTTTAATTATATAATAGTTCAGCATGTTGCCTTTCCAGCAGCTCTTTGTTTTCCAGAAAATCCCAGGTGCAGATGTGAGACACATAAAATTGAGGCTGTGTTCATTCTATTTGAGTCAATATCTTGTTTCATACCAAAGCCACTTCCTGATTTTTAACCACATAAATATATACATTTTTTAAACAATTTTACCTGAATATCCTATTATTTATAACAAACACTGCTAAGTGACATATTATTTGCCCTCTTTCTTAGTTGATGTCCATTATGCTGCAAAGCATATATGAAAATATATTTATCACCACTGCCTGCAACAATTCATGACCCATCATTGTTCTTAAGCATATTTAAGTTAAATAGATATAATATATAAATAAAATTTGAAATTCTTATTTTATTAAATATAATTCGTAACCTACGTAATTAGCAACTTAACAAGAGTGAAAACATAATCTCTAAAATTCTAAAATAAAACTAATTTCTTTTTACCATATACCAATAAACATTTTTTTAAAGATTTTATTTATTATTTCCAGAGAGTAAGGAAGGGAGAGAGGCAGAGAGGGAGAGAAATATCAATGTATGTTTGCCTTTCACCTGCCTCCAGCTACAGACCTGGCTGGAGACCTGGCTGGCAACATGGTTATGTGCCCTGGCTGGGAATCGAACCAGTGACCTTTGGAATCATAGGCTAGGGCCTTATCCACTGGACTACCAGCCAGGGCAGCTTGTTCTAAATAAAATGAACATTTTCTCTTTTTAAAAAAATTTAAAACTGAAATTTAATCAATACACTTTGAAAATTCTTTGAAATGTAACATATGTCTGTTCCCTGAGGATTTGCCATCCTCATATATAGCTTTTTTGGTAGGAAAAGTATAGAGGAAAATTGGTTGTCTGGGTAACAGAGGAAAAAAATGGATAACCACAGCCTCCAAATGTTTCTTATGGACCCTAGAAAGACTCTCCGTCCTCTTCCCACTGAGATAGTGTTTTTGTCTGTGGAATGACTGTTATTGTTCTGAGTCTTTTATGCACCATATTTATCTCATGCACATATGCATGTGTTGGATTCAAACATGAGAATACTTTCAAAACACTATGAATAACTTAGACCTTCTCTCTGCTTGATAATATAAATAGCAAATAGTCATGACTTTTAGTCACACATATAATTCTACTTTGGACAAAAAAAAGCAGAAAACTACTTGGAGAACATTAACATATTAAATACTTAGAGTCATTCATTAAATATCTTCCATGGGAATCACCTGAAAGTTCAAGAAAATAGTTTTGCTGAATATGTTCCATTTGGTTTTAATAAAAAATGTAAATGTTCTTATATTATTACCCAATTAAACCTATCATTGAGTAGAGATAATTTAGAGTTATTGAAAAACTGCAGCCCTGGCTGGTGGCTAAGGATAGGTGCTGACCTGCAAACCCAAAGGTCGCTGGTTCGATTCCCCAGCCAGGGCACATAACCAGGCTGCAAGCCAGGTCTCCAGCCAGGTCTGTAGCTGGAGGCAGGTGAAAGGCAGCCATACACTGATGTTTCTCTCCCTTTCTTCTTTCCTCCCTGCCCTTCCCTCTAAAAAATTAATAAAAAATTCTTTAAAAAAAGGTAAGAGATTAAAAAAGGACAAACTGCAGAAAAACTTGAAAATCATATATATTACTAATTTCATTGGGTTTATGTCATTTGCTTGATTAATGTATACTTATCCATTATATAATAATCAAATGTCCTTGAAATGCCTTCTCAATTACTAAATTACATATATAACTAAATTTTAATTTTTGTAAAGACATGATTAAATATAAGAAAAAATTATCAATGTGACAATATTGAATATAATTTCTAAAACTTTTAGATATTTTCTTAGAAACATTATACATTTTCAGATGAAAGTGGTGTATTAACTTATATGACTCCAACCATTTATATTTTTCCCATGCCTGAGGTTTCATTCATAAAACTAAAAGAGGTATTGATTTTATAGATGTCTATTTGAATATTATACTCCCATAAACTATATTATACAAAACTAATTATGTAGAAGTATCTATGTATCACATTATACATTGTCTATTCTGTTCTCCAAATAATGGCAAAATACTGCGAATGGTACTAGTAAGTCAGTGCTATAGAAAATATTACAAATAACCATCTAATAAGTATTTTCTCATTTTATGTAATATAAATGATTTAACATTTAAGTAAATTGTGAGTCATGATGATGTGATTCTTGAGAGAATAAAGTGTCATTTGCAAGTGTGGAAAAAATGTAATGCAATCAAATTTACTGTATTCTTTAAAGTATATTTTATTGCATATTATATAAGCAGAATATTTATACCTTAGTAAATTTACAAATAAGTTGATCTCTATCTTATCTTTAATTTTGCTGAATAAATGTTTGACAAAGCAGAGGATTCACAATTAAAAGTCAAGCTTACCCCACCTGTTCTCCATTCTGTGAATTTTCCAGACAGATAACAACTGACAATAGCAATAGCATACATGGACTGGATGGGTTAACAAATGAAACTACTTTACAAATAGAGCCAGGGTCTATTTTAGGATGTTAAAATTTGTGTATTTTATGTTCTAAGAATTTTAGCTAAAACTTGAAAACTGAGGTCAGTAAGAGATGATTACAGCCAGTTTTTAACAATGATATGGGATATTATTTATAGATAACAAAACCTATCCAACATTCTTTACTAAGTATTCTTCCCAAAAAGAATAATAGAAATTCTAAAGACATATTCATGAATGGAGAAATTTGGAGCAGTAACATATGCTATCCTAATTGGTACACTTCTTCATTAAACTAAATGAGGAGTGGGGAAGAGAATTACCAACACGAACTAGGATTGACTACATAAGAACATGTGACATTTCGTTGCCCAGAATGATCATTGGTGATGTGCAATCATTTGGAAGTTGCCAAGTACTAATAACTCAGGTAATATTTTTTGTTGGTTCACTGGTAGTTTCCTTTTGTCCTCTTGTAAGCTTCCTTGACTGACATATGAGACATCATTAAAAGACATAAAGAATAAATGACCAGTATTTTTTTAATGAAGCTTATTGGATCTAATGTAATAACCATAAAAGGAAACATCTTCAGGGAGTCTATAAAATTGCCATCCAAGAAGGCTTTTATTTTGGTTTAGTGTGGTGACATTTGTTAATAAAATTATATAGATTTCAAGTTCACGTTCCTATGATACACAATCTATATATTGCATTGTGTGCCCACCACCCAAAGTCAAATCATCTTTCACCTTATATTTGGCTCTCTTTAACAATTATTACTCTCCCAAGCCCTTTTCCTCTGGTAACTACCATATTGTTGTCTGTGTCCATAAGTTTCAATTTTATATCCCATTTATGAGTAAAATCTGTGGCCATGCTACCATGACCACTCCTGATCTTATATGATCTAGAAAGGCTTTTAAAACTAAAAACAAAGTTTCTTGGATTCTTTGAACCAAACTACTATTAAGTAAGCAGTTTTCTGAGGTTCCATCTGAAATCTGGCTAGGATGGGGTTGGGGGTAAGAAAGGACATCTTTTAAGATTCATAGTATATGCTTAGACTTAAAAACATTTGAGGTTGTAATCTTTGGTGGAATCATCCTTGCTACATTAATTTATGGAAAACCTAAGATTATCATACTGTTTTTAATGTAAGTCAGATCTGCTATGCACATTATACATGGAATCCAGCCCCTGTATCATCTTGTGGAGATCAGTTATTCAGTTATCTGCAACTGATAAGTACAAGATATTGAAAGTAATTTGAAATTGATTAAATGCAGTTACACCAGGCAATAGAAGTAATGAAAGTAGAAGGAACCCCCATATTGATGACTCCCCAGAGCAAAGGTTATCTGTCATTGCTCATGTACATTCCAGTGAAAATGTTCATGTTTCCCACAGACCTGCCATTACACACACTACATTCCCATTCTCGTACTCTAGCTAAACTTGGCACTTAGTAATCCTACTTTTGATGTCCCATGAGTTTGATAGTGAAGTCTAAGGCCAGTGCTTCTGGTCAAGCAGAGTTGGTAGAACGTCTTCTCACTGTTCTCCCATTGGTACCCTTGACTGCTTTCATGATGATCCCAACAGAACACTCCAAGTCATCTTTTTAAAGTACATTATCATGCCACTCCGCAGCTCAGCGTCTCCAACTGTTTTCTATCTCCATAAAAAACAAAATGCAACACTTCTACAATGGCAGAAAGGCATGAAACCATCTGACCTTTCTCTCCACATCTTTTTCCATTACTCTCTGTCTCACTGACTCCATGTGAGTCACACAGGCCTCAGTACTGTTTCTACAGGACCTCTCACTCATTTCTGTCCTTGTGCCCCTGCTTGTGCTTATCCATTTCCTTGGAATGGCCTTGATCCAGAGACACACAGTTCACTTCTTCATAGATTTTAAATATCTGTGTAAAAATTACCTTTCAGTGAGTACTTCCCTAACCTTCCCATTAAAAACTGAACCACCTCCCCTGCTATTTTCTTCCCTTTTATTTTATTCCCCATGACATTTTCTACTTTAACTTTTGTGTGTTGATTTTATCTGGTTTATTTATTTATTTATTTTTTACTTGCTAATAACTAACCTCTACATGAGCAGGTATTGTGGAAGTATCCACAATTTCTAAAAAATATATAATGGCTAGCAGCAGGTACTAAGTATTATATCAAAATCTCCTTTTATATGTAAAATATTTCAGCTACCTTCTGGCATAGCTAACATTTTAATTACAATTTATTACACTTATATATGAGAAAAATGTATACCATACATAAAACCACTGATTTTATTTATAGCAGTAAAAAGTTCATGCCTTATGAACAATTGTGGTATTAAAAACTTACATATGAGTATTTTACATTGAATAAACAGTTCCACATTATTTATCTATATTATTACAAAATAACCCTGAGTGAGGAAGAAAACATGCTAACATCATAATTTCAAATATTAAAGTATAATGTATTTCAGAAAGACCAAATTCAAGCCAGAAACCAGGTTACCTTTACTCTCTAAATTAAAGTCTAATGGTCACAAAGAAAACAGTATAATTTTCCCCTGCTTTGTGCTATTTTTCAATTCTGTTTTTTCTATTCATTCTAATTTTTGTACCACACTATCTTTCACACCTATATTCACTTTGTTAGTTAATATTTATATTTCAATAGATACAGAGAATTATTCTTAAAGAATACTGTTACAATCACAGTTAATATAGCGATTCCATCATGTTTGCTTCAATAATGGCTTTTTCCCTGCTCTCAGGATAAGATTTTTTCAAGCATCAGCCACCTCTGAAGGACAGTGAGCCCTTCAAAGTCAAAGACTATCTATTACATGTGCTGTAACCATAGCAGTCAGCATTACATACCCAATCACAGACACCTCCAAAACATTTATGCTCATTTGCTCCTTTTCTCAGTATATCACCTTGTTATATTTACAAAATTTACCTGTCATGGTAAATGCTTATAAAATTTATTTTCCAAAAAACCAATGAGAAAAATTATCCTACTTTAATAAATGTTGTTTGTGCCACTAATTGGCTTAAAATATTAAATCATAACCAAAGTTGATATCATAACTATGGACAATTTGATTTTCAGATAGGGACAAATAAAATAAGGTTAAATCTCTAAGACAAAAACAATGACCAGAATTAAAAGACAATCTTAGATGTTAAATGTCTACTTAAAAATAATTTAAAACAAAGATTGAATTAGTCATTTTGGATTTTGATGCTAATAGTCATACATATCAAGCAGTAGAATCAAAAGTGTTCCATGAAATAGAAAAGTCTCATAGAGGTACACCTTGCATCTTTCATATATTTGTATCAGGGAATAACTGTTAATTTTTTCATTTCTTTTTATTTTTTTTAATTTATAAGGTAAAGTAGTTGGCATAGAGAAATGCTAACAGATAGTAAGGACTCACTACATAATTCTTTTACTGCATAACTGATTGTTAGAAGACACAACTATATAAAGTATTTACTGATTCTATACTGAATTTGACTTTATGAGTTAGAAACATAAATTCTCCAAATAAGACTGCATATGTAGATAGGTAGACAGATATATAGGTAGACATTAAAGTGTTATATGCAACTGATATGTATGATATTAAGTGGTAGATGTGAGAGAATAAGAAAAACAGCATCCATATGAACATGACTGAACTATTGATGACATAACCTCAGTTAATTCTAAAAGAAATTTTAAAAAATAAAGCATATTTCATTTAGAACATTTTCTTTTTTAAAGAAAGATTATATTTATTATTTTTAGACAGAGTGGAAGGGATGGAGGCAAAGAGGGAGAGAAACATCAATGTATGGTTGCCTTTCACCTTCCTCCAACTAAGGACCTGGCTGGAGACCTGGCTTGCAACCTAGTTATGTGCCCTGGCTGGGAATTGAATCAGCGACCTATGGGTTCGCAGTCCCGCGCCTTATCCACTCAGCTACCAACCAGGGACTGGGATATTTTTCTTTATCTCTCTCATTCATTCTTTTCTTTTTTCCTTTCTTCTTCTTCTTCTTCTTCTTCTTCTTCTTCTTCTTCTTTTTTTTATAATTACTTGTCTATGCCTTTCCATGTTCTTGTTTTTCTAAGGTGTTGGGATTCTAATCCATAGCAGGCTTTTCTCTCAGATAATTCCTGGTTTTAAATTTGCCTACACACTTTCCTTTTCAATGTTATCAACCTCTATAAACTGAACTTCTATATCAAATATTTTCTGTTAGATATTAAGCCTACTCATTATCTCATTGCACATTTAAATTCAGGACCTGGTAAATGCCAGAGCAAGAGATGCCATATGACCATGTGCCTGAGAACCATCTAATGTATTTTCTATTAGGCAGTTCTTATTTTTTTCATTAAAAACATTATGAATAATGTCTATGCATTTTAATTCAATTATTTTCTTAAATAATTATCTCTTTTCAGAAACAAAGATGACAGCTTCTGCTATATTCCTACAATTTTAATATATATAGTTGAAAACAGTTTTGTATACGAAAATAGCAGCCCAAATTATTTTATTTTCATCAACAGCTCAAGTTCTTTGTTATATTTAAAGAAAATACAATTTAATGTTGTTTCCAATATAAATAAGAATGTGTTGTGTCTGAATCTCTTTCACTAAGATTATACTTGTGAGGCAAATGAAATAACATTTTGTTTTTCAAATAAAATGTACTCTGAAATTAATTTATTGATGTAAGTTGAATTTCTCTCCATAACAAAATTTGATCTACTTATTTTTATTTGAAACTCAATGGCAGGATTTCTCAAAGATATATAATAAAAATAATCAGATTTATGGGATCTAACCATATATTCTATTCAGTAGTTTTGGGGTGAGGTCAGAAAATTTGTGTCTCACAAGTTCTCAGGTATAAGTGATGTTTCTGGGTCCAGGCATCATGTACTAGGAGTCAGGAATTCAAAGATTGCCATAAAGTACATGACTGCTTCCCTAAGTAGAATAATGTAATTGTGCTAATTCTCCTTATTGAATAATTTGTTGTAAAGAATAATTCCTTATACTGATTTACAAATTTGTAGAAAATACTAATTTAAACTACGCAGATTTTAAAAATATATATTTTATTGATTTTTTAAATTACAGTTTTCCCAGTTTTTCCTTCTTTCCCTTCTCCACCCAGTATCCCCCATTCCCCCCAACAATGTCCCCGTTAGTTCACGTCCATGTATCATAAATATAAGTTCTTTGTCTTTTCCATTTCCTTTATTATTCTTAACTTTCCCTTGTCTGCTTTATAACTACCTATGTATACTTCTCTCTGTTTTTCACACCCCCCAGACAATTCACTATTTAATTACTGCCTCTGTCAGCCCCTCAAATCATATTAATACAAAGATTTTTTTCCATTATTTCATAATGCTTATGTTAATTCACTTATTTAAAGAATTACTTTTTAAGTAACATCAATTGCAATATTACAAAACAACACACAAATACATTATACACAAACATATTTTTACAAATAAAGTGCACACTGAATTTTAAAGTGTTAATATAAAAATTTAGTATAAGTCGATAGATTATATAATTATTACATGTTAAATTATAATATTTTAGATATATTGTAGTAACTTTCTTTAAAACTTATTTTACTCTGGAATGCTATTTTTGTGAAATATCTCACAGAAATGGTGTATTGCAGAACTCACTTTCATGAAAGCTGCGCTAGAGACAGTGCCAAACCTCACAGTAAAAAATGCAAATCAGGCCCTGGCTGGTGGCACAGTGGATAAGGCTTGTGAACCCAAAGGTCCCTGGTTCAATTCCCAGCCAGGGCACACAATCAGATGGCAAGCCAGGTCTCCAGCCAGGTCCATAGCTGGAGGCACGTGAAAGTCAACCATACATTGATGTTTCTCTCCCTTTCTTCCTTTCTCCCTGTCCTTCTCTCTAAAAATAATAAATAAAATCTTTTTTAAAAATGCAACTCATGGCCCTGGCTGGTAGCACAGTGGATAAGGTGCTGGCCTGCGAACCCAAAGGTCACATGTTCGATTCCCCAGCCAGGGCACATAACCAGGTTGCAAACCAGGTCTCCAGTCAGGTCTGTGGCTAGAGGCAGGTGAAACACAACCATACATTGATGTCTCTCTCCCTCTCTGCCTCTCTCCCTTCCCCTCTTTCTAAAAATAATTAAATAAAATCTTAAAAAAGATGCAACTCAACTTTATTTTGAGCTACTAGAATTACAACTGATTCTTTTTGGAATTTCCATCTTAGATAGTGGATTGATTTTTTTTTTTTTTTTCTGTGCATAGGTCTTACTTCTTTCATTACCTTCTGTGTCTCCTTTACACGTTTCACCAGTTGGAGCTTTCAGAAATAATGGCACCTGCAGTGCTTAGTTGGTCCTCACAGAGTAGAAATGATATCTACTAATTGAGGTTTAAAAACACCCTAGGATTTAAATAATTTTGTAGAATAGTATTCTAGCTATTTTTTCAACTTGTGGATGGCTATGTGGTCCTAAATGAATAACTGAACTGTTTAAGAATCTGTTGAGGTAGAAATTAGGTACATTCACATTTGAATAATGAAGTTTACCATAGCATTAATGCATTTTCCCAAGCAGCCCATTTGGGTACTCTCATTATTTGAAATGTCTGTTTTCACTCTTTGAAAGGAATCTCATCTAATTTAAATGCTAATATGAGAATGTATATTGCCTGCGTACATGAGTCATATAGTTTAGCAGTTGGTAACTTACACCCAAACTGGTCTTCACTATCAGCATCTTTTCTAACTTGAAGATTGACTAACTTCTCAACACATCAACTTGCAGTTGCTTGATATTTAAAACAAATTACTAATAACATCTATATATTATACATCCACAAACAAACACACAGTTTGTAACAGTGAATAAGAAAGATAGCATGTATTTGATGTAATATGCATGCACATTTTTTACCTCCTTTCCTTTTAACTTCATTTGATTTTTTAAAAAGATTTTATTTATTATTTCTAGAGAGAGAGGAAGGGAGAGAGGCAGAGAGGGAGAGAGACATCAATGTATGGTTGCCTTTCACTTGCCTTCAGCTATGGACCTGGCTGGAGACCTGGCTTGCAACCTGGTTATGTGCCCTGGCTGGGAATTGAACCAGCGACCTTTGGGTTCACAGACCAGCGCCTTATCCACTGTGCTACCAGCCAGGGCTTGCATTTGATTTTTTAAAATGGCTACTTTTTAAAGATTTTATTTTATTATTTTCAAAGATAGGGGTATGGAGATAGTCAGAGAGGGAGAGAGACATCAATGTATGGTTGCCTCTCACCTGCCTCCAGCCATGGACCCGGCTGGGGATTTGGCCTGCAACCTGGCTATGTTCCCTAGCTGGGAAACAAACCAGTGACCTTTGGGTTCACAGGCCAACACCCCATCCACTGTGCTACCAGCCAGGGTGCATTTGATTTTTTAAGAGTTATTGCAAGTAACTTGATTTTCCTATCATAGGAAATAATTTCAATCTCAGAAAAGTTAACCTGCAATACTGCAAATACAACAAAAAATAAAATCATATATTATGTAGTAAAATGTATTTATAACAAGATTATTTTTAAGCATTCATAAGTTAAAGTTGGTTCTTATCCATTCAGCTACCTTATGTTTTTTGATTAGTGAATTTAATCCATTTACTTTTAAGGTTATTATTGATAGGTACTTATTCATTGTCATTTTTTTTTTTCTTTGTACCTGTGTTCCTCTCTGTCTTGCTCTGTTTCTTCATCTCCTTAAAGCAGACTCTTTATCCTCTCATGCAATGCTGGTTGGGTGTAGATGTAGTCTTTTAGCCTTCTTTTGTTTGGGAGTCCTTATTTCACATTCTATTTTGAATGAGAACATTGCTGGGTAGAGTAATCTTGGTTTTAGGCCTTTGTTTTTCATTGTTTGGAATATTGTTTGGCATTCTCTTCTGGCCTGTAGTGTTTCTGTTGAGAAATCTGCTAATAACCTTATTGGTGCCCCCTTGTATGTTATTAGGTGTTTCCTTCTTGCTGCTTTTAGGATTCTCTCCTTGCCTTTGAAATTTGCTATTTTCATTATAATGTATCTTAGATTGGGCCTATTTGGGTTCACCTTCCTTGGGACCCTCTGTGCTTCCTGCACTTATGTGACTTTGTTTCACCTCAAGTTAGGGAAGCTTTCTGTCATTACTTTTTCAAAAAGGTTTTCTATCACTTGCTCCTTTTCTTCTCCTCTGGTATCCCTATGATATGGATATTATTGTGTTTCATGTTGTCCTGCAGCTCTCTTAAAATCTCTTCATTCTTTTTCAGTCATCTTCATTCTGTTTCACTGTCTGGGAATTTTTTCCTATGTTGTTCTCCAGCTTGCTGATCTGCGCCTCTGCTTGATCTAGCTTGTTTTTTATTCCTTCTACTGTGTTCTTCAATTTGGAAATTGTATTCTTCATTTCCTCCTGGGTCTGACTAATAGTTTCTGTGTCCTTTTAAATGCTTGTGTCATTCTCATTAAGTTCCTGGTAGCTTCCCTGCAGTTTTTCATAGTTCCCTTGAAGTTTTTTGTAGTTTCCTTTGAGTTCATTGAGCTCATTGAGCTTTTCTGTAATTTTTAATTTGAATTCTATGCCTGATAGTTTGTTTGCCTCTGTTTCATTTAGCACTGTTTCTGGGAATTCCTCCTTTCCTTTTGATGGGGGTTTGTTTCTTTGCCTCCCCAGTCTAGGTGACTCTTCTTGGTTGCTTCTGCTTCTTAGATTGGTTTTCTTTGACTTCCTATCTTCATGGTGTGATCTTCTGTGTTGTAGAGGTGCACGTTCTTTACTTCCTGGATTCACCCTGGTGACTTCAGCTCATGTTCCAGTCTGGGCCTAGTCAGCCTGTTGGAGACTACCAGAGAGCCACTGTCTTTGTCTGTCTACTTCAGTTGTTAATCCAATCAATCTATAACCAACCATCAGGCTTAGGCTACTTGTGACAGGGCAGATTAATTCCTGTGGGTGGGGCTATGGCTTCCCCTCAGGCTGCCACCACTTGGGGAATAATGGTCTGCTTGCTATATGGAGGATGGGTCAGCATTGGGACTTCACAGGCTGCTCCCTTACCTCTCCCCTCCAAGCCACCACCCCAAACTCTCCCTAAGTGTCTTTAGTCCACTCTGCCCTCCCTCTGCCAGAAACCAGAGTTAATGGGTGCCAATGTATTTTTGTGCATGATCCCTTTAAGAAATGTGTCTCTAGCTGTCTCTTTCAAGCCAGCTAAATCGGGCAGCTTTTACTTTCCACAGCTGGATGTTGTTTTACTCTCAGTTTTATTGCTGAAGGCTGGGAAGCTCAGCTGGAGGAATCAAACCTACTCTTCTCAAGTCGAACCCCTGGCTGCTGAGATGTTTCTCTGTCCTTCCAGCTGCCATCCCTGGGAGCCCAGTCAACCCTCCAAAGTCTCCACATATTTTTACCAGTCATGTTGTGATTAAGAGGCCTCTTTTGTTCTATCTGTGGTTATAGGGCTTCTCCCCAGTTAGCCTTCTGTTGGTTATTCTTGATGATTTCACCCCAATTAATTTGTAATTCCAGATTGGTCCTGGGAGGAGATTGGTGTAGCTCCACTTACTCCTCCACCATCTTGGTTCTCAAAATTGTGCAGACTTCATTCTTCAATCAATCTTTATAAATTAATTCTCAACTAAAAGTATAAATATAGCTATACATATGTATAATATATATGCATACATATTTTAAAATAAGCACACACATACTTATAACTCTTTTAGAAGGTGAAGTTCTGTTAACCACCCCATCACAAAAATCCTTTATTTTATGATCCTGAAAGAGACAGACATAAATACTTTGACACTTAACCAAAAACTATCTTGAATCATTTTAACCCTTGAAATAGAAATATATTGGCCATGATTTAGAAATGACCTGAGATGTCCAGAAAGAAGAAGCACAAATAACAGAAGGAAATAAGATATTAGTAGTAGTCAATATTTGGAAACATGTGGTCAGCGTACTTTCAACCACTTACCAAAGTGAATAGGCCTTTGAGGAAAAAAAAAACCATAAATGACAACCAGCAAGATGGACACTAGAAATAGAGCTTTAATGGTGCCAGATACTGAGGTTATCAAAGAGATAAAATATGAGATGAAGATTTTGTTAAATGACTGAAACATAAAAGATCATAGCAATAGGTTAAAACAAACATTGTTTCATTTTAATATAGTTAAATCAAAATTATATTCTTGAAATAAGATGATACTTTTTTTAAAAGAAGAAAATATTGAGAACACCAAAGAGAAGAAATGCTAAAGGCAGGGAAATATAAGCAACAATAGAGGCTTAGCGAGACAGGGTTCAAAAAAAAAAAAAAAAAAAAGAAAGAAAGAAAGAAAGAAAGAGAAATAATGAAAAACAATGGAAATGGTAGCTATGCCAGTAATTTAAATGAATATAACTGCATAATAATATCCTGTTCAATAACATGCTAAAAAGATATTGTGTTGGGCAAATAGAGTGTCTGTTTTTCTGTAAGATAGCTCTGTAGCACTAGTTGTTTTTACTACATTTTAAATAATTTTGTTAAATTTTATTGGGATAGCTGTCATATCAGCATGCATTTAAGCCCTGGCTAGGTGGTTCAGCTGGTTGGAATGTCATCCTGCACACCAAAAAGTTGCAGATGTGATCCCAGGTCAGGGTGCAGGTTCGATCCCCATCAAGGTGCATATAGGAGGCAACCGATAGATGTTTCTATCTCTCTCTCTCTCTTTCTCCCTCTCTCCCAATTCCTCTCTATCTAAAATCAACAAACATATATCCTTGGGTGATGATTTTGATATTGAAGATGAATATTTACATATTCATCTCCATATACATATTATATATGAAGATATACAATATTTTGACATATTATGCATTATTATTTCAAGAAAGGTAAAAGTGCAACTGACATACATGCAAAGATATGTGCAATATTTGGAAAAGGTTCTCTGATTGAATGTTCTAAAGTTCTTTGCTAAGTTTCGTGCTAGAGATTCTCACTGGGTGCTGCTCCATGGTTGGGTAGACCAGCTGAAGTTGATAGCAATCAAATCAGGACATTAATTTACAACAATCAATATTCTACCATGTGGGAGATAAATAAAGCACACAAAATATCCAAATCAATAAATTCATTGGTGAAACAAAAAAAAATGTTTCTTATTTTAAAGAAAAAATATATGTGGACTTTTTGGCCCACTCAATATAATTCAATAGTTCGGACTAGACATACATTTTTATAATCCTTGCATTGTCCTGGAAAAAGTGAACCACCAAATAGTAGTGAGTTTGACAAACTATGAAAACCAATAAACATGAAACACTAAAATAATAAGGCGATTGTTAAAAAGACATTTTCATGGTATTTTAGAAATTTTATCTTCTAGGATACTTAGCCTCAAGCTAGGGTTAGTGACATTTATCTAGCATTTGAGAGACAAACATTTTCATCTTTGCTGTGTGTAGTGGATTGCATATTTTAATTTCCATTCCAAAATGTAGTTCTCCATATCCAAACATATGTATCAAGGAGATGAACCAAAAAATAAAGCCATATTATGTTTCAATGTAAGCCTAGTACCTCTCTGTTTTTTCGATGAAATATTTTCATCTTTAATGGTGGAATTGAACAACAATAAACTATGAGTTATGGCTGCCAGTATGAAGTCCTCAAATCATGGAGAATAATAATCAAGCCACCTCCCTCTATTTATTTTATGTGTATTGCTCTGGCCAAGATAAAAAATGTCCTATATCACTTTAAATAATGGCATTTTCAGTATCCTACACTGTCTCAACTTTCAACAGCAATAAAAAATATTCACAACTCCTTCCACCTCAAAGTATTCTCTTTGCTATGTCTTTGACAACCTAATTATCAGTTTATATCTCTGGATGATAAAGATGTTTCTCTTTTTAACAATTCTTCCTCTAATGCCAATAGGATAGTGCCCAAGCATACAATGTCGTAACTATATATATACACATGCATACAATACTTTATGAATGAAGGAAGATAAATAACTCTTTGATATCTACATTTGAATATATGGCAAATATCATCAGTGAGTACAATTCCAAAAATATCCAATGATCATACTTTGTAAAACATAATTTGCCTTTTCTGGCATTCCAGCCTTAGATTCCATAATACACTTAAATAAAAGAATCCTACTTCTGAATATTTATCCAAAAGAATTGAAACTGGAATCTTAAGATATGTGTACTCCCAAGTTCATTTCACTGCAACTCATAATGCTCAAAGATAAAGCCAATACATAGCAAATAATAAAGGAATCAAGGAGTCATCTTTTATTTCTCACCATTCTTCATGCCTCCATACTAAACCCCCATGTAATATTGTATTTTCAACTTAATTTTTTCCAACTTAATTTTAGTGTACTTTTCTACTATAAGAACATTTAATATGATATTTACATTTTAAATTTTAATTGTACAATACAGCATTGTTAGCCATAGGCATGATGTTGTATAAGAGATCTCTAGAAGTGATTCATCTTGCAACTTTGTTCAATTCCCCATTCTTACCTACCAGCTCCTGGCAACTGCCATTCTACTGTCTGCTTCTATGAGTGTGAATATTTTAGATAATTTATATAAGTGAAATGCTATAATATTTAATCTTCACTTATTATAAAGTCTCCCAGGTTCATCCATACCATATATTTCAAGATTTTCTTCTTTTTAAAGACCAAATGATGTTTCAATGCATGTATGCAGCACATTTCTTCATCAATTCATCTGTCAAAGAACACTTAGAATTTCTTCCATATCTTGGCTTATGTAAATAATGCTGCAACAAGGAAAGCTAAAACCAGAGAGATATAAAAAAACAATGCTTTTAATATGCTTTCTGTTTCATAACTAATCATCTTATATGCCATATATTTATGAAGCACATTTTTAAACAGTGCAACTATGTTGACTCAGTGATTTATTTATTTGTCATGCATCAGCCACTCTTGTTAAACAATAGGGATACTGCACTGAACTAAAGAGATGCAGTCTTTGTCAACAAAGTTCTCTTTTTCTAGATATACCAAGCAAGAAGGTACAATGTTCACCAAAAACTCCCTTTGGATAACCTTAGCTGTCAGCCTGTCCTTAAAGCAGACTTGAAATGATGTGGTGCAACAGTGACAGATAAAATATGGTTCCAATTCACAAATTCATTATACCACACAAAGTTTTCACTGCTGCCACCAGGGCCTTCTATGAAACACAGGAAGTCATTTTTGGAAGGATCCAGTTATTTCTGCATGACGTGGTCCTAAATAATCAGCATGTTCTCTAACTAAAAAACCTGGTTCTTTTACCATTCAAACAAATAAAGAAATGTTTTTGGCAGGGTATGCTGCCTATAATGCACTTTACATCTATTTACTTACTTACTTATTTTCCATTTATAATTTACTTCCATACTGCCAAGCAAGACAGCTGGCAAATACTTTTCAGTGAAAAATTTCCTAATCAGCATCATGTAACAAAGCCAACCTTTCCACAACTTTTCTGGCATAGCAATGTATTTGCTGTACAAAAATAACCCCATTCAAGTCCTTAGACTAACTACTCTAAAAGTGGAATGAGATTGTTATTACTAGATTCCACTAATCAGGATTCATCCCCTGTGTCTCTGGTAGGACTTTATTGCCTCTAAGATTTATTTATTTGTTTATTTTAAAGATTTTATTTATTATTTTTAGAGATGGGGGAAGAGAGAGAGGGAGAGAGACATCAATGTATGATTGCCTTTCACCTGCCTCCAGACACAGATCTGGCTGGAGACCTGGCTTGCAACCTGGTTATGTTGCTCGGGCTGGGAATCGAACCAGTGACCTTTGGGTTCATAGGCTGGTGACTTCTCTACTGCGTCACCGGCCAGGGCTTCCTCTAAGATTTAGACATTTGTTGTCTTTCATGAATAAAATAGAAGTTTGTTGCTTGATTCAAAGGGCAGGCAAGTAAAGATAATAGATACTGAATACCTATAGTACCTTTCACAAGCAAAAAATATAGGAACATAACATTTTGGGATTTTTTTCTATAGGTTTACAAAAACTAAGAGTGAGTATAATGAAACATGCACATACCACATACAAAAATTCCAGGACAATTACTTAGGATGTGATATAATTAAGAACCCTCATATGGCCCTGGCTGGTAGCTCAGTGGATTGGCATGGACCCTCGAACTCAAAGTTTGCTGGTTCAATTCCCCAGCCAGGGCACATAGCCAGGTTGCAAGCCAGGTCTTCAGCCAGGTCCCTAGCTGGAGGCAGGTGAAAGGCAACAATACGTGGATGACTCTCTACCTTTCTTCCTCCTTCCCTGTTCTCTCTACAATAATAAATAAAAATCTTTAAAAAAGAAGAATCCTCACATGAAAACATTTATTCACAAAGATATGTTGCACCCCTCTGCTCATTACAACATAATTAATGGTGGTCAAGACATAAAACATTACATATTTCATTATACATATATAATGAAATACTACTCAGCCACAAGAGAAGATGAAATAGTGCCATCTGTGACAACATGAATGGAGTCTGAGAATCTCATGCTCAGCAAAATAAATCAGAAAGGAAAAGTCAAGAATCATATGATTTCACTCACACATTATTAAATGATAAAAACCAGATCTACTCTTACCTCCAAGCTTGCTCCTTCTTTTATGTCCCCACCATGATAGCAGGTGACCACAGATCCACTCAGAAAAAGGGAGCCAGAAATCTCAGTTATTTCTGCCATTTTTCACTTTTATTCTTAATACCCGTGACATTTTAGTTAATCTTTAGCAACTAGTTTTACAGATAAATTCCTGAATTTAATTACTTTTATTTATTTTTTAAATTATTTTTAATTTACATGATGCAAATACTCCTACAATGGCTAATTTTAACTTCCTGAAATATTATTAACTTTCTCTTCTGCCAGCTCTAACCAAAACACTGGAAGACAGTGGTAGGTCTTCTCTGAGTGGAATTCCAGAATCAACAGTATCAGAAATGACCCATGGACCAGGGAACTTTTTAGAAATGCAAATACATCACCCTCAACCCAACTGGAAAATAAATTAATAAAACAAACCCTATGTGATTGGGATCTGGTAACCTGTGCTTTAAAAATAAAACCTTCTGGTGATTCTATTTTGTGAACTTCTCTCTTAGGGAATAGTAGCCCCACAAAGTCAGATAAAGTTGGGCTTCTGAACAAGACAAGGGAGAAAAGCAGTCACCGATCAAGGATATTGGCATTGGACAGTTACATAAGAAACAAATTTCCTTTTGAGGCTGCTCAATGATAGTTTATTTATACAAGTATATTAGTAAGTTTCCCAGAGAAGCAGAACCAACAGGAAATGCATATTTATATATGATTTGTTTTAATGAATTGGTTCACATGATTTGTGAAACTAAGCAAGTCCTAAACACATAGGATTGGCCACTAGCCTGGGAAATCAGGAAAATTTTTATAATGCAGTGTTAAGGCTGAATTTCTTCTTTGGAAAAAATCAGCTGCTGCCTTTGAGACTTTGAACTGATTGAATAAGGCTCATACACATTCCTGAGCATAACTTCTTCTACAGGCTTACCTCATTTTATTGCTCTTTGCTTTATTATGCTTCATAGATTTTGTAAAAGAAGGACAATCCCTTCCTCTAGAAAAAAGATAATGAGTCACTTCACTGTGACAGTTTTTTTAGATATTGATCCTATCTACAAAATACCTTCTAAGCAACACATAGGTTTATTTTTTGTCAAATTACTGCATGCCATAGCTTAGTCAATGTGACACAAAACATTAACCATTGCATCCAGCTAACATTATTTTAATTAGTAGAACCATTTTACTTTTATACTCAATAAAAATATTATATAAAATTATAATATGTACATACATATTTTCATTCTTACAATGTGTTAAACTCTTTTCTGCCTTAAGACCTTATATATGGTTACATCTACTTATAATGCTTATTTCTTGGCTCTTTCCCTAATTCCCATTCAACTCCTATTTCTTGCATTACTTTCTGTGAGCAGTTTCCCTATCTCTCCACTTAACTAGACACATCATTTTATTTTTAGTAAGAATACTTTAATTATGTAATTACATATATATATATATATATATATATATATATACATACACATGTTTATGTGTTTAATACTTAATTTTACAACTACTCTGGAGGCTGAATGAGAGCAGGAAGCATACCTGTTTGTATGGATCACATTTATTATCACCTTTAATTCTTATATTTAATGGGCAGACTTTGTTGTCCTGAGGGAACTATTTTGTCAAGGGTTATGTAGTATGACTGACTGAGGTGCTTGCTGAGGGCAAAATGAATACAAAACAGGTTATAGAAGAACAAGCTATTCCACATAACCAGTTACAGAAATGAGAACTATAATTGTTATGAATATTTTTAACATGTGTCTATGTGAATATAATAGGCAAAGACCATTGATTTCTTCCTTTTATCTTTTATCTTATAACAGATAGTGTATTGACTTTATATCATTATATTTAAATATTGTTAGTATATTTTGGGGGTACACAAGATAGTTGTACGAAGTTAGGTGACATATGAACTTTATTTGAAAGTATGGTTCTTATTTAGATGTTAAATATGATTTAAGAAGCTGCATTAAACTAGACAAGGAGTGAACTTAATGCTAATTTTATATGACCATGTGACTGGACCATGGTGCTCAGATATGTTTTCCCAAATATTCTAGTTGGTTTTCTGAGGGTGTTTTTAGATGAGAGGAACACTTAAGTCATTGAACTCCAGTCAAGTAGATTGCCCTTCATAATGTGGGGGTGCTTCATCTAATTAGTTGAAGGACTGAAGAGAACAAAAAACTGACCTCCACCAAGCTAGAAGAAATTCAGCAGCAGACAGCCTTCAGGCTTGAGCTGTAATGTCAGCTCTCTTGGGACTCTAAAGATAGCCTACCTTGAAGATTTTGAACTGACTAGTCTCCATAATCCTGTGATACAATTATTAAAATAGATATTTCTGTATTCACATCTTATTGTTTTTGTTTCCCTGAAGAACCCTAATACAGATTTTGCAATACACTGTTTTGTAAATACCTGAAATTGCTTGTATAACCTGATGTGTACATAATTAAATTTATTAAGATGTTTCAATAATCCTTTTAGATAGTATTCTGTAATCTAATGAAGTTTAAGGATTTTGGCTAAGATGCCTCTGTATGTAGCAATCCATTAATTATAGCAATATACCTTAAAGTTAAATTGATATGAGCTGAATTGCTGAATTAACCCAAAATGTACAATCTTCAATGTATGATATGTCTACATAAGTGAAACAATGGTTATAACCAGGTAGGTACTTTTTAAGCCCAATGTGTAGCATTTCTTCATTGTGATTTTAAGAGCATAAGACCCGCACATCCTTCAGTCACAGCACACTTTTAATTCTCAATTTCCTGAGAGGAAATGAACGAATTCACATACATGCAGAGTTCCAGTCACTTCTCAAGTATGAAATTATTTCATGCAAAGGGTGTTGGAAAGGTAGAATTATAACATTTCTAAACCTGTACAATTAGTGTTTGGGTGAGTTGAGTATACCTTAAAGGCAGATTATAATATTTAATCTACGAAAGATAAGCAAATGGTAATAACCAACTTTCATATTTTTATGTGCCCAAAATTTAAAATATAAACTCCATAAGCATTCAACAAAGTTATAAAGAAATAAAAAACAGATACATTTTGCTACTCCATAACTATTTTGTATGTATGTAGTACCATGCCCCCAAAATCAAACTACAAAAAATAACTCTAGCAACTAAAAAGGCTGAGATGCCCTTCTCTCTGAGAGCTAGAAAATGATTTTCTTTCAAGTCCACACACAGCTTTCATAATATTTCCCAAGGTAATACCTCACATACATTGCAGACTAAGCCCTGTGTGTTAGGCTCGTCCACCCAACTTCCTCATGCCTCCTCCCAGAACCAGGACATCCCCATCCTATGCTGCAAAGCAATAATCTAGGATCTAGTGGAAACGAGCAACTGTGTCTTTTGGAACAATTTAGAGTCGACAGACAGAAATACTATTCCCCTTTCTCACGGTGAGGTTTGTGTAAGTTTTGCTCTCAAATTGTACTCGTTGATGGACTTCTGAAGTGTGTGCGCTTGCTCTTACCTATTAGAAAAATGCACATATGTAGAGTCTGCTGGTTTATGCAAAGCACAAGTGCAAGTAATTCAGCATGTTTATCCACCAGTTAAAAATATACCATTTGCAAGAAATGGTTTCCTTTCTTACATAAATAATTCAAAAGAAAGAACACCTTTACAAGTATCTTCATTTCCTTGCTTGTTTTGACAGGCTATTATTCATCTGCACTTATAATTTCTTGTTCTTTGTATACCTGTCACAGGGAATCCACGAAAAGGTGACTATAACATCAATATTACTTAGTGTTTACTTAAATATAATGTTTCATAATATCAATCAATTTAAGGTTATATTATTTCAAAAGTCAAAAGTCAAGATTTACATTGAATTGAAAAAACACAAGAGAAAGAAGCCAACTATGGGATTACAAAAATGAATCTGATTATTTATTGAAATGTTTTAAACTTTTGCATTCAAGGAAACAGGTGTTCTTCTTGCCAATATAAATGCCACTTCAATCCATGAACTGAGTAAACTTATTAGCCTTGCATAAATTTAAAAGGTCTGTTATGCATTTAGTTAATGAGTCATTTTGCTAGTAACATATTTATCAAGTGGTCGGTAGTCCTTTGCTGTTTATGAGAAAAATATGCCCATAGGTTGAAAATGTGTCTTTCTATCCTTTACCTTGTTTTTATGCCACAACTGAATAAACTTTGTAATTTTATGGATTAAAAGGAAATTCTTATGGATTTCTAATTTATTTGGATGACAAAGTGATTATAGCATCAACGTAACTGTGAATTCTAGAAACCATTTAGAGAGGAGGGCTTTTGTATAATTTAAAGTTCTGAAATGTTAAATAAAAACAAATTTCTATGGCACCTATCAGATATAGAGAACAAACAACTTAAACAAGCAGATGTGGTGTGTAAATACGGTTAAAGGAAATTACTGTGAATCATTAATCAAAGTGTCAGCCAATAGCCCCTGGCGTCCATTCAAGATCAGCAGGAATCCAAAGTTCGGGTGTGGTGATGAAGAAAACTTTATTCAGCTGAATAGTAATACACGCAGTTGGCTGAGAGGCGGCCCTAGAGCCAGACCCCACTCCTCTATTCTTCTCTGCTCTGGTCTGGTCTGCACTGGTTTGCTCCACTCTGGGCTGGCCTGATTTTCTTTATTCTAGCAAGACGTCTTAGCTGTTTCAGGTCCAGCCAGGGAAAGGCAACCTTCAGTTTTCCTGTGAGTGAAAAATGAGCTTTCTGAGCCAGAAGGGAACTGGTTTATACAGGCAGAAGACCCTGCCTTTGTTTCCTGCCTTTGGTCCCTGATTAGTCTATCCTCATGCAGATCAGAATCCCAAATCCTAGCAATTTGGTCCAAAAGCACCGTGTTGCCCAGAATGGAGCTGGTCTGGTGGGCTGGTAAAGTTGATGGTCAAGTAGCTGTGCAGCTTGTTAGTAAGTATCTTCTCTAGTCACAAAAGCAAGAAAATGCCAGAGAATGCAGAAAAGAGTTTAATGATGTTCTATTTATTATTTAAAACTTCCTTAAAATAACAGTAATTTCAATACTAGGTATGGTTAAAACTTCAATTATAATGCCTTTTATGTTACTCTGAAGGTTTACGTCTCTAAAACTTTAAGTATATTACAAACAAAAGATTTAATCAATATAAATACTATCTCATCAAACTTGAATGGTATGAATACAGGGCTACCCAAATTAAAAGATTTTTCTTTTTGTTCTTACCTTATCTTTTATTCAGAGGGGGGGGGGTAGTCCTAAGGTAGAAATAGGGTTTGTATTCTTATGTACAAGACTAGTTTTCTTGAATCTATGTTTATTGTGTTAACACATAGTATTTTATTTACTTTGCTGTTGGTCATGTTGAACAAAACATATTCTTTAGCTTGATGATGTATTACAATTCTGTAGACTCAGAAAATCATCATCATGCTTCTTCAGATATGTATATAATATTTCTATGAAGCATGATTCTTTCATGCTTTCCTTTAGTTACTGCCCCCCACAGATCTATCATGACAGGTTCATTTGCTTGTCTTCAAGTTTATATCAAATGTGTCATGCAGTATGTGCTGATTTCTTTTCCTTTTAAGTTTTAGGACCAAAAATTTTTTTCAGAAAATGTACAATTTTCATTCTCACCAAGAATGTAAAGTTTCAAAATGAGCTACGTCTCTCATAATACCAGTATGCACCCTTCTTTTTTAAATTTTAGGCATTTTGTTGGGTGTGTGCTATAGAATAATACTGTGGTTGCAGTTGTAATTTTATATCTGTGATAATTAATAATGTGAAGGATATTGCAATGATTGGACATTTAAGTATTCTGGTTGTATGTTTTCTTTCTTTTTACCAATGTCTCTTAATTATTTATTTGGTTGCTTATTTTTCTTATTGATTTCTTTGAATAATTTATATATTCTAAGTAAAATATTTCAGATATAGAAATTGTAAAATCATCAACCAGTGTGTGGCTTGTCTTATACACTCACTACTTTAATTCTGGTTTGTACTTAATAGGAATTTTTTAATTTAGTTTAGTGTAAATTTATCTTTTAAGGAAATGTTAGTGACTTTTTGGCAGCTTTATTTTGATATAATTTACATAAAATAAAATTTATTAATTTTAAAGGTACCGCTTGTTGCGTCATCACCAGTTAAGAACATATAACCAAAATCATATAACTTAAGCTCTGTCATATTTTTATCACCTCACAAAAAGTTTCTTCATAAACCATTTTAGTGAATCTACTCCAGACACCTATAGTCCAGGCAAAAACAATCTGCTTTTCATTCCTTCCATGTAGGCTTATTTTATTAAGAAATGTATGAACATAGAGTCAAACAGTATATCATTTTTTATGTTTCTTTCAGTAAATATTATTTTTTAAAGTTCATGTATGTTACTGTGTTTATTTATAGTTTGTTCATTACCATGGCAGAATAGTAATGCATTATAGAGATACACAACTTTGTATTGTCTATTCACCGATTGATGAGTGTTTGGATTATTTCAAATCTAGAGCCATTCTGAATAATTATATTGAAATACACTTATTATAAGTTTGTTTCACTCCATTTTCCACTCAGTTACCCAAACCACATCTCCTGACAGCTATCATCCTGCTATCTATGGGTCTGTCTCTATATTGCTTCTTAATTTTGCTCATTATATTCCACATGAATGAGATTGTATGGTACACATCTTTCTCCTACTGGCTCATTTCACTTAGCATAATGTTCTCCAGGTGCATTCATGCTGTTGGAAAGGGAAAGGTTTCCTTTTTTATAGCTGAATAGTATTTCATTATGTAAATATGTACTGCAACTTTTTATCCACCCATCTGCTGATGAATGCATGGCTATTGTACATAATGCTCTCTAAGGGATTAGGTTAAAAAAAAAAAAAAGGAAATAAAAAGAGTAAGAAAAGAAATTTTTTGTGATCACATCTTTTCATTTATTCCAGAGAAATGTCATAAAGTGCAATGATTTTATCACCATATTGTAGAACCATTTTGCACTCTTAGCAACAGTGCATGTCATTTTATATCCTTGCCATTAATATTGTCAGTTATTTTAATTTTAACCATTGTGATGTTGTGCAATGCTATCTCATTGATATTCCAATGAACTTTTCTGAAAGAATAGTAACACTAAACATCTTTTTATATATCTTATAGCTATTGGAATGTTTTTTGGGGGGAAGCGTTTTAAAGCATTTGTTACTATTTTAATTGGGTTTGTGTACTTTTATCAAGATAAAAACAGTGTTGTATGTTTTATACTTTCCGCGTTGCTTATTTTTAATTTTAACCAACCTGCTATTTCTGAGACAATGTTCAGTTAGTCATGAGGTGTAATTTTTTAATATTGCTGGTTAAATGTTCTCATATAATGGTAATAGATTTTGTACTTGTTTATGAGTGGCACTGCACAGCAGGTTGCTCTTCCAATTGTATTTGTTTGGTTTTAATATCAATGTAACACATAAGTTTTAAAATATATTGCAGATATGAAATATATTGGGAAATCATTCAACTTTCTCTGTTCTCAGTAGAGTTGAAATTATTTCTTCTTTAATGTTTGGTAGAATTCACCTGTGAAAACACCTGGGGCTGGAGAGATTATCATGAAAAGGTAAATAATTATGAATTCAACTTATTTCACTCATTTAAGGTAATTTAAGTTCCCTCTTTCTTCTCGGGTCCATTTTGGTATATGTCACTGTCATTTTTTTTTTGTGACTTTATATAGGATTGCACAAAATATGGTACCTTTTTTATCCAGAGCAGGAAGAGAGAGAGAGAGAGAGAGAGAGAGAGAGAGAGAGAGAGAGAGAGAGAGAGAGAGAACACCATACATTGGTTGAATATATTTGAATTATTTGGGTTGATTAGTTTGAAGTAACCTACCATGACAGCTACACATGCTATTGGTCATACAGACCAACTCTGGTAGAATGTTAGAGGGGTCTAAAGAGGTAGTGAACAAGGAATTTTGGAACCACTCAAGTTTTTCATGAAGGCTAGCTAATAAAATACCCCTACTGCTCTTATATAAAACTATACATATATATAATTTTCTTCTGATGAAAGTTCACAAAAACTTCAACTATGTCCAACTAATAATTTAAAATAATTTATTCTTGTATCTAGTCCAGTTCTATCATGTTTTTCTTCATGAATTTCATAAGTTATACAAAGGGAGACAAACACCCCCCACCATGGAAAAAAAAAGAGAATTATATTCTGGAGGGCGGGCCCCTTGTGGTACATGCTTCCCCTACTAGGTGAATGTTCTAGAAACCCATCTGTACCAGTGCACCAGCTAGCATTGTTGTGACAGGCTTCACTGGATTTTTTTTGAAAAATCAACAGATTTGCCCATTTCACGATGGGTTATTTACTAGTGCATCTACCCACACTGGGCTGTGTTCAGCAGTTTCTCACCAAAAACAGCATGACTCCATACCCTAGCTTCTTTATTCACCCAATCTTGCTTTTGTTTGTTTGTTTCCTGATGAAAAAAATCCTTAAATGGAATTGTTTGACCTATGTGGAAAAAGTGAAACAAAACAACTTCAGATTTCTGGATATTGACTTTGAATCCAGTTACTTTGCTAAATTCAATTATTAGGTCGAGTAGTTTTTTGGTACAGTCAATAGGGTTTTTCTATGTACGCTATCATGTCATCTGCTAATAATGATAGTTTTAATTCCTCCTTTTCAATTTTAATGCCTTTGATTCCTTTTTCTTGTCTGACTGCTATGGCTAGAACTTCCAAAACTATGTTGAATAGAAGTGGAGAGAGTGGACACTGTTGTCTCATTCCTAATCTTAAGGGGAAGCATTTAGCTTTTGCCCCTTGAATATAATGTTGGCTTCATGTTTTTCATATATGGCCTTTATTATATTGAGGAGTATGCTCCCTCTATGCCTACATTGCTGAGTGTTTTTATCATAAATGAGTACTGTACTTTATCAAATGCTTTTTCAGAATAAAGAAAACATCAGCAAACTAAAAAGAGAAACTTCTGTATGGGAAAACACATTTGCTAATGAAACCTCAGACAAGGGTGTGATCTTCAAAATATATAAAGAACTTATATGACTCAATATCAGGAAGACAGACAACTTAATTTTAAAATGGGTAAAGGAGCTAAATAGGTACTTTTCTGAGGAAGACATACAAAGGGCCTGTGGGCACATGAAAGAATGTTCAACATCATTAGCTATCAGAGAGATGCAAATTAAGACCACAATGAAATACTACCTCACACCTGTCAGAATGGCCATTATTAAAAAATCAACGAACAACAAGTACTGGTGAGGTTGTGGAGAAAAGGGAAACCTCGTGCGCTGCTGGTAGGAATGCAGACTAGTGCAGCCACTATAGAAAATAGGATGGAATTTCCTTAAAAAACTGATAATTGAACTGCCTTTTGACCCAGTGATTCCACTGCTAGGTCTCTACCTAAAGAATCGTGAAACACCAATTAAGAAGAACCTATGCACACTATGTTCATAGCAGTGCTATTTATAATAGCCAAGTGCTGGAAGCAGCCTAAGTACCCATCAGTGGATGAATGGATCAAAAAACTGTGGCACATTTACACAATGAAACATTACATAGCAGAAAGAAAGAAAGAACTCCTACCTTTTGGGATAGCATGGATGGAACTGGAAGGTATCATGCTTAGTGAAATAAGCCAGTCAGTGAAAGACAAATACCATATGATCTCACCTAATGAAGAAAACAAACAGACAAGCAGAATGGAACCAGAGACATGAAACAAAAAAGGAGCAGAATGATGGTTACCAGAAGGGAGGGAGGTGGGGGAGAGGGGGTTCAGGCAAGGAGCTAGTGTGAAGGACCCATGGACATGGAGGTGGGGACTGACTGTGGCTGAGAGGGGGCATGAAGCACAGGGGAGAACAACAGGGAAAAAATGTACCAATTGTAATACAACAATAATGAATCAATAAAAATAGCAGAAATAAAAAGCATCAAAATCAATGAGTTCAAAGACTGAACAGTGGAAAAAACATCTTGGTAAGTATATTACATCAAATGGAGAGTATTTTAAAGGTGACTGATGTTTAAACATGTAAGAATAACTACATAATTTTGTATAAATAAATTCCAGTGTCAAGGGATCCCCCTAGTATACTCTTTCATATGTTTGTCTTGTTTTGATCATTTTTTAGTGAAAATGCCCCCCCCCCTTGTTTTGATAACAAGCTTTGCTTTAAAAGCTATTCTATTTCATATTAACATAAAACAATTTATGGTGCTAATTGGGAAGTTTGCGTGTTATTTGCTGTTGGTGTAGCCTGTCTTAGAGTAGTCTGTGTCTCTTAAGAGAGGAAATGTCTCAGTGACTTTTAAGTTAGTGTGTTTTTATTTTTACCATTTTCATGTTTGCTGAAATTCCCTTTTTTTTTTTTTACCTTTGCTATGTCAACCTTTGCTATTTGAACTTTTGACATAATATTCACATTTTCTTTTCTTTTTACTGAACAAATTTGACACATGGCATTGTGTAAATTTAAGGTGTGTATAATGTTACTTTGATATATTTATATATTATAGTATGGTTGTCATTGTAATGATATTTATCACATTATATATTTATAGAACAATACTATTTTCTGTGATCAATAAACAGTACATTAAACCTCTATGGGCATTTTAGTATTTTTAATAAGTTTGTGATTTTAAACATGTTTACCCCTCTATCCCCCATCCCCTAGTAACTACCATTTCCTTTTATTTTATCTAAAAATTACCATCTAATATTTCCAAAATCTAACCTATTATTGAGTTGATTTTATGCCTCATGATATTAATTTTTCTGTCACTTTTTAATTATATACTGGACATTGTGTATAGAATGTTAATGAGTAAAATAGGTATTTCTCTTCCTTTTTGGCTGTTACTGTGAGAGATGAAATTAATCTAGTCAAGAGTTGATCTGGATTTTGATTTTGTTATTGTTTTGTGATTAACTTCAGTGCAACCTACCTCCACATTTCCCCAGCAATGTCTTGTGTGTAGAGTGCATACTGTTCTGTGTTCTCAATATTAGAAGCTGTTTATTTTCTTAATAATATTGCTCCATCCTCAGCTTTGGGTCTTCCCTGCATGCCCACATCTTGGAGTACCTCTTGGTGCTCTTGTCCATCCCTTGCTGGGACCAGTGAGTTCTTCTGTCTTGGTGCTTGCCAGCCTAGTGGTGGTGGGCAGCAGGGTGTCCCCTGCTGGCGCAGCCTCATGTGAGACAGACTATGTCTTAGTCCTTGAAAAGGAGGGGTTTCTCAGGGATTTTGCCTATCCCTAAATGATAGGATGTATCTCTAAGTAACCTGCATACAGAATAATTTTTCCCTTTATTCCATGGAAGTCATAAAGTGTTTTTTGTTTATTTTATTTTACCTTCCTGCAGCTGTCATAAGTCTTCATCACTTCCCTAAAAAATAGTTTACCATGTTTTGTCTCAGGCTTTAAGCATTATATATATATATATTTATTTTCTGAAGGTAATTGCTTTTTTCATACACCCTACTACAAATGTGTATACCAATATCTGTGTCACACACCTCTTACAAATTTTTGTATATCAGTAGATTGCAGGCTTATTAATTGCTCTTCAAATACAACTCTAACAAAGTTAGGGAAATTCATTATCTTGGGAATTCTTCCCAGTTTTCTGCTGACAGAATTAATGTAATGCTGTTTTTAGCTTTCTACTTCCTAGGGGGAAACTAGAAGACCTATGTCTTTATTTATTTATTTATTTATTTATTTATTTTAAGGATTTTATTCATTAATTCCCTTTGAATCGAACCAGCGACCTTTGGGTTCACAGGCTGTCTCCTTATCCACTGTGCTACCAGCCAGGGCTTGTCTTTATATTTGAATGCATCTCCTGGTAAATGAATGGATGAGCTTTGATTTTTGCTATTTGTTTTACTTTTGTCTCACTTTATGTTTTTATTTTATTGTTCCTCATTTTGATTGCATTAGTTTTTAATTGTTGATCTAATGATGACAACATGCATCTTTATAGTATCACAATACCACTCAATATTTGGTAAAATGCAGAAACTTTGAAATGATATATTTTAAAAATGCATTGTGCTAATTATGTTACTATAGTCAATATGTATGATACAAAAATACAGTATTATTGTTTGCTTTGCATTATTATACTTTTACACAATTTAGCAGAATTGTAGTTGTAATATGTAGGTTTTTATATAATACATTATAACTAAAATATGTATTTATATAAAATAACCCATGTGTGTATGTAACCTATCACAGATTTAGCATATCTTGTACAATTAATTTATTCCTACATATCAAATTTATCATCTGGTGTCATTTTCCTTTAGCCTGAAGCATTTTACCTAATTTTAACTTGAGGCTGTGGTCACAATGAATTATGAAATGTATTGTTTCTATTTCTCATTTGAAGAATAGGTTTGCTGAGTAAGTGCTTTTTGAAAGCGGATTTTGTTTCAGCATTTTGAGTATAGGACTTCTTCTAATGAAAAAGAAGATGGTTAACAAGACCAAAATCCAGAATCCTCTCGACCTGTAAGCAAAATTGTAAAACTGAATTTAGGAAGAATTTTCAGCTTCTGGAAATTTAAAGAAAGTATAACATCCTCTAACAATGTGTATGCTTAATTTAGACACTATAGAAAATTTACACATACACACTCTTTTCAATGTTTTTCTTTTGAAGGATAGATAACAGAAGAATACAGTGTTTATCACAAACCAGTATACAGTTTAGAGTCTTCAACTTTCATTTGAAATCTAAGTTATGGTGTTACTGAGACACAATTATAAAGTATGGGGATATTTGAAGGTAAGCCCAAGGGAGATAGTAAAGAAAGGTCTCATTTGCATAAGCAAGGTTGTATTAGAAAATGAATATAACAGAATGAGTTGCAATAAACAAGATTCACAAGTACTGTGACAAAATGACTAATTAAACAAATTTACTGTAATGAAGCAATAAAAATGACAGCATATAGTCTAATTATAAAAAAAATGGATAGTCGAGATTTAATGACTCATTTTTTCTGTTTACATACTTTTCCAATTTCTAGAAATGTCTCTCTCAGTCTGTCACTGTGTATAGATATATAGATTAATGCATGTATGTATGATGTGTTGTAAATATATTTACACATGTACGCATTATGAAATGAATGTATCCCCCCAAAAAATCACGTGGTAAAATATTCACCATTGTAATGGTATTAGAAGGTGTGGCATTAGGGGTATTATTAGAACTATATGAAGTCATGAGGATGAAGCTTCCATGAATGGAATTAGTTCCTTTATGTCACTAGAGAGCTTGCTGCTCTTTTCTTTCATCCATGAGAGCCACAAGAAGTCTGCAGTCTACAACTTGAAAGAAGGTCCTCTGCAGAACTTGGCTCTGCTGGCACTCTGATCTTGGACTTCCAGCCTCCAAAACCCTGAGTAATAAATCTCTCTTCTTATAAGTCAACCAGTCTATTGTGTCTATTCAAAGTTATAGCACTTTGAATAGAATAAAACAGTATACTTTAATATACTGTTAAATATACTGTTTAATATACTGTTAATATATAAGCTAATATACTGTAGCTTAAATCAATATATAGACAGGGAAGAGAATTTATTAATATCTAAATACTTTGTAGGTATCTATTCCTTAATCACCTATTGCCAGAAATTCTTTTGTCTATGTAGAGTTGACCAAGTAATTAAAAGCAAAATTTTAATCGGCCAAATGACAGTGGCACTAGACATTGTGCCCCAGAACTCAATTTAAGTCAGCAAAACAATCATATTTTTTTACTAACTGATGAACAAAAGCATTCTTTAAGAAGAAATTAAATCTATAAAAAAGACATCTGTGACCAAATATAATAAAATAAAAAGTTTTTTTAATGGAAATAAGATTTTAAAAACTTGCAAAAAATAAATGAATAGTAGGAAATAAAATTAAATACGTAATAAAAAGTTATTTTAAATTTAAATTTTTTTAAAATTGAGGAAAAAATAGATTAATAGTAGGAAATAAAATTAAACAAACGTCATAAAACAGGACGATAAGGATGGGAACCAAACTCCCATCAGGACAGTGAATGTTGAAAGTTTTCAAGTTGGATAGCCCGTGGATTTTAAAATAGGCATCTGAATCCAAACAAACCACAAATCAAATGTGGAGATGGATAAATACATTTTCAGACCTGCAAACTACAAAATATAGCTTTTAATAGGTTAATCGAGTTGGTGTCTTAGATCTTTAAAGTTGCTATAAAAATTACCATAGCCTGGGTGGCTCATAAATAACCAATATTTATTTCTCACACTTCTGGAGGCCAGGAGTCCAAGATCAAGTAGCTGACACATTTGGTGTCTGGCGAGAACCCACTTCCTCACTGAGAGCCTCTGTTGACTGCAACCTCACATGGCAAGAAGGGTGTACTTTATTTCGTGAGAGCAGCAATCTCATTCATGATGGTTCCATCATAACCTAACCATCTTCCAAAGTCTTTACCTCATTCCTATCCCTATGAGGGTTAGAATTTCAACATGTGAATTTTGGGAGGACATTAACCTTCAGTTCATTGCAGCTGGTTTGCAGCAAAATGCACTGAAAAACTTCATCATTCACTGAATAAGAGAGGACATTTATTCTCTGAATAAGATACTATTCTCAATGCCCTGAGAAACAGATAATAGAAGAGCTAAGTACTATCTAAAACTGATTCTCAATATAGAAAATATATAGGGATATATATTTTCAATATATATTCCTAACCCAACTACGATTATAGTTTATTGTAATCAGTGGTATGCTAGACATATTTTTTTTTCAATTTAAAGCAATTACATTACAGTTACAATAGCCAAATTTACGTCTGCATTTAAATCTCTCAATGGACAAGAATAAATGCAGCTGTAATACCGGCCTTGCTTTACACTGTAGCACTTTAGGAGGGTCCTCCAGGTGTGTAATGTTACTCTATACCACTTCTTCCAGAAAGTTCAATCATCATACCATATTTATCTGGTTTTGCTTTGTGCTAGTTCCCTGATTCTTCTCAACGTGCACAGATTGATTTTTTAATCACATATGAAATCAAAGAATTGAAACTTCCATTCTACCCCCTGCTTTTTCTCTTCTACACAAAAACACTGCAAAATATAATTGGCAATGTTCATGAAAACGTGATTTGTTCTTGTTGCAACTTACTCTGAACCTGTGTAGCCGCTAAACAACAATCATTAATTTCTATCATATCTTCTGGAACAATGTTATTGTCCATTTGAATGAACAGTATTTCTCTGTTCAACTGACTTCTGGTCAATAAAATGACATTCCTTATTCACCTTGTTTTCCTTTTCAAAGGAAAGAGAGAGAGGAGAGGCTTAACTTCTAAGATATAATAATGGAAAGGTGAACAACATGAAAATGTACTGTGGAAGGGTTTTTGACATTATCGGATGAAGTGTATAAAACAGAGAAAAGAATGAACCTGAAGGCATGATAAACTTTCTAAACAAAGCACAAAATTAAGAGTTGAAAAAAATTTTCAGAAACGCTCAAATATGTATTAGAGACCAAAGAAGAGAGAAGAGAAAATGAGTCACAACAAGGATGTATTTTAAGAGATTAAGCCTGAGAATTTTATAAATGTGTGAAAGTGTGCAATAGAAACATATGCACAGAAAAAAGAAATTCAATAACCTGAAGTGTGATAAATGAAATAAAAACTCAGCCAGATACATCATAATTAAAGTATAAAAAACTAAAGATAAGAAATTTAATTTTAAAGGGAGCCAGGGAAAATAAAAACAGGGAATAAAACTGATGGCAAGACCTTGGTTGGTGGCACAGTGGATAGATAAGGCACCAACCTGTGAACTCAAAAGTCGCTGGTTCGATTCCCAGCCAGGGCACATAACCAGGTGGCAAGCCAGGTCTCCGGCCAGGTCTGTAGCTGAAGGCAGGTGAAAGGCAGCCATACATTGATCTCTCTCTCCCTCTATGCCTCTCTTCCTCCCCCTCTCTCTAAAAATAATAAAATATTTTTAAAAATAAATAAAGAATAAAATGGATGGTAAAAAGGATAGCTGAATTCCCATAAAACAATAAAAATCAGGAGACAATGAAAATAAATCTTGCAACAAGCTGGAAAAAAACAAAAAACAAAAACCCAAACTCAATCGAGAACTCCATTTCCTGTGAAAATATATTTCAAATACAGAGATAAAATAAAGGACAGAAAAAAACCTTAAAAAATTTATCTTTAGTAAAATTACAATGCAAAAATGCTCAAAAATGAAATGGATTAAAACAGAATGATATAAAGAACAATGGAGACAGTAAATAGGTTATTAAATACAAAGCTCAAAAATCCTTATTTACATAGTAATATATCATTAATTTTCTAATGTAAAAGTAATAACAATAACAAGAGATCTGGGAGCCTGACCAGCAGTGAAATAATGACTCTTTGGGGGATGTTGTGCAGGTTGAACACTATGGCCTCACGACCCCTGGTAATTTGAGGAGTTGTCCACAGTTCCCAGTGTAAGGCAAATGAGAATACAAGAAAGATGCCATCTTGAAAGTATTGAAAATTAATATATTGGAAAGTACAACTGAGCAGAGAAAGATCTGAAAACCACTTTGTTTGTGATAATGAACAAATGAACCGGGGATATTTTGTCAACGGTCTTTTGAGTGCTCAGAAGATGGATGCGAATTGCTTGTCACCCAGGAAAAGAAGTACAGATACATGTCAATATAAAATTATGAAAAAAGGTTCTCAGTCACTAATGATTTCTGAAGTTATTGAGATGGTGCAAGTTGCAAGTTTCTGAACTTTATCAGATTAAGGCATTCCCTTCAGAATTACAGGGTAATATGTGTAAAGAGGAGTGGAGGTACATACCAAAATTGAAGATAAGAAAAATAAAGTCTGTATGCCAATAAAGACTGAATAACATCCCTTCTCAGGACAGGGTCACAGACTGAAAAATGCCGCCCCAAATATTTTCCTAATGCGAAGGGTAATGAGGATGACAGTATATTGTCTGTGGTCTAAGTGAATAATCTGTAACACTTCATTAAAATACAGAACTGGTTAGCCAACTGGAAAAGAATCATGCGGAAATGTCGTCTTTCCCCTAGGTGTCTTTAGCTCTCTTCCTCTAGGCACGGCTTGCACTGCGTCTTACAAACGTTGGGTAAACCACATCAGGGACTTCACTGAAAATAGCGGACTCTTAAAGGATTCTCCCTTCAAATTGCTAGATGACACTCACACAGGCAAGAAAAGATTTGCAAAATACTGCAGTCATCAGAGACTCCAAACAGAGCTGAGTGTTTTAAAGAACGTTCATATTTTTAACAGACTAAGTAGAATATTTGCACGGAAATAATGGTAGCAAGTGAACTTGCTAGCCAAAATGGACTAAAGAAAATCAGATTAACGGGATTTCTGGTTCACATCTTTTTTATGGTTTCCTGATAAGAGAAAATTTCTCAAAATAAGTACAGTATAGTTAAAGTAAATAGGACTGCAGCTATATTCTTGGAATTCAATACAATTTTCTAAAACATGGCTCAGAGAGAAATATATACTTATTTTGAATGTTAATAGTATAAGGTGTATTCTAGTAGGTATATAATTCATATTTTAATGTAGTATATATTAGTGGCAATATTGTTTTTTGCTGCCCTTAAGTGAAGAAAAGTTTAAGTCAGGAATCTCAGGAAGGAGATTTCATAACTTAATAATGTCAGTTAATGAAAAAGACATAATATTAATGTGTTTGTAGCTTATAATAAAACTCCAAAATATATATGATTAAAGAAATCTAGAAAAAGAACATAAAACCTTATAGTAAGAGAAAAAATAAAATAAAAATAGCACTGCATAAATCAATGAAATAGAAGACAAACAAGGAGATTAATGAAATGAAAGAATCCATAAAGCAAAAAGTCGTTTCTTCAAAATATGGATAAAACTTGTGAACCCATAGCTGAATGATAAAAAAAGAAAAATACAGATAACTAATATTAGGACACCACACATATCTTACAGATATTAAAATAACCAGCGACACTAGCTGTTAGTAATCTGTGATATATTTAATATTTTCACTGTATTTTATAGGAATATCATATACCTGCTTTGATTCCCCACCAGGGCACATGTCAATGCTGTGGTCTCCCTCTCTAGTCGGGGTAAGTAGGGGAGGCAAATGATGCTTCTCTCTCACATAGATGCTTTTCTCAGTCTTCTTCCTTCTTTTCCCTCTCTCTGGAATCAATAAAAGAAAAAATCCAATGGATTAATATATTTGAATATTTGAACACAATAAAGCTATTTTCTTCCATAGGCATTTATTATTACTAATAGTGTATATACAGTACATGCACAAAGGATTATGGCTGTATATTCAGTAAAACTACTTATAAAACCAGTCCACAGGCAGGACAATTTTAGCAAGTGAGCTCTAATTTGTAGCTCATTGATCTAGAGTTATGTTCATCTGATTTTTTCCACTCAATTCTTTACAATCTGATAGTCTTTTATAACACAATTTATGTGAAGTGTTGGAAAATGGAATTAAACCTATGAAACACAAGCATAGATTTGTATTTTGAGGGTCATCAGAAAACACCTTCCTCTCCTATTTTGATGTTAACATATGTAAATGCAGACCCTCCTCCCAAGCTAGGTAGGCAAAGCAACTCAACTCTGGACCAGCACTGGTCTACAGATTACGCTTCAGCAGGTCTGATCAGAACAAAGGAGTGCTTCACAGAGCCCTAGCCAAAGTCCAAGGTCTCTAGACCACATTGAAGAAGTACTCCTCACATTGTGGGTTGTTCAATTTGTTTTGTTTTTTTTTTTTACATATTTTTAATGAAACCTGCTCACAAACTTAGTAAGATCAGCTCATTTTCAGATACTGGGTGTTCCCTGATACATTGATATTCATACTTATTCAGAAACAGCCTCGCCCAGGGATTGCAGTTTATCTTTGTCATTCTTATATTTACCACAGCTCTTATTTGTCTGCTTTCAAGCTCAGATTGATACTATTGTTCATCTGCTTACTACTGAACATATTTTATTTACTCTGTACCTATAGTTTAGCCTTTTTCTGAGCACAAGGTACATTCAACTAGTAAACACAGTTGTGAAGCAATTTCACATTACATCCTTTTTTCCCTAAGAGAAACACTAATCTTAGAGGTGAACATATATTTTTAAAATCTAATTATAATGAATCAAATATTAAAATTCCCCTTGATATTCCTTCCTACTACTTAAAAATTATATTTGACTTTTGTGCTAAACATTACTCAGTTGTCTGATTGGCTAACTTCTATTTTTTTCTTCCTTTTGACCTTCAAAAACAAAACTGTCTGATTAGTGATAGCTGGAAAGAAGCATTCTCTGCAATTATGTTTTTATTAATCAAGCCATGAGCAATATTCAATTTTTCTTCTGTTGATAATTGGTACCTTATTCAAATTGAGTAATTATGTTTTAAAATCTGTTATTTTCTAGACAGAATGAATGTAAATGATTTGTATTGTGATGATATAAGAATTCAAAAAGTTGCAATAAAGGGGAAGTAAATTCAGAAAATTATCTAAAATATGAAGTCTTCATTTAATTTTAACACCATTTGCTGCATTTTATGAAAGTAATATGTTTATTTGAAAGAAATAGTTTATATCACTTCATAAATTATTTTAAACAATAATTATAAAATATGCAAAAGTTTTACAGAAAAATCTTTAAGGTCAGTAATATTATCATAGAATGGTAATCAGTGAGTTGTATAAGAGTTATATTTTTTAATTATAAAATTATAATAAATGAGATGATAACATTTTCAGTAAATGCAGCATAGAAAAACACATACATTTATATTAAAGTGAAATTAAAGTAAAAGTGTATATAATTAAATTTAAAACAGAATTTCTGACTCAAACTCATTTTATTTATAAAAGTTCTATTTTGGCTTTGTCAAGTTGTCCCAGCAGCCTGGATATTTGTCCAATTTACCTAGGACCAATATTGTGGAATGCTATTGAATGCATTCAAGGGCCTACATTTTCATCAATAATTCTATTTCCATTAAAAATGCCTGGATCTCCTGGGAGAGTCTGCTTCCTTTAATTAATAAGGATGAAGATAATTCCAGATATCTCTTTCATCTTTTAATAATAGTATATCTTTAAATATATTATTTAAATTTATTAAATAAATATATCCCTGACATGGTGTGATAATGTGAATATCAAAGAGAATATTTACAGTAAGCATTAAAAATTGAATTTCAATGTATGAAGCAAAACATAACTACTTACTTAATATTAATGAAAAAAATTCAAAAAATATATTATGTAGTTTCAGTAGTATAACGTTTGTCAAAGCTAAATGGGTTTACATTTTTATTAAATTTAGTAAATTGGAAAGTTTTGAGACACATGGGTCTTTAATTTTAGCTGCTATTTCAGTGTCTGTTTCTAAAACAAGGTATATTATTTTCACTAGCATGGTGGATACAGATGGATCCAGAAAATTTCAAGCAATCTAAGCAGTTAATAAGTTTCACTAGGTATTTGTGTTTTTGTTTTTTGTTTTTCGGGTTGGTTTTTTTTTGAGTTTTTAAAGATTTTATTTACCATTTTTGGAGAGAGGGGGAAGGAGAGAGGCAGAGAGGGAGAGAGACATCAGTGAAGGCTGCCTTTCACCTGCCTCCAGCTACAGACCTGGCTGGAGACCTGGCTTGCAACCTGGTTATGTGCCCTGACTGGGAATCGAACCAGCGACCTTTGGGTTTGCATGGGTATTTGTTTTTTATTTCCAAATGAGAATTTGAGTACAATGTGGAAAGAATCGCAGTCAGCCTACTGAAAATTATCGTAAAAAATAATTAGCTATGTGTTTTCTAACTTCTGTAACAGTCATACTGTTCTAAATTTTTTACTGTGGAACTGAAGGTTGGTGCTTATAGCCAGGCTAAGCTAGTATTTCCCTCAGCTTTTTTCAGTCCAGAGACTCCCAAGGAGTATCTAAAAATAGTTTGAAAACAGCAATTATAAAATATTAGTAAACTAGTATTGGGGCCCCAAGGTTTTTGTCAAGACTGAGCGCTTCATTGTCATCAACACCTACTATTATCTTTTGAAATTATAATTGTCAGGAAAGTATCATCTATGGCTATTGGATGCTTCTTGAGGATCTTAAAAAATTAACATTCAAGATGTGTCGATACATCTATTTCAGTGTGTTTTTCAAAGACTTCAGCACTAAATGGGAGAATTTATCTTGAACATAACAATGTTCATAACAATATTACTTCAAAAAGAGCAAGTCAAGTACATATAAAATTAAGCTCAGCAAAAGCTACAAACCATGGAGTAAAGGCTTTAACTCTACTAGAACTTTTGATAACAAGAAGAAAAGTATTTCCTTATAAGTCACAACTGGATATTGAATATTTATAAGAACAAAACTCTGATTCAAGTATCTCATGGGTAAAGTTAAGACAAATCTAATAAATAATTATATTCTTTTTAAATTTAATTTTATTGTTGTTGTATTACACCCATCCCCTTTTTCCTCCCTTCTGTCCCCTTCCCCACCCACCCACTGCCCCACAAAGTCAATCCCACTTGTTGTCCATGTCCATGGTTCTTCCATACTAGTTTCTTGACTAAACTGCTCCCCTTCATATGGTATTTGTCTTTCACTGACTGGCTTATTTCACTAAGCATAATACTTTCCAGTTCCATCCATGTTATTGCAAAGGGTAGGAGTTCCTTCTTTCTTTCTGCTGTGTAGTATTCCATTGTGTAATGTACCAAAGTTTTTTTAATCAATCATTCACTGATGGACACTTAGTTTGTTTCCAGCACTTGGCTATTGTAAATAGCACTGCTATGAACATAGGGGTACATAGGTTCTTATGAATTGGAGTTTCAGGGTTCTTCGGGTATAGACCTAGTAATGGAATTGCTGGGTCAAAAGGCAGTTCCATTTTTAGTTTTTAAAGGAAACTCCATTCTGTTTTCCATAATGGCTGCACCAGCCTATATTTCCACCAGCAGTATACCAGGGGTTTCTTTTCCCCACATCCTTGCCAGCACTTGTTTGTTGATTTGTTGATGATTGCCATTCTGACAGATATGAGGTTGTATCTTATTGTGGTTTTAATTTGCATCTCTCTGATGGCTAGTGATGTTGAGCATTCTTCCATATGCTTCTGGGCCCTTTGTATGTGTTCCTCAGAGAGTTGTCCATTCAGGTCCTTTGCCTATTTTTTAATTGGGCTGTCTGTCTCCTTGGTGTTGAGTCTCATAAGTTCTTTATATATTTTGGATATGAAACCCTTGTCTGAGGGTATCATTGGCAAATATGTTTTTCCATACAGCTGGTTCCCTTTTAATGTTGCTGGTGTTTTCTTTAGCTGAACAGAAACTTTTCAGTTTGATGTAGTCCCATTTCTTTATTTGTTCTTTGGTTTCATTTGCCCTTGGAAAAGTATCAGTAAACATATTTCTGCATAGGATATCTAAAATTTTACTGCCTATATTTTTCTCTAGGACCTTTATGTTTAAGTCCTTTATCCATCTTGAGTTTATTCTGGTGTGTGGTGTAATTTGGTGGTTTAGTTTTATTTTTTTGCGTGTTGCTGTCCAGTTCTCCCAACACCACTTGTTGAAAAGACTGTTTTTACTTCATTTTATGTTCCTTCCCTCTTTGTTGAATATTAATTGACCATAGAGTCCTAGGTTTATTTCTGGGCTCTCTATTCTGTTCCATTGATCTATATGTCTATGCTTATGCCAGTACCTGACTGTTTTGATGACAGTAGCCTCGTAATATAGTTTGATGTCCAGTATTGTGATTCCTGCTACCTTGTTCTTCTTTCTCAAGATTGCTGAGTCTATTCATGGGAGTTTTTGGCTCCATATAAATTTTTGAAGTATTTTTTTCTATTTCTGCGAAGTATGTCATTGGTATTTTAATTGGGATTGCATTGAATCTATAGATTGTTTTGGGTATTATTCTTAATATTGATAAATATTCTGGCTTTTTTTTACCACCCTTTTATTTTCTAGTGAACTTGTAACTATTTTTTTTCATTTTTATTGTATTTTTTATTGTCATTTAGTCTCATTATATGCCTCCCTCAGTCATCATACTATTGTCCATGTCTCTGAGTCCTTTTTCCTTTTTGCTCATTCCATTCACCCCCTATCCTCCCCACCCACTTAGCTGTTGTCTTGCTCTCTATCTATGAGCTTGTCTCTATTTTGCTTGTTAGGTTTGTTCATTAGATTCCACATTTGAGTGAAATCATATGGTACAGGCAGCAAAATCAAGGACATTGCTCCCAGAAATACTTTATCAGATGCATCTTCCCAGGAAAGGGAAAAAAGGAAAAATAAGAAAATGGGGCTATATAAAACTAAAAATGCCTTTGCATAGTAAAGGAAAACATCAACAAAATAAAGACAGCCCACAGAATGGGAGAACATATTCTCCAATACACGTAATAAGGGGTTAAGATCCAAAATTCATAAAAACTTATAAAACTCAATAGTAAATAACTAACTAACTAAATAAATAAATAATGGACAAAGGACTTGAATACTTCTCCAAAGAGTACTATAGATGGCCAACAGACATATGAAAAGATGCTCAACATCACTTACCATCAGAGAACTGTAAATTAAAACTACAATGAGGTATCATCTCATACTTGCCAGAAAGCTTATTATCAATAAATCAACAAATGACAAGTGATGGTGAAGAAGTGGGGAAAGGAGAACCCTTTTGCACTTTTGGTGGGAATGCAAGTTGATGTAGCCACTGAAGAAAACACTATGACAATTTGTTAAAAAATTAAAAATGGATCTGCCTTTGGCCCAATGTTCCCATTTTGGGGGATATTTCCAAAAGGGCCCAAAACACTAATTTGAAAGAACATAAGCACCACTATGTTCATTGCAGTGTTATTTACAGTTATTAAGGTATGGGAGCAGCCCAAGTGTTCATTAGCAAATGGATGGATAAAAGAATTATAAGACATTTACTCAGCCATAAAAAAAGAAGAAAAGTTTACCCTATATGATAGCATGGATGGACCTAGAAAACACCATGCTAAGTGAAATAAATCAGTCAGAAAAAGATAAGTAACTACCTTATTGTGACCAGATTTGTTTTATTTAATTGAATATTTTTCTCCCTTTCTCTAGAATCTGTGTGTTGAAATTAAGTTGTTTATACTGTTTCTGGATAAAATGTAGATCCTTGCCATGTTTTAAGGCAGGGATTTATATTACTTTTACTTTCACTATGATTATATAGGTAATAGTTTTAAATTATGCATTTATAATCTGATTAGCTAATCATTAAACATGTGAACATATTAAGTCAAGTAAAAATGAGCACATTTAGATAAAGTTAAATGTATATTCTCTGAAATCAAACTTTGAAGTTCTGTTTTATGCCTAATACTTTGTTTCTTCAGCTGATCTGTGTGAATGTGTGTAAATAATTAAATTAGATTATATTACAAAAATATTCTTTACCATTTTCCCCTTTTTAAAACACAGATTAACAAAAAAACAAACAAACAAACAATGATTTGGAACACAAAGAAGCAAAAATCACCAATCCTAACGAGAAAAAAGAAAAAAAAGAATCCAAAAAACGTGAGGGGAGTGTAAGCAACCTCTGGGACAACTTCAACTATTCCAACATTCACATCACAGAGGTACTAGAAGGAGAAGAGAAAAATCAAGAAATTGGAAATGTACTTCAAAAATAATGAAAGAAAATGTTCCTAATTTGGTAAAGCAAATAGACATACAAGTCCAGGAAGCAGAGAAACTCCCAAATAAAATGGATGTAAAAAAGTCCACTCTAAGACATATCATAATGAAAATGCTAAATGTTAAAGAAAAAGACTCTTAAAAGCAGCAAGAAAAAAGAAGTTAGTTATCTACAGGGGAGTTTCCATAAGACTGTCAGTTGACTTCTCAAAAGAAACTTTACAGGCCAAGAGAGACTGGCAAGACAAATTCAAAGTCATGAAAAGCAGGGACCTATAGCCAGGATTGCTCTACTCAGCAAAGCTATCATTTAGAATTGAAGGGCAGATAAAGAGCTGCCTAGAGAGGAAAAAATTACTCAAGAAGTTTATTACCACCAAACCATTATTATATGAAATGTTAAAGGGACTTGTTTAAGAAAAAGAAGATTAAAAATATGAACAATAAAGTGGCAGTGAATACATATCTATCAACAATTGAACCTAAAAAATAAACTAAGCAAACAAGAACAGAGACAGAATCATGGATGCAGGGAGCATTTTGATGGTTCCCAAATGGGAGGGTGTATAGGAGAATGGGTGAAGAGGTGAGAGGATTAAGAAGTACAAATAGGTAGCTACAGAATAGCCGTGGGGATGTAAAGTACAGCATAGAAAATGGAGTAGCCAAAGAAATCTATGCATGACCCAAGGGCATAAACAATGGTGTGGGGACTGCCTAAGGGAGTGGGGGATGCTGGGTGGAAGAGGGCAATTAGGAAATTTGGGGTGATTGTAATAACATAATCAGTAAAATATAAGTTTTAAAAAGTCAGCCCTGGCTGGTGGCTCTGTGGATTGGCTCTGCCCTGAGAACACAAATGTCTCTGGTTCTGTTCCTAGTCAGGGCACATAACCAGGCTGCAAGCCCGGTCCCCAGCCAGCTCTATAGCTGGAGGCAGGTGAAAGACAACCATACATTGATGTTTCTCCCTCTTTCTTCCTTTTTCCCTGCCCTTCCCTCTAAAAATAATGAATAAAATCTTTTAAAATAAAAAATATAAAGTCACCTGCATAGTTGTCTGAGTTGTACAAAAGCAGAATATAGGATATTTTGAATAACTACATGATCTTTTATAATTAATAAAGTAAGCAGTATTATTAGAGGACAATGACGCAATTAATCAAGACTTAGGAAATTACCTTTGCAGGCAAATCACGGAAGCATTCTTCACTCACATTTCAATAAGAAACATTCTTCATTCACATATAACATTCTACTGAATTTCATCTCATATTTATTAGTTACTATACATATAAAACTATGTTAAGTGATATGGAGAACTGTAATCCATAAAATACTATGTTATGGATGTCAAGAAACTGGACAGTCTAGCAAAAGAGAGATTATATTTATAATGCTGAATTTTTTTAGTAAGGGTTTTATTTCCAATATAAAAAGTCTTTTTTGCAGAGATGACACCAAACTAAACTTAAACAATGAGAGAAACCGAAGATAAAAACTTGAGTCAGAAAGAAAAGGCAAGGGAAGAGAGCATAAGCAAAGATACCCAGCTAGAAAAATATCCATAAAACCACAGATTTCTCTGTCATAGGAATGTGAGAAAAATTGGAATGCTGGCCACCAAGGCAAGTTAAGATTCTTGTGATTTGTTACTAACCATAGACCAAGTACTCATAAACCTGTAATAAATAAATAGATAGATAGATATAAGGATGAGTTAGCTTCAATTTTTAAATAATTTTTTTTAGAAAAGTAAGAAACAGAAAATAAAAGATGAGGTTCAGATGTGCATTCTTCCATTGAAAAAGTATCTCTAAGCAACGTAGCAGTGTTTTACTTTCTTGTTATTTTTGCTGTCATTAATCAGGATAACATTATAGGGAACTTTCATTTGTAAAACAAACTACTTATTACATTTTATAAAAGTAATATGAGCATACATTCATACAATTAATATTTAAAATACTGTAAAAGAATATCAAAGGCAGAAGACTCCAAGGGTTAATTTTCCCACACTCCTAATTCACCTCCATTGAAACACAACTCTTTGGCAATGTTCTCATTTACCATAACTTTAAGTTGCTTATGCTACAATAATGATTTAGCAATTTTAAACACCTATTGATTTTCTATTGTAGGAAATGAGGATGCATTTCTCTGACCATGAAACACCCTTTTTCCTTTTCTTACTTCAACAGTTGTTAAATCACCACTTGGTTAAATCAATATGCAGGGATTGCATTATTTTGATTTTAGGATTATGTTTACACTTGTTAGCAGCTCAGTGTAGTATCATTAAATTGCCTTTCATGTAAAACTTTTATTTCTATTTTTGTGTACTTTTTGTGCAAATCTAAGAGGTTTAATAAAGTATAGATGAAATTAGTTTATATACATAGCGACAATATTAGTAATAGTCAAAATTATTATAATCTGTGATTAGAGTGTGTTTTCTGGAGTTGATAACTTAATGCTACAATTTCTCCTACTTGCTCTAAGGACCTGAAGCTGAGTTGTTGGTATGGAAATGCTTGTCCCAGAATTCTGGAGATTCTCTTGCTTTCCCTTGCTCTGGCAAGTGTCTTACTTTGAAGATGTTTTGGTTTACTAATAAAGAATGCATGCAAGCTTGTGTGTTTGTGTGTGCATAGTTTTTTGTTTTGTTTGTTTGTTTATTGGGATACCCATGCTGAAAAATATCTTAATTTTACTTTTTAAATTATTGATTATATGACTGAATATAGAGTAGTATAGGATTCTAGATTGAAATGATTTTTTTCTGAGACATTAAGACAATTTGCTGTCATCTGAAATGAAAAGCAGTTCCTTTCCCAACCTAGTTTATCTTCCTCTTTCTATTGGTTTTTATTTTTCCACCCAAATGTCTATTATCTGATAAATGGATAAATAAAATATGGTCTACCCAATAAATGGACCATTTATTCTGTTCTTGTCCCCTCATTCTCTTTTATTTTATTGTGTCTCTGTTATTTAAATCAGTGGTTTCAAAGTGTTAGAAATTGGCAATATCAAACACAAATGACTTTTTGAGTACAATTTATGTGATCATTAGTGATAAATTGAAGGCATTTTTAAACTAGTTGATGAATGAATGAGACAATTGTACCATAATGCCTTATTTCACACCTAATAGGGTCGCTGTAATAAAAAAAACAAAAAACAAAAAAAAACACAAAGAATGGTATAGTGGTGAGATTGTGAGAAACTGGGACTCTCATACTCGACTAGTCAAAATATAAAATGGTAAAGAGACATTGCAAAAGTCTGGCAGCTTTTCAAAAATTAAACATGTAATTACCATATGACCCCATAATTACTCTCCTAGATATGTATTCAAGAAATAAAGATATAAAAAAAAAGAAATAAAGAAATAAAGACATAGGTATATGCATCTGAAGAAACCCTAACTAATGCGGAAGAATGTTTATACCCTTATATTTGGTGTAGCATTATTTATAATAGTCAAGGTAATGGAAACAAGTGCACATCAACAGATAAGTGACTAAGAAAGGTGTGATGCATAATATATGCATATAATGGAATACTACTCAGCCTTTTAAAATAATAAAATCTTACTATTTGTGACAGCATGGATGGACCTAGAAGCTGTTATGCTCTATAAAATAAGTCAGTCAGAGAAAGACAAATTCCATATGATTTTATTTACATGTGAAATCTAAAGAACACAATAAGGAAACAAAATTAAAACACACTCGTTGATGCAGATAGCAAACTTGTGGTTGCCAGAGAGAAGGGAATTTGGGAAAGTTGGTGAAAAAGGTGAAAGGATTAAGGAGCACACATTTAGTAGTTAGGAAACGGTTAAAAGATGTAAATAAAGCAAAGGGAATAAAGTCAACAATATTGCAATAAACATGCATGATGATCAGCCCTGGCTGGTGTGCCTCAGTGGTTTGGTGCCAGCATGTGAACCCGAAGGTCTCGGTTTGAGTCCCAGTCAGGGCCCATAGCTAGGTTCCAAGCCAGGTCTCCAGCCAGGTCCATAGCTGGAGGCAGGTGAAAGGCAACCACACACTGATGCTTCTCTCCCTTTCTTCCTTCCTCCCTTCTCTTCTCCTCTCTTCTCTTCTCTTTACAAATAATGAATAAAATCTTAAAAACAACAACAACAACAACACATGCATGATGATATGATAGTTTGGGTCTAACCACTAAGCTGTATATCTGAAACCAATACAAAATGAAATTGAATAAAAATATTGTAAAACTGATTATAGCAATGAGGACCCAATCCTGTGAATATAGTAAAAGAAATAAACTATACAATTAAAATAAATGAATTATATGGTATGTAAATTCATTTCAATTATATACATATACAACTATAGAGATTATGGCTTAATTCTTGAAATATATCTAAATATAATTATTTGAGGTGTGTTCAAACTGACTTGGAAATAACAGCTTTGCATTACCTTGCATCACTTTTTCTCAATGTAATAAATTATTTTGCCTTATATACTATTAATCAGTAAATGTATCAAAACTGAGTTGTTTGTTATATTTGAGTATAATAAGCTAAATTAATAAACTTCCCTGTATACTTAAACATATGCCAGAACTGACCTTTTGTTCTGAGTGGCCAGTATAAGCTAATCACATTATTACTAGAGTTCCTTGCAGTATTTGAATCAAATTTCTTATGTTGATTCTACTTAGAAATGACCTGTCATTATATATTCATACTGCAAACTCTGTCTACACATGATATAAGTGGCTTTGTGAACTATTGTACAGTGGTTTTTACATTGTAAAAATTATGAAAATGCCAGTGGTGCACTTTTCTACAATATACTTGTCAGCACCACAAAATAATTATAATTTGCTGAACAATAATGAGTGATAGGGACATTTCTGAAACTAGCATAATTAAAACAGTGTGATTCAAAGTCTAGTTCGAATTTAAGAACATTGCTCTATTAACTTGACTGTGCTCTGATTATAGTGCTTTTACCATTCAATGGCGATTAAGAAAGTGCTAACATTTCATTTTAGTAATTGTGAGCTCCATTCTTTCATAAATCACCGCAGCACCTGTTCCCTTCTTCTATATATAAAGTAAATTAATTAGTTTGAACCAATTGGAAAACATCAATTTCAGTTTCTTATCACCTTGAAAACTAGATTCATATCTCAAAGTGAAACTGTTGAGGCCATGAAGAATAAATTGGCAATGGTACAGCTATTGTACAATAAAAAGAGAACTACACTTCTAAATGTCTTAATGTGACATATAAATAACTCTGCCTAAATATTTTGTAACTCTGAGTAAACAATTTATATGTACATAAATCTTTGACTTTTTAGAAACAATTACTGATAAAATATATAAGCATGGTTTTTCATGTATTTACATAATGGTTATGAGACCACAAATGAGCCCATTTTATGGAATCCGCTAGTGAAATTGGAAAAAAAAACCCAACCCTGATTAGTGTGGTTCAGTGGATTGAGCATCAGCCTGTAAACCCAAGTGTTGCTGGTTTGATTCCCCAGCCAGAGCACATAACGAGGTTGCAAGCCAGGTCTCCAGCCAGGTCCGTAGCTGGAGGCAAGTGAAAGGCAACCATACACTGATGTTTCTCTCTCTCTGTCTCCCTCCCTTCCCACCTCTCTAAATATAATGAATAAAAAGTTTTTAAAAGAATGCATGGGAGTGTTATGGGCTGAATTGGTTTTTCATGTAACAAGCTCAAATTCATATGCTGAAGCCTTAACCTCTTGTACCTCAGAATGTGACTATACTTAAAGCGAGGGTCTTAAAACGTAAGATTAACTTAAAATGAGGCCACTTGGGTGGGCCCTAATCCAACATGACTGGTGGCAGCTTTATAAAAGAAGGATAATAAGATGCAGAGTCATAAGGGATACTCACACAGAGAAGAGACCATGTGAGGACACAATGGGAAGGTAGCCATCTACAAGTTAAAAAGAAAGAACTCAGAGAAAACCCAACCTGTCAACACAATGGTATTGAACTTCCCATGCCTAGAACTGTGATCAGAAAAAAATAATAATTATGTTGTTGAAGTAACTTAGCTCTGGTATTTTGTTGTGGCAGCCTTAGGAAACTAATATGAAAGATGCTTGCCAAGAAGTCACAATATGGTTTTACCAGTTTTAAATATACAACAATTAATACATTTACCTATGTAAAAGAGGGAATGTTTGAATTTCTCATTGAAAAAGTACATCTCTGTTGCAACCTTTTACACATACTCATCACATGCCTTATTTGTTGAAGATGCTATCTGTTGACACCCATCCTATGTTTCCATTCATTTCTGAAACCACTCTTCTATTACTGAGAATAGAAGTGAAAATCTACATTATGGATTTGCATAAGGCTGGAGGAATGGACATGATTAAGACCGGGTTCTTGAGGCAGTTGTGTGAAATTTAGAAGGGAGAAGGACAGAGAAAATGACATTTCAGTAGCAGTGCCAATTTACAGATGATCTTTAGCAGATTACTCTCTATTACAGTAAGAAGAGCCTCTGTCTCCTAGTCCAGTCACCAGCTTCATAAGTGTGGATGGCTCTATGCCAATAGCGGTAGTATCAGTGACAACAGTTTCTTGACATGGATTATGGCAGCAATATTGTGTCATTATAGACTGTGAACCTGACTTTCATTCCTCTAGTCTCAGTAATGACTTGGCAAATGTAAAATTCCCTGTGCTGAATCAGTTTCTGCTGGAAAAACCCATAATTATTTCTATTTCCTCCACTAAACCTTGAATTTGTTCTGTGATTTTCTAGTTAACATAAGGGAAATTTTACCAGCAAAAGATTAAAGAAACTCTTAAAAGAAAAAAACTGTCTTAGCACTATCAGGCTATGTCAGGAGAAGGCAAAAATACTTTAGCTGCTTCTTTCTGATTCATGGAACATCTTAGCACCATTTTGCTTGTTAGTTCACTTTATTCATTAGATGTCACATATGAGTGAAATCATGTGGTATTTGTCTTTCTCTGACAGGTTTATTTCATTTAGCATAATATTTTCTTAAATGCTACTCAGATTAAACTAGAGCTTTGCACTCTTTCTCTAACAATAACTTTAAATGCTTGCAGCCTACAACTTTGAATTAGCATACAATCAATTGATCTTCTTGATCCTCAGTACTTCTGACTGAATTTACTTAACTCCCAAGAACAGAAATCAGAAAGCTTTCCTTTTTATAAATAATGAGTTTTATTGTATATATCCTTAGTTTTTCTGAGGTGATGATAACAAATTTACATTCCTATAAATCTTGGAAGCATTATTTAATATACAGATTTGTAACTACTGTAATAATATGACCATGTTGTATTTGTTTAATGAATCTTTGCAAATAGCACTATCAACTCCCAGGTATAGTCAAAAGCTCTTTTATTATAAAATGTAGCATTATTTCCCACAAAGTTTTATATTAAAAATGAAGCTCTAGCTGGTGTGGCTCAGTGGATTAAGCTTTGGCATGAGAATTAGAAGGTTTCAGGGTTGCCAGTCCATTTCCCAGCCTGGAAACATGTCTGGGTTGCAGGCCAGGTCCCTGATTGGGGTTGGGGGTGGGTAAAGAGGCAACCACAGATTGATATTTCTCTTCTTCTCTTTCTCCCTCCATCCCCCTTTCTCTAAAAATAAATAAAATATTTTAAAATCCTTTAAAAAATGAAAATTACCATTAATAAGTGGACTTTATATGATATCTGTTTGAAAATAGTCCAGCCATTGTTAATATAATGAAAATGGTTTGTGTGGCATCAATGTAACCTGGCAGTCAAGGAGAGTGGACTGGAATACACATGTGTGAACAATGATGACTTCACTGTACTGGTCAGTGGGGGCGGTAGACATCGAGTGAGCATGTGTACTGTGTGGTCATCACATTCAAAATGACTGAGCAAGTAGAGTAACAAATCTGCATCAAATTTTGTGTTAAGCTTAAACATTCCTCCACAGAAACTATTCGAATGATTCCAGAGGTCACAGCTATGGGCAACTCATGATTGGCAGCTTCATCAAGACAACATATCTGCTCATGCAACATGTCCCATGTAGGTTTTTTTTCAAAACATCAAATCACTCAGATGACTCAGCCACCCTACAGCTTAGATTTGGCATCCTGTGACTTCTGGTTTTCCCAAAAACTAAAGTCACACTTGAAAGAGAAGAGATTTCAGACCATCAATGAGATTCATTAAAACATGATGGGCAGCTGATGGTGGGCAGTGTATGAGGTTCCAAGATGCCTACTATAAAGGAGACTGAGGCATGATCGTTGTCCTATGTATGATGTTTCTTATATTTTCTTAAATATATGTCACTATTTTTCATATTACATGGCTGGATACCTTCTGAACAGACCTTCTATGCTTAAATAGAATTAGGTGACTAGATTAACTTGTCAATTAAGTAATTTATTTTTAAAAATCTGATTCATGTCAAGTTCCTGAGAGAGCAAAGTTTTACTTAGATAATGTTAAGTGATTGTAGATAGATTTTAAATAAATAATAAAGCTAACTTAATATTGTAGTCATCCAATATAATTTATAGGTCAATTATATAAATTAACTGTAAAGTTCTAGGCTAATTATTAGTTACTCTCATGATGGGAGGGAATAAGGCATATTAACTCTGAAAGCATTATTTATTTAAACCCAGCTTTGTCACTTATCCAATTGAGGCTTTTCTGTCATTTCTGAGCTAGTTTCCCTCCACATATTTAGAGATTATAAGAGACATTTTATTTTAGAAAATACCAATGAAAAGAATGTTTCAGTTATTTTAATATGATGGGCTAAAATATAAGAACTGGACTAACAATAATTATGAAAAGACTGTTGTGAAGCTTGCAATTTACAGATACTAATGCTGCATGTGAAAAAGCTCAACTTCCCCTGGCAATGTAAGTGCACTTCCATTTTTCTATCTTGTAAAATAATAATTAAACTTCAAGCTATTTGGTCAATTTTAGATATCCATGCACAGAATCTATACTCAATTCTATAATTAAGTCCCAAGTAAAATGTAATCACTTGCACATTTACTTGGTTCACCTCTGCATCCAAGGAAGAAATGCAGCGAACATCACCTGCTTCTGCATCAACACATTCCATTAACCTTTCCATTACTTGGAGCTGCCACTCATTACAATTCTGTTTCCCATAGTTTAGCCGTTCTGTAGTTTATCACGAAACTCAGTCAAACTCCATAATTGCTTACTTGCCACATGAGAGAACTGTTTAAAACACTAGCAAACCCAGAAGTCCCTATTTACCTACATTTCATTCAGGTTTCTATTCAAATGCCAAATCTAGTAAAAAACTTCACTGAAATTATTATCTAAAAGTGTATAATTTGGGGTTAAACTCTTTTAGAAATTACTTTTCTTGACTTGTTTTTCAATAAAATCATTTGTATGACATTATATTAAATCTAACATTTATTTGTTTATTATCTGTATTCTCCACTAGAATAGACAGTCATTCATTGAAGACAGTGGCTTTGTCTGCTTTTGTGAACTTTTGTTTTCTGAATCACAAAAGTGACTGATGAATGATAGAGGCTCCAAAAACACTTACTGAAGGAACAAATGAAAAACACAGAAGAGAGAGAAAAATGTTTCTACTAACCTTGGGTGGCTCTCTACAATAGAAAAATCTACCTGTATTTTGTTTTATCACAGTTTAACATTGGCAATTATCATTTAGAAAATAAGAAATAATCCTGTAATGAAAAAGACAAAACTATGTTGAGAAAGAGAGCAAAACCTGATATGTAACTGAGTATGGTAACAGAAAAAAGTTTACAAAGTGAGAAAATATAATATCATTGGCAGATTTCCTATTGATAGAGATAAGTGAAATAGAACAGGTAACTATTCACAATTTAGAAATGGAATTCTTAGGAAGACCACACTCAAATGTTACATTCCTGTATATAAAAATGATAATGCAAACAATTTACGGTAATGATACTGTAGAGTATTAAAATAACAAAGGACAGAGGTATCATGTATCAGAAAGATAGATATTGGCTCTGTCAGTGTATAGCATGGTCACGTCATGTAATTTTCTGTTTTACTTTATTTATTAATAAATCAGGGTTGTTAAAATAATTAAATGGGATCATTCATGGAAAGCACTTTTGAAACAGACTGGTAACTACTATCCAAAATCAATGATCTGCCCTTGTTTCTGGAAACACAGCTAGCATATATTCCTCATTTCTCTTTTACATAGACACAGCCAATTGACTAAGATTTAGCCAATTGAATGTCAGCTCAGATGACAAACTTCACTTCCAGTTCTTTTGGTTCATAACATTTCCCATACTTTCTTTTCTTTTCCCACATTGCTGGAAAGACAGTGAGATGAGCCCTCAGGTAACTTCAGAAGAAGATAGCAGCTTCTCTGTTAGCAGGAGTCCTAAAATAACCACCCACAGGAGGAATCCATTACTGTAGGTTTGCCCACCTCCTCGCTGCTGAATTGTGAGAAAGAAAAAAATGTTTTTAGTCCACTCACATTTGGGATTTTTTTTCATGAGATAGTAAATATCCTTAACATAAAACTTATAAAATATGGTGTAATGAACCTAATAAATACTGGTTTGCTGGTAGTGTTATTTTAACACCTACCATGTGCCAGAAAAAAAATGGTATTTTTTAATTAAGTTATCCAAATAATTAGTCGGTCATTATTTATTTCATGGTCTGAGATAATATCATGAAACTCTTTGCAAACAGCAATATCAATTTTCAAATATTGTCAAAAGCTCTTTTATTATAAACTGTAGCATTATTTTCTACAAAAAGATTATATTCAAAATAAAAATTGGCATTGCTATTTGGACTTTATATGCTTAACTAGAATTAGATGACTAAGTTAACTTATCATTTATAGTGATTTATCTTAAAAATTTCTGATTGCATGTCAGGTTCCTGAGAAAAGAACAAAATTTCACTTTGGTAATATACAGTAATTATAGATAGATTTTAACTGAATAAAAAACATTTAATATTGTAAGCACCCATTATAATTTATATATCAATTATACAAATAAACTATAAAGTTTTACATTAATTATTAGTTACTTTCATAATGGGAGAGAATAAGACATATTAACTCTGAAAGCATTATTTATTTAAACTCAGCTTTGTCACGTATCCAATTGAGACTTTTCTGTTACTTATGTGCTTGTTTTCCACATATTTAGAGTTTTAAAGAGGAAGCATTTTACTTTATTTTTTAATTCTAGGCAATACCAGTGAAAACTATATTTTAGTAAAATAAGATAAAACAGAGACTTGTGTATAAACCCATGGACAGGAGGAAATGGGATCAGGCAGCACCACTACATTTACTTATTGACTGAATCTTGGTTTTCTAAAAATTATCTCAGTCTTTAATACCTAAGGCAATTGAAACACTGCAAGTGATTTATTTTATGCTAGAATATTTTATTCCTTCAAGTAAAGCCACATTTGATGTTTTTTTTTTTAAGACTGTCAGATGGTGCCCTGTCCTTCAAAGAGCTACAGAAGCTCAAAGGCATAGGTTGATAACCAATTTGTCAATAAGCATTAGCGGCATTAAATACACTTAGAGCAAAATGAAATTGTGCCTATTCAATTATATAGCAATCAACACTGTTGATTTGTTCTAATGCTTGAAAGACAGCTCTGACTTTCACAGATTAACAACAGACCATCTGTACCTAAGCTTGACACCAATTCCAGTAAAACAAACATTAAAGCTCATTTTCCAAACATGCAAATTACAACTTGTAATAAGATTCAAGGCCGTGTTTTCTTGACACTTTAACACAATCCTATAAATAAGGTAAACTGAAGACTTATAATTTTGTTCCATTGAGTTTTCCCCCTTAGGATTTTGAACTGCAGATATTAGTAAATTTATATTGGATTTTTATTCTAAACCATCTTGTTTCTTTGTAGATATGCATAAATGTACTAGCACTCTTCCAAGGTCATGAAGGAAGAATGAATACATGGTTCTCCCATTAATAGTAATCCCTATTGTTTATCTCATTTCCATAAATAACTTTGAATTTCTACATGACTATAAATATTGAAAAATCAACTATTTCCTTCTTACATTTCTATTGTGAAGAAGATTCATTTCACAAGAGTAGAAATATATATATTACAATGTGCAATTGAGAAAGATGAGGTATGTTATTTTTAAAATCAAGTGGTAGAACAAGTTCTTTAGCCTGAGTGTCCAGGAAGGTTTGGGTCAATAAAGCCATCTTCAGCCAGAGCTCTTGTTAACTATAAAAACAGTAATGGTAATCTACTAAGCCCTAAATAAATGCATATCTGAGAAGAAGAAGAAAAAAAGAAAGAAATCTTGCAGGTTAAACAAAAAGGGCAATGCTAAAGTTCTAGGCCATTGAAAAAGTCTCAGTTTATAGAATTAGAAATTGATGGGAAAGAATCAGAGTAGCCAAGCTGGGATGGAAAGGTATTGCCATGTTACTTCAAAGACTCTTGACATTATATTTGCTAAGATAATGAAGGTGTCTTGTATATTTATTTGGAACACCATTTAGGCAGAAACTAGCTTATAGCATATTCCTGGGCTTTCTCATTTGGTCAGAATGACTGATTATAATCAAAGTTTTATATCACTCAATATGCATTTTTAAAATGCAAATGGAACATCATAGTTAAAATGGGTTCACTGTTAGTTAATTTGATCCACTTAAATATTTTTAAATTAATATATATAATTTTATTGTTATATTACATTCATCTCAGCTTCCTCCCTCTGCCCTCCCCTTCCCCACCCTCTTTGTCCCACAGTCCATTCCAGGTGTTGTTGGTGTCCGTGGATCATCCATGCTAGTTCCTTGACTATATTGCTCCCCTTCCTTGCCTCCTTCTCCCCCTCCCCACCTCTTTCCCTCTACACATTGAAAGTATGTTCCTTTTATTAAAAATAGCAGGACATAAATTGTAGATACAATGTGTGTGGCCATTTAAATTACAATTAAGAGAGAATTGGAAGAATCAAATCTTACCATTTGTAAAATCATGGATGAACCTAGAGGGTATGAAGCTAAGCAAAATAAGTCAATCATAAAAAGACAAATACCATATTGTCAGAGTCCCCCTGGGAAAGCATTGAGGCTTGGAACCCCGTGCAGGCCAGGCAAAGCCTGTAAGACCTGATCAGAAAACTGGGAAAGCTGGGTGGTATAGCCAGTGGGCCCCAGTGGGAATCAGGCCATAAGAAAATACTTTAGACCCCTTGAAACCTGGCCTATTCTCTCACCTTGCTTAATCATTCTGTTGTACCAACAGCAGAGGCCTTTTAAATTTGAATGTACATCCTGACCTTGAGGGAGATTTCAATGTCCCTTCACTTGTTATTCCTGAACAATATCTGTTTTCCTGTAATTAGCACTGTTTAGCATTGATTGACAAGCTACATGCCTTCACATTTACTGTATTCAATAGAAGATCTGGGAGAAGGGCAAACCTGGCTTTTGTCTCTCAAGACACTAGCCATCCTCCCCCTCCTAGCACAAGCTGCCTTGGAAGTATTCATTTCATCTACACACTAAGCAATCTCTGTGGGTTGGGTTTCCCCCACATCATATGATTTCATTTATATGTATACTTTACAGAATGATATAAATGAACAAAACAGAAACAGACTTCATAGGTAGGACAGACTAAAGATTATCAGAAGGGAGGACGATTGGGTAACTGAGCAAAAAGTAGATGACTTGATTGCAAAATACTGATTGATGATTATAAAATAGTCATGAGTGTCCAGTACAGCACAGAAAATATAGTCAATAATATTGTAATAACTGTGTACTGTGTCAGGTGGTCACTGGAAATATCAGGGGGAGCTATTTGTTAAGAATATGGCTGTCTAATCATTATGCTATACACCTTAAACTAATACAAAATATTATTGGATGTAAATTGTAATTAAAAGAAAATAAAATAAGTAATTTAGAAGTCTAGGAATTTTCAAAAGTGAGAATATGCCTAAAAGCATCATAACAGAAACTTGGGCAACATGGCTTACAGTATAGTTTTAGAGACTTAAGTAAAGAAGTTGGATAGTATTGAATATAAATATAAACACCCCAAAATGCATGGTCTCTTGAAATTTTGCCTAAAATTCAAGCCAAAAAGTCTCACACTGAGCCCTGGCTGGTGGCTCCGTGGATAGGTGCTGGCCTGTGAACCCAAAGGTCGCTGGTTCAATTCCCCAGTCAGGGCACATAACTAGGTTGCGAGCCAGGTCTCCAGCTGGGTCCATAGTTGGAGGCAGGTGAAAGGCAACCATACATTGATGTTTCTGTCCCTCTCTGCCTCCCTTCTTTCTCTTGTCTCTGAAAATAATAAACAAACTCTTTAAAAAAAAAGTCTCACACTCGCAGAGCAAAATGGGAGAGAGAGATTCTGTATTTCCATAGCCTGGTCACATTGAGAAGCATTGTGAGTTGCCAGTGTGGGGAGCTAATAATCATTGGATGGTTTGTAGCATCTTTATCACCACCTTCCATTTGTAGATTTCAGATTGTGTTATATGTAAGCCAAATTGCATATAAATTATGCTAGATGTAATAGAAGAATGGAAGGATCCATCATGAATAAAAATTAGATCAATTCTTAATATGCAGAACAGTTGTAAACATCTGTAAAATGAATAAGAAGGATTTGAAACCTGAATGTTGTTGAGAAGCTGATGATTTTCAACTGACAGTCATCTTAGAAAATAGCTGTATGAAGTATAAGTGCCCAATAACAATTAGTTTTTGTGTTAATAAAAATAAATTTTGAATAGAATATGTTAGGTGAACTTAGTTTGTCCTTAAATTTCTGCTTTTTTCAGAGAAAGAAGAGAAGAAAAAGAAAGAAAGCACGATTGATAAAAAATATAAAAAGGTTTTCTTTATATATATTTTTACTAATCTTTTTCCTTGTACAGTGTTGTTTTGTTAGCTCTCTGGAAAAGATTTCATTTGAACAATGCTAATTTAAGATAGAAAAGCAGCATTGTTTAAACAAGGCTGTAATAGCTTGGTATCTCTAGGGCTCCAGAATTTTGCAAAAAATGTAACAGTACTTAGCAGAAGAAAATGAGAAGGATAGAATTATAAGTAATTAGGGAACACCTGGAGAATGCAAAGGTGTCAGTGAAGGAAAGCTGTCCCAGGTAAAGTGAAAATGTTGGTAGAATGTATGTGATAACTCACTAGACATATGAATGAACCTACCTGAAATATCAAAGTATTTCTTAGATATGCTATGAGATTTATATCAGAAATACTAAGAAAAGGGCTCACAAGCAGATTTCACAGTGGAAAAATCCCACTCAGGACTTTACCTAGTAGAAAAGCCCAGCCTGTGGCCTCCACAAAATCAACAATTAGACAGTTATGTATAAGACAAGAACACCTCTTAGAGAGCTCTGACATCCACTTAAGAAACCTCAGCATCACAATAAAACAGCAACAAGAAAGAACAAGAATAAATGCCCCCAAATAGAATAAGGACAGCTTTAGATTGTCTGTGTCAACCTACCTCCCAAGCAGACACTGGGTGATGCCAAGAGGAATCATTCCTTGTAGGCAAGAGGTCCCCTCCAGCGTGACCAACTGGCTTCCCCAGCCCATTGGGGCACCACACAAAGGTTCCCCTTTGCCTTCACCCAGTCTGGGTGGGGAAGTGAAATCAGGATTTCAAAGGGAGATCTGCACTCCCATGCTCATTGCAGCACTGTTCACTATAGTCAACATAAAAAGATAAACTAAGAGTTCTTAGATGAATGAATAAAGATGTGATAATATATTCTTTCACAATGCATTTTATTGTCTAGTTCTCCAAATAGGGTTGCCATGGCATCATTTTTCTAAGTACAAGACAGAAATTAGTGTATACAGTTTTGGCTCTCATAAGAATCTACTTTTCATTGGAAAACCCCTTTTATTTAAAACATGTAATGAATTTCAAAAAGTACATTTGAAGACTTTATGGATTTTTCTTTTTTAAAATTTTTTTAAGAAGATTTTTATTCATTATTTTCAGAGAGAAGGGCAGGGTGGGAGGAAGAAAGGGAGAGAAACATCAATGTATGGTTGCCTTTCACCTGCTTCCAGCTAAGGACCTGGCTGGAGACCTGGCTTGCAATCTGGTTATGTGTCTTGACTGGGAATTGAACCAGTGACCTTTGGGTCCGCAGGCTGGTTCCTATCCACTGAGCCACCAGCTAGGGCTGGATTTTTCTTAAAACAAATGAAGTATCTAGGTATGCTTCAAAATTTAATCATATATGTATAAATGTGATTTTTATGATCAGGGCTTACCATATTTTTCTCATTCAGTTATTTTTTTTGTTGTTGTTTGGTGAGGAAAATAATACCTTAGCTATGTGGAAAGCATAGATTCCTTTGTAATTTCTTTGTACAATTTCAGTGTAGGTAAGGCTTGGCTGAATTATTTAAGATTTCAGTGACATTTAATAGCTACAGGTTTTGACGACATGCATGCCTAGGAAGATATCACATTTAATAAAACACAAGCTCATTATTTCAACATCAGCTTTTCTGATATTCATGTTGGTAATGGCATTATTCAACTCCTATAGTGATATCTTATGAAAGTTACATTTAATGTTGATGGCCTAGCATCACCATGACAGCTTACCTTGACACATCCCTGTCAGGTTGGTATTCTCATGTTGGCCTTGACAGGATAGACACTGATAAACATTTAGCACTACCAGGTTGCAAGCCAGTCTGTGAGATCACACATAAGTCTATGCAAGCTAAATATGATTTATGGCAAGAATTGCACCTTGAAATGCCTTGAGAAGGCAAGAAAACAAGAGAAAGCGGCTAGAAGTAGGGCTACAAAAATGTGTTATTTTAACAAATGTATGTAATAACGCAGGAATATTCTTTAATTAAACCAAGATATGTATTCTTTTATTTTTCCTTAAAATGCATGGCTTTCTGTGTTTACTCTTACTTTCATACTTGTAACAAAGGATAACTACAAAGAAAAAAATTTCTCTTTTGCTTTTTTAAAAAATTTATTGTTGTTGTATTACAATTGTCCCATTTTCCCCCCATTGCTCTCTCTGCTCCTCCTAACCCATCCCCTTTCCCACAGTCAATCTCCATTTTGTTGTCTATGTCCATGGGTCATTTATTCTAAACCTTCCCCCTTCTTAACCCCTTGCCTCCCCATTCTCCAGTGGTCACTGTCAGTCTGTTCCTTATCTAATGCTACTTAACTGCAGCTGTTTTACCACATAGTAACTTAGGGTGGTGGAACACCTGATTTGTTATATGAAATTTCAAGTATTCAAAATGTTGGTAAATAATTAGTTTTTAATGCTGCACTAATTCATTGAGCCAAACAAAATTCAACTTTGTGACCTCTAATGCTAGATCTTTGTTTTACTAAATTTACTAATTTTTAAAATAAAACTAATCAAACTCAAACAATGAAATTTTGTCCCAACAATCCTATAATTTATTCATTATCCTCTATACCAGTTTACCATTTTATGATACATGTGGACAAGCAGGTCATCAATGTTTAAACTTGGAATTATTTTAAAATTAAGAAAAATAGTTTCTTAACACTTTTTTAGATTTCTTTAACATTTTTAAATCTATATTTTAAAGTAATAAGTCTATGTAAACAGGAAAATGTAATAATTACTTTATAGTATCTTTTACAAATAACTTGGAAATAAATATAAACTTTAGTAGGTGGACTTGAAAATATGATGGAAAGATTTTCCCCTTAGGGAGAAACTTTTAGATAAACCCATAATGGAGCTGAGAATAGTGAAGCGAGCACCTCAAGAGCAGAGGGCTCTCAGGCCTGTCAGACTTGACATTAACCTGTTTACAATTATTAACACCTTTTTAAAAAGAACACATTAGTATAAGATGGCTTAGTCAAATCCAGATAGAAGGTATTGCAGTATCTAATATTATAAGTGCATTTTACCTCTTTCCAAGAAAGAAAGTGATTAGATACTAATTATTGACTATACTACTGGGAGAGCCAAATTTAAGGCTATACATAGTATGAGAATAAGAGGTCAAGATTGACAAGTCTTATTATTCGATGTGCTGTGGCTGATGCCTGTTTGGTGAGTGGGTAACTTTCTGTCTCTGGCATTTCATTGCAGTCTGCTGCATGAGCTGCTATAACACATTATTTGTTTATTGTTTTGCTTTGGCTTGGTAAAGACCCAGTGGTACCCTGTTTTTTTACCTCCACCTGATACTCAGCAGTGAATAATGCACCCAGCACAGGCCTGGCGGACCATCCTACAGATTTTGGCTGAAGAACTGTGGCACTGCCTCTACTTCCCTCACCCTTGCAAACCCTCCTCTCAGCTTGCCTTCCATTCTTAGAAGGCTCTCTCCCCTCCACTAGGCCAGGGGGAGTCAGCGGGTTCTTTTCATTGCACAGGTGAGAGTGCCTGAGAAGGGCTAACTACAGACCCCCTCTGAGTCCCAGGCTGTTGTTAAAATACCCTAGAAGTTTTCTTTCTCCATTACCCCAGGCACAAACAAATGGCCTTTTCCATCTGAATTTGCCTATTACTTTTTTTCCAAAAATTCCTCACTCAAGATGGAATGGGAATCCCAACTATCTTTAAACCCTAAAATAATTTAAAACTTTTAAATAATAAAAACACTATGATCTAGGTCACCAAGCTTAGCTCTTGGCATACAAAAAAGGGACCCAAAGTAGATGAAAAAATATTTCCTCTCTGGAAAACTCTTGATTTGAAATCCCAACTAAATAAAAATTACTTTTTTATACTCCTACTAAAATAGTGTTTGTCTACTCTACCCCCCAATCATTAGGAAGATGATCAAACACATCAAAATACAGAAGAAGAAACATATTACATATTTAAAAATAGAGCTTTCATTTTATCTATTCCTTCTGATAACCTTTTTTGCTGTAAATACTAACTGATCACCTTTTTTTGCTGTAAATACTAACTATCCACACATATTATTTTAAAACTCCTCTTAACAGTGACATTATTAGCTGCTTACCATGCATAATTATCTGTGCAAAGTGGTAGCAATATTAGTTCAGTTAATCTTTACAACTAGGATCCTGTGTTTAGCACTAAGAGTAATAAGGTATAGGCAGATGAATCAACTAGCCTTAGACTGAAGAGATTCTAACTGGGAAGCTGGTATTATTACCACAGATGTTGGAGCTTGGGGAAGTCGTCCTCACCAACAAAGCTGGTGGCAGGGAGAGGTTCTTACACTGAGTGGGTAGAAAGCTTTGAATGATATATAGGTAGGGCCTCGAGAGAGCCAAAAGCTTGAAAGCTATTTGGCTAGGAAAACAGCCTTCCCCTCCTTATTCTTATAAGAACTTCAGACTTGAGCAGGAAGATGAGCTAGTCATTAAGACAGGAGTCCCCCTTTCTCCATGCTTTGCAGCACCTGAATAAAACATCTTTCTTTTTGAACTAGCACCTGCCTCTCCAGTTTGGCTTTTGTTGTTGTAGGCAGCTAAACCTCCGTTTTGTTCAGTCACAGTAGTCAACGACAACAAATGTGGCTCCAGAGCCTGTGCTGTTAACTGTTACTTTATATATAATATTTATATTCACATTGATCTACCACGTACCCGTTAAGTACTTCCTATGGAAAAACACTTTGCTAGACATGTATGCTACAGTATCATTAAAATTAATTTAACAGCCCTTCAAGACGTTTTCAGGAAGCTGTTAGTCTAAGGGGGTAGGGATGATCTAAGTGGTTATATTTAAGGGCTACAGGTGAACCATCTGCCAAGAGCTATAGATACATCACAAAGTACATTTCTTCTTTTCTTCTCTTTTAACATTTCTGTTTTATTTCTTCTTCCACTTTCTAATATGTTTCACCTATTTGACCTGTTAAAAATCAAAAATTTTAAATAGCCTAAGTGCCCATCGGTGGATGATTGGATCAAAAAACTTTGGTACATTTACACAATGGAATTCTATATGGCAGAAAGAAAGAAGGAACTTGTACCCTTTGCAACAACATGGATGGAACTGGAGAGTATTATGCTTAGTGAAATAAGCCAGTCAGTGAAGGACAAGTATCATATGATCTCACCCATTACAGGACAATAATGAGCAAAACTAACAACAAGCAAAACAGAACCAAGTGTATGAATACAAGGAATAGGCCTGCAGTGGTCAGGGGGAAAGGGGTTGGGGGGAGTGGGGAGGCAGAGGCAAAGAAGGGGAGCAGCTTAGACAAGAACCTAGTATAAAGGAACCATGGACATGGACAACAGGTGGGATTGACTTTGGGGGGAAAGGGTGGGTGGGGAGGGGGACAGAGGGGAGCAAAAAAGGGATGGATGTAATACAACAACAATAAAATTTTTTAAAAAATCAAAAATTTTGCCCTCTTCTAGCCCTCTGGCCCTTTTAATAGCAGGAGAGCCAGAATTTGTTTATTCAAATGTATCCACACAGTTTTTGAATATGTCAAGACATTCTGTTTTCAGGGGTGATCAGTGATACCATGTCACCTCCTGGATCCTTTTATCTCAAAAATATAACCATTCGTTCTCCTCCGGTTTTCTTTCGTGACGCCCAATCTGATGATTGTTCAAGAAAAAACATGTTTATGACTTTTGTTAAATAGTAAGTCAGGCTTTACTCAGGACTACCATGAACAGGTATAAAGAGCACTGCATGTATTGCAGTATGGAGAGAGTTTGGGCTCAACTCTGAACACAACGAGGAAGGACTGGAATGTATAGTCAGTGATGGTGGGGGGCAGGGAGCTGTGAGTAGAAAATTACTAAGAGGAAATGTCAGAGATTAAGTTTGGGCTTCTGACTAAATCAACCTAACAGGATTCTTTCTGAAGGTAGGCCAGGCTGATCAGATATCCACTAGGGATGGTGGGAGGTTAAGAATTTGCTCAACTATCAAGCAGGAACAGATATGAAGGACAGGAAGCTCTGGCTAAAATGATTTACCACGATTTTGCTAAAAGCAGGGTCTTGAAGACATTCTCAAGGTTGAGGTGTAGCTAAAAAAGAGCTCAAAGAAGCCTGATTAGAGTTTATTCAAGGAGAGAATCTTTGTTGGGATCAAACCAACAAATATGCTGGAATGAATAACAATGGAATGGATTGCTTTAGATCAATCCAGAATAGTGAACAGTTTCTTCTAAGATCCAGATCTTAATTTTGCCCTTACTACTTCAGGGCTATGAAAAAGCTACCTTAACTTTCTATGCCAGTGTCCTTACCTGTGAGTGAGGATAATTTTATACTCTCTGATTGGGTCATACAGACAAAAAGAATTAATGTATATATTGTATGACCAGTGTTGGATGTGAAGCAGGTATGTTAGTATCATTTTATTATTATTTAAAGAAAGCCACCTGGCTGGTGGCACAGTGGATAAGGTGCCAGCCTGTGAACCCAAAGGTTGTTGACTCAATTCCCCAGCCAGGGCATGTAACCAGGTTGCAAGCCAGGTATCCAACCAGGTCTGTAGCTGGAGGCAGGTGAAAGACAACCATACATTGGCGTCTCTTGCCTCTCTGCCTCTCTCCTTTCCTCTCTATCTAAAAATAATAAAATAAAATCTTTTTAAAAATCTTTAAAAATAAAATAAGCAACTTTTTGTAATAAAATGGTTGAAAACATGATACATAACAAATATATTAAGGAGATTGAGATTCTACAATAAAAATAATGCATATGTAAGTGAACTGAAGACCTATTCATATTCAGATAAGAAAGCTTATTGGAAAACGAACAGTTATAATTTTGAAGTAAGGATTGCTAAGTGACATTTTTTCTATTTTTTATATCACTAGCTTACTCTACATAAATACATCAGTTTGAAACTTTCCTCCATGAACTGTTGCAAGACATATTTAAATAATCCTTTCTTTTTGGCAGCCAAAATTTAAATCAACAAAACCTAAGAGATGTAGGTAATTGCCCCAACATGAACTATTAAAAAGGTTCAAAATTCAATTAGCAAATGTCATTTGTAAATGTACAGTGAGGTCTGGCCTAATATAGAAGAAAAAGTAACAATAAACATAGGGGAGATCTGAATTGTAAAATACTTTATGAGTCTACTAGCATATTCCTATAGAAAAGTGGTTCTTTTAGTTTTCATTCTTTATATGTAATAATAAGGCCTAAGCCTACCTCCTAAAATGCTATTTATTAAAGCAATAGAATTATAAAATATTTTCAATTGTTAATGAAGTATGCCTAAGTATTAAAACAACATATCATATCATATTTGTTACTCTATATAATTTCCAATTAATGATGAAAGCCAAAGTAGGCCAAAATGTTAGGATTGAGCATTCAGAAAAAAATGAATCTCTGTTGAGTGAAATAAATTGTCATGTGGCTTCTGCTACATCAAAGAATCATTTTTCTCTCGTGTAAATAGAAATTTGAGTCACCTTGACCTTTTGTAACAAGGAACAAATTATACCCAACACATAACTGCTCCATCTGCTTCCACATTCAGTTATAATCAGAATTCCACTTAAATGTTTGTATCTTGGCAATTATTGCATTGCAAGGCAAAGAAACAACATAAATAATGCACTAGGGTTCCCTTCTCTCCCCATCCTCACCAGCACTTGTTTTTTGTTGTTGTTGTGTTTTGTTTTTTGTTTTTGTTTTTGTTTTTTTTTTTTGGTTGTTGTTGGTGGTGGGAATACAGACTGGTATAGCCATTGTGGAAAACAGTATGAATTTCCTTAAAAACTAAAAGTGGAACTGCCTTGACTCATTGATTCCATTGATTTTGACATACCCTAAGAATCCGGAATTACCAACTCAAAAGACATTATACACCCCTATCTATGTTCAGAGTGGCATTATCTATAATAGTCAAGCACTGGGAATAGCCTAAGTGCCCAGCAGTAAATGAGTGGATCAAAAAATTGTGGTACATTTACACAATAGGATACTAGCAGCAAAAGAAAAAAGAAACTCCTACCTTTTGCAACATCATGGATGAAGTTGGAGAGTATTATGCTTAGTGAAATAAGCCAGTCAGTGAAAGACAAGTACCATGTGATCTCGCCTATAAGGGAAATCTAATGAGCACAATAAACTAATGAAAAAAAAAAAAAAGAATCATAAGCATGAGAATGTGGAATAGACTAACATTGACCAGAATGGAGTGTGGAGGGAAATAATGATGGAAAGAAGGGAAAGAGACTTGACAAAGAACATGTATGAGTGACCATGGACATGGACAACAGTGTGAAAATTGACTGTGGGAGTGGTTAAGTGGGATGGGTTGAGGGGGGAAAAGGGGGCATATTGGGATAAATGTAGTAGAATAACAATAAAAATGATTTAATTTAAAAAAGAAATAGCAGAAGTAAATATGATGTTGCTTTACCCTTGCTAATTAAATCATGATTCAAGGTAACATTCAGGCGGTGTTACAAGTTGCCAGAACAGCAGCATGCCATACATTCTAAAGGAAAAAAAATGCAGGAAGGTTGTTCATCTCCCTATCCAATATAAACGACAAGGTTAAAAGGAGAATGCTGGTGTCTATGAAAATATATCACCATTTAAGGAATCCTATTATTAGGCACAGTGGACGCACTATCTTGGAGAAGCTTCCCATTCAGCGGGTAATTATCACAGTCCAGCATGCTAATTGCTTTTCGATCTGCAGGCTGTGCTTTCAATGAGTCTTGTTGAGCCCCCCTGGGCTACACCTAAATGGTTCCTTGATGAAAGCAACCCTTATCAAAGGACAGCATCATCTGTGACTATGGAATCGATAGGAAGGCATTATCCCTGGCTTTCAAGTTTGGAAACATTCTTGTCAATAGGCTTTTGCTCAAAGATTGTACATTTCAGGGTCATTCCTAGAAATCATCTCATGTCCCAAGTCTCTGAATAATTGGGGTATGGAAGACAGGAACTCGATGGGCAAGCATGAACCAGGGTCCTTTTTGCTGTTGGAAATAAATGTAGATGCAGTTATAACTCCAAAGGCTTTTGAAGTTTCAGTGTGCAGTAAGTTATTTTTTATGGCACAGTGGACATTGGTGACAACTGGGCCTCAATATTAAGATTTTATGAATTGGTTTAGTTATCTGCATATGTGTGTGTATATATACATACATACATACATACATATATATATATATATATATATATATAGTGTGTGTGTGTGTGTGTATGTGTGTGTGTGTGAAACTGTGCTTTGTATGGTGTGAGAATATAATTTCATACAGCAATCCTACAAATGTGAGGTTCTTTTATAGTTTTAGAATAAACTGGCACTAAAATGATAAAATAAAAACAAATTTTCTAAAGTTACCTAGTAAGTGTCTATGTTCAAATTCAGGCCTATATAGCTTCAGTACTAATACTAGTGCAAATTTTAAAATTACTATAGGAATATATATATATATATATATATATGGCCAATAAAAATTACTATATATACATATATATGTGTGTGTGTATATGTATATCCAATAAAGAATTATATAGAAGATTGGTGCTCACATTTACCAGACTTAATGTACAATTTAATAATAAATATTTCCAATGTTCTCTTTATTTAACATACTAAAACCTAATTTAGAGATGATAATATGACTTCATATTAACCAATAAAAGCAATTTAATGTTGTTTTAAAATTATAAGAAGAAATTAAAACAGGCTGAGTAATAAAATTTATTTTAATATATAAACTTAAGGCATAAGAAGGCAGGAACTATCAGTGTGAGCACAGCAATTTAAATAAATGACATTTTTGAGTAAAGTTTGAATAAACTACAGTCTTATATTGATTTTTTTCCTCTCTGGAAGAAATTTGTTTACTAAAAAGACCTTTGGGAATAAAGAACTGGGCCTTTGGCCTTGAGCCACTGGCCAGCAGATCTTCTTCCCCTTACACAGAGATGTTTGGGATGGTTTTTGATTCATCTGCAGCACCAGGGGATTTTACTGCAGGACCGGTTCCCCCACATGCCATGAATACATTTTATTTATATATTTTTAAAATTCCAATTTCAAGGTTAGATACTAATACATTGTTCATCTGCATGATGTACAGAAAGATCTTTTGCTAATTGCACAGTTGCTTTTATGTGTAGGACTGCTAAGTCACTTTTGGGTATCTAATAACCCCAGCAAGCAAAATCCTATGGAAACTTCCACATTAGGCGAAACAAACCTTTCCTGTTTTAAAAATACTTCATGAAGAATAGTGCACTAGTTCCTTTACATACATATGTTTGTATATGTGTACGTTTTATATATGAGCATATACAAGTTACAACAAAAGAGTCATTATATTCTCATTGCTTTGTGACAAACTTTTATATTTTTCAAAGCTTTCCAATTCTGTAACACAAATTAGCCAATATTTTAACATCTGGATAGTATTCTATGGAATATATAATTATAATTACTTAGCCATTTCCCTATTGGCACATATACTATTTTCATCTTTCTATTGTTGTTCTATTTATTTCCGTTTTCTTTGTAATAATTATTTTCATTATTTTCATCTCTCTGGTCTTACTTTTACTTTAAGATATTTTTCAGCGTCTCTGCCTCTAATTTGCTAAAGTTATTGTCAAATTAATACAACTGACTTTGTTCTTAGCCTTACTGAGTGTATCACTAGTGGCAGTTAGAGTTTATCAACCCAAAGGTGGTATGTGAACAAGGTAATGCTTTGTGAAAAGGGCTATTTTCCTGCAGAAGTTGTGGACTGTTCTGGACTCCCCATCTTCCTAAAGAGTGCACTTCTCTGAACACAGGTGTGTCTGCAGCCAATGCAGTCTAAGCAGCAGTGTGTATATTGAGATGTTTCATGACAGCGAATTTATAAAAACGTCCCTCTTGGGACTTCTTTATGGTAATAAAAATAAACACATTTCTACTCCCCGATTGGAGAAATACTTACATTCCAGTATGAAGCAAGGACACCCTGTCTTTGTCTTGCTTCTGTGGACAGGTCACCAGCAGCCCCATCTAAGGTCACAGTTTCTTATGTGGGGATTGCTCCACTGTATTCCACCCATTCTGTGTGTAGGTACCCTCTGAGCCTGGTTCCATCACCCTCTGGAGACTGGGGCTCAAGGAACTGATGCAACATGTTGCTGTTTTTCTCAGTGTGATAAACCGTCTGTCTCTGACACAGAGGTCTCAGGTGTTTGTGAGTATGTGTATGCACACACACACGTACAGATATGCGTGTGCTATAACAATAGAACTTAGTCCCTAGCGTGGCAGAAGCAAGCAAACAAATGCAAAATATGTTAGTTCGTACAGAAAAAATAGACTTTTATCCTGATTTTTGGTAAGTCCAAGAATTAGTTATGTTTCAGTTTTTATAGTTGTAAAACAAGATAAAAAATAACCATATGTTACTACAGGCAGATATAGTTGGAGCACAGGCTTTGCTCACCACCCAGGGGATATGCAGAGAATGTGGGCGCGCTAGGATTCAGGTGTACCATCCGATGCCAACCAGTTGTCTTAGATGTACAGGTGCCTTGTGGAGCACCGGGAGGTGGGTAACAGTTGCTATACCTTCAGGCGTCCTGATGGGGGATCTTGACATTTTGATACAATGAGTTCATAAATTAAATAAGAAAATAAAGTGAACATGTACAAGGAGTTTCTAAAAAATAATTTTGTTATACTGCTAAAGCACAATAGAATACGTGAATGACAAAAAATGTCACATTAGGCCCTGGCTGGTGTGGCTCAGTGGAGAAATGCCAGCCTGTGAACCCAAAAGTCTCTGGTTCAATTCCCAGTCAGGGCACATATCTGGGTTGCAAGCCAGGTCTGGAGGCAGGTGAAAGGCAACCATACACTGATGTTTCTTTCCCTCTCTGCCTCCTTCCCTTCCCCCACCTCTAGAAATAATAAATCAAACCTTAAAAAACAATTTCAAAATGCCACGTCATCCAATATTGCTAGCCTACTCGATAAGGCATACGTCATCCAATGTGTGTTCCCACTCAGCAGGCTAGAACTACATTTTTAAAAATTATTTTTAAGAAAGATGTCCTAATTCAATTGTGTCAGAAGACTTTTGGGAATCACATACGAGCAATGGCTGAGCCTTTCAGAAAGAATCCACTTAACTTTTACAATGTATAAAAACAATCAGGTCTCTAGATTCTGATAATACAAAGCCAATTAAATTGTCCTCTTGCATTTGTAGGGTGTTTTACTCTTGATCTTCTGCATTATCTTGCAGAAAGCAAAATTCTGAGTCTTATTTCCATATAACACATTTTTGTAGATTTTTCTCATCTTAATTTTCCTTAGGTTAATTTTTCCTCCCTTATTCCTTAAATAGGCTTTGGAAAATGTCAACAGTGGTATCCTTCTATAAAATCCAATGGACATGTTTGGTCCTTATCTGCCTTGGTCACCATGAAATATTTAATATTGTTAATCAAGGAGGTAGCCATCTCCCCACAAGGATCTGACAAGGCTGCCCTTCAAAAAACTGTGGTTTATCAAAGCAGAGGCCCTGAAAGTCCATTAAATGTGATAAGGAGATACAGACTCTCCTACAATTTTGCTTAGCATCAATTTTGCTGCAAAGAGAATGGGGTGATCCAACAGTAAACTTTATTTTCAACATGCAAATCTGTGTCACAGAAACTTCTCTAAATGTTGTGAGTCTTCTCTGCTAGAGGAAACTGAAGAGTGATTTCTGATGTCAAAAATGGCCATATCTGCCCTGGCTGGTGGCACAGTAGCTAAGACGCCAGCCTGCAAACACAAGGGTCGCTGATTCTGTTCCCAGCCAGGGCACATGACCAGGCTGTAAGCCATGTCTCCAGCCAGGTCCTTAGCTAGAGGCAGGTGATAGGCAACCATACATTGATGTTTCTCTCCCTCTCTGCTCTCTCTTCCTTCCTCTCTCTCTGGAAACAATAAAAATAAAATCTTTAAAAAAAAAAAAAAGGCCATATCTGTTTTTGGCAAAGCTTTTGGTAATACAATTGTGAGCTCCAGGCTTCATGTAAATTATTTAATGCCTAGAATCCCTTTGGGCTTTATGAAAGATAAACTGAATAGACTGTATTTGTACCCATGTGGAGAATAGAAAAATATTAAGAAAAATAATTAAAATAGAACCAGTCTCATGAATGAGTTTTTGAACACAGAGGGTAACCTAAATGTTAATTTCTGCTTGCATTTCTGCCCCCCACCCCATTGCTATCTTCTTAAAAAATTGGTTCAATAGATCATGTTGAGCATGTCTATGTGCACATTAGACGTTGTTTCTTAGGCCATCTGAGATATTACAGTTTATTTTGTCTGAAATGTTATAAAGTGGGAAAGTAAAAAGAAGGTATAAAAGCTTATACTGATGGATAGATGTTTGAGAGCAAATGCAACGGTTTATCATAATGTTCAGTAATAAATGTAAATACTATTTTATATATTTCCAAGAATCATTCTTGACTGGCATGGAGTAAAAGATACCAGAATTCTTTCCTCATGAAAGTTCCTTTATGGCAGAGCTTAATAAATTTAATGGTATTTGGGACAGTTCTATAGAAAAGGATAGTAAACAGCAAATTCTGACTTTAGGAGAAATCTCATTAATGTTATTTTTCAGGATTATTAATCAAAGGAGGTTTAAGAATGAAAATAGAAAGGGTCATGGTCATCTATAGGTTATATCTTAGAGCTATATGGAGAGATTGAAATGGGAGTGGTTAGAGACAAAGATTAATACTGATGTATTTGTTGAATGTTTGCATGTGTGATGGCTAACTTGCACTCATATTTCAGTTGTGCAGGCACCCTCTGATGATCCATTGTACTTAGTTTTTATTAATTTTATTTTCTTCATTTAAACTTGTTATCTAAAAAACCTTTTTGCTTATTTGGTCATTTGTATATTCATTATATATTCTAATGTGTGCTCAAAGACAATAGAAACTTAGACTTATTTATCACTCTATCTTTAGCCCCTTTATTAACATGAGGTACATAGAAAATAATCAACATTTATCGAATGAATGAGAAATCTGAAGTAATGACAGATTTGAATAAGGCTTTAGAGTTTTCATTAGTCTTGAGAACTACAGAAGTCAAATCATGTCTTGGCCTTTAACACTAAGTCAGGTAAAGTATGGGAATTGAAAATTAATATCTCAAAGCTAAAATGATGTTTAATTAACTATATGTAATCCAGAAGATCAAGGGAAAAATAAAGATAAAAAATGAACTTGAATGGTCCTTTGTTACAAAAACTAAGAACAATTCCACAATAACTTGGGTAAACAGATCCAAGGAACAGGAAATAAATAGCCATACATTTCAACTTGAATGGAATTGGTCACCAAATTAGCCTAAGGTGTTTGCCCTCCTTACACATTTTATTCCTTATATGTGAAGTCTGCCTCATAAGTATCAGCCACACAAACTGTTTTAATTATATTGACATTGGCTCGGTACTTTCTGGACAGACCTTGTTCAATACCGCTTCCCTACATGTGCTCTGAATACAAGTAAGTTAGTTCATGGATGCCAAAGTTTGACATATGCTAGACTAATTATACATAGAATAAAAGGGGTTAGCAGGAGAGCTGAGAAAACAATGCTACAGATACAGACAGGGTCCAAATATTAAATGTTAAGTACCTTCCTTCCTCCTAGGGCATAGGGAAGCCATTAAAATTTTAATTGAAGAAATAATAAATATGATTTCTATATTAAAATTTACATCAAAATAATTTCCTACTTCAGTGTGAGAAAAAAATGGGAAGTAAACACACAAACCAATCAAGAGGTCATTATAGTCATCCAGGTTTAGGGCAATAGTTGTTTGACTTAAAACTGTGATGTTGGAGAAGGATGTAAAATATAAAATCCAAAGTAACCCAGGAGGTAAAGTTGACTGCAGTTGGTAAGTGAATGGATGTTGGAGGACATGAAGATGCTTAAGCTAGCTGTTGGAGCCATTTATTAAAGTCAAATCATCCTTAAAATAGATTTTATAAAGAAATGTGATGAATTTTATTTTGGACTGTTGGGTTTAACCTATTTGCATAGTAACAATTTGGAGTATGTCCTAGATAGAGAAGGAAAGAGGAAAGGAAAAACAAAAAAAGATAAACACAGGTTGGCATGAGAGGAGAAGGTAGAACTTATGACCAGTGATGGTTAAGAGATCTGTGAATGGAAAAAGGGCTTTGCAATGAATCTGACAATCCCTACACCTTTCAAAGTGACCTGGTCACAAATTCCTAACTGGATAGGTCACGGAAAGTTGTTAAATCCACACCTTTAAAAGTGAACCCTTGGAGGGAACACAAAATATTAATTATCTTTTAAACCAGTCATAAAAATTTCCCACCTTGCATTGTCTTTCTTAATATTCCCTCCTTAACTCAAAATGTATAAAAATATCTGTAAACTCATTCTTCAGAGGAGCATTTTAAGATTTTGATTTCTGATATGTTATCAGTTTGGCTTAAACTCATAAAAATGTTCTACAGGTTTGGGTGTTCTTAGGTCAATAGTTTAAAAGGTGAAGTACTGTGACTAAATGAATTATAGCACTAAGATAGTAAATACGGTTTAAGTTGAAATAAAATTATGTATGATTTCAAATTCATTGGTTCTGTGGGTTGACAAATCAACCTTAACCAGGATTATAAAAAGGGTAACTTAGCGGAAGAGACAAGGGAAGCTTTTCCTATGAGTTAGGTAGGCTAGACTGCAATAGGTAAGCTAGAAATTTAAATAAGTAAAGAATTACTGTTCAGACCATAATACAATAACAAAGAACAGTCTTTTTTCCAAAGATTTTATTTATTATTCTTAGAAAGATGGGTAGGGAGAGGGGCAGAGAAGGAGAGAGATAGCAATGTATGGTTGCCTTTCACCTGCTTCCAGCTATGGACCTGGCTGGAGACCTGGCTTGCAACCTGGCTAGGTGCCCTGCCTGGGGAATTGAACCAGTGGCCTTTGGGTTTGCAGGCCAGTGCCTTATCCAACAAAGAACAGTCTTAAGTTACAATTTTACACAACAGTAAAACTGAAAATTAATGAAGCTATTCTTTCTGAAATGTTGGGAATAGAGCAGTGCAAGACTAAACTCCCTGAGAGAAAGAAAATAAACAGTGTAAGATCTACAATCACCCCAATGTTCTGCTTGGAACAGTTTTCAAAAGCAAGATAATGTAAGCAGATCCCTATGGCCTTGCTGGGTCCAGGAGAAGATTGCCATTCAAGAGGCTGATGTAGCAGGAAACTATATGTAGACATATAATATATATACAGAGAGAGAGAGAGAGAGATAGGTGATATATATATATATATATATATATATATATATATATATATATATATATAAAATAACATCACCAATGGCTGCTCTGACTAGTATGGATCACTGGGTTTCATGGTGCTCTCAAACCTAAAGGTCACTGGTTCAATTACTAGTCTGGGCACATGTCTGCATTTCTTGTTGGGGATGTGCAAGAGGCAATTGAGCAATGTTTCTCTCACACATCAGTTTTGCTCTCCCTGCATTTATCCCTCTCTTCCCCTCTCTCTACAAATACATGAATAAAAATTTTAAAAAATTAACATCCATGCCTTATGAACCTTCTATAGATAGTACAAATAAACCCATAATATAAAAATAAACTTTTGATTGGAACTCAAGATTCTCTCTTTCCTGGTTTTCTTGTTTTCTTTCTTTCTTTCTTTCTTTCTTTCTTTCTTTCTTTCTTTCTTCTATCCCTACAATTCTATCTCATAATTTACTCTTTGTTCATGTTCTTGTTCTCCAGGGTTTGATTCTTGACTTTATTTTTAGCATATATATTGTAATTTATCCTGTTGACTTTAGCCGCTCCTGTGATTTTCAATTTCTATCTAGCAACTCCAAAATCTACATTGCCAACTTGGATTTCTCTTCTGAGACTGAGATTCATTTAATCAACTGCTTACTGAACATATCTAATTGTTGCCATTTAAAAATCACAAGCTTAGCAAACTCAACATTGAATTTGCTAATTTGTCCTCAATATCAGTTGTCTCACTTCAGCCCAGTAAGTGACTTCTCTATCTACCTATTTATTAAAGAGGAAAACATCGGATCCCCTCCTCAATATTAACAATTACTTTCTGTAAAACTCTACCTAACCTATATATTTATTTCATAACTCTTAATTCTGTTTTATTTTGAATAACTCTTTCCAAATCCATGGTCTTCATTATTTCTCACCTGGGCAATCAAAAGAAGGAAACACAAATCCATTAAAAGAGAGTTTCTTTCTAAAGCATGGATGAGTAGCCTAACATTTTATTTACTATGCTTTTCCATAATAAACATTCCATATTTGCTACATGAACAAACCTAATTCTATTTCTCCCTAGGACACTACCTACTAATGCAGCACTATAGTCCTTTATTCATTCCCAGAACCTCAGTTTACCAGAAAATGACCAAGTACAAGGGGCATTAAAATAAAATTTTAAGCTTTTAATTAATGTACTTTATATACATTTTGTACTCCCTAATTTATAGATTATAAAAAAAAAAAAAAAAAAAAAAGGCAATCAGCCAAACCTAACTAACCTCTGACCTAAGAGTTAAGGGATCAGACTGACTGACAAATCAGTCATTTCACATCCTCTCTTCTTTGATGGATCCTGCTTTCTAAGAAGTAACACACCGAAGTGGAAATAATTTCAAAACATAAGTCACAATGGCTGCAAAACAGAACAATTTTGGAACCTGTAGAGAGACATTTGAATTGTCAACGAGATAGATCGGTGTTCGTTCAATAAATTGTATTTGAGTCATAGGAAACAAGACTGTATATTACAAAATTAGTCTGGCCCTGGCTGGAATGGTTCAGAAGATTGAGCACACGCCTACAACCAAAGGATCTCTGGTTTATCGATTTGCAGTCAGGGCACATGCCTGGCTACAGGCCAGGTCCCCAGTAGGGGAGGTACAAGAGGCAAATTTGTAAAGCCATTTTCATCGTTTTATGAAACTGCTCTATGTGATAAACATTCTTTCTGTACTATCAGTTTTTCCTTAATTTGCAAGGGACTCATTCTTTGTATAACTCATTCCTGGCTCCTAATTACATAATCCTAACATGGAAACCACTTCTATTTTTCCAGTAACAATACATATTTTATTCAGTATTACCTGCTTTAAAATGCTGTTATAGTATAACTGTCTCTGATGGTTTATCACAGTTACTCAAAACAAAGTCTCCATTCAAAATATTTTGAAGAATTTGTTTATTTATTATTAGAGAAGGATAAAGAGAGGGATAGAAATATTAACGTATTGGAGAAACATGGATCGGTTACCTCCCGCCTGCCCAAACCTGGGACCTGGCCTGTATGTAACCCAGGCATGTGCCATGACTGGGAATTAAACCAGGACCTCTCAAGTTTGCAGGACAATGCCCAGTCCATTGAGTCACAGCAGTCACAGCATCCATTCATTTTTAAAGGAAACCACAATATATAATAAAATTAAAAATTCACATTCGTATGATTTATTGTCATTTTTCATATTAACATTTTGTACCCAAAGCTATTTATTTAGGAACAATAACTTGGTGTTCAATACTCTAAGCTGTTTACTGTATGTTTGTAGATTTTCTGTGCCAACCAAATACCCCTTGCATGTGAATGGATGAACAAGGATCTACAAACATTTTATATGCTTTCCATAAACATCATTTGGGATTTTCTTTTGATTTTATCCCTTTTTTCCTGCTAACACAGATGCCGCTGTTTGCCAAACAACATTACAAAAAAATGATACAAAGCAGTTTTGTCAGGTGATGAATAGTTGAGTTGTGAAGAAAATAAAGGGATGATGAAACTAGAAAACACTCATGGCCACTCATCATCATTCTCACTGTGGACATTAACAAATAAACAGCCAGACAACCCTTCAACAAAGTAGTTTACTTGGGAAAAACAAAGAATTGTAAGCTGGGACACATAGTCTAATGGCAAACCACAGGGAAATCCAGAGAAACACAGAAGAGGAACACTCTTTTATGGACCTGGGAGTGTTGCTGTAAACAGAGTCAATTGGAGAAAACTGTAAGTCTGAATATAGTGACTTTTCATTGGCTTAGTTACTGCAGTCTCCCATTGGTGATCTGTTACTGGGCAAGCAGAAATCTTTCCCTTCTCCTGCTTAGGTAGTAAAGTATCATCATCTCCTTTTGGAGTGCCCAGGTATGTGTCTTCCTGTTGTGGTCAGTAGCATTGAGTGACACGTGCATGAGAATTCTCTTTTATAGCATCCATTTTAACTAAGCTTGCTGTTTATTATTTTTCACATCCCAGTTGCTGTTCTCTTTATGCAAATTTCTGTTTCATTGACTATGTTTACTATTCTACTTCTATCTACCCACCTCACTAATTAAAATACCACTGGTGAAACATAATAAGGAAACTAAAAGAGAAATAGGTTGGCCAATCTTACAGATTCTCAAGTTTAAAGATTTTGAAAGAAAAGTCAGCTATAGATAAATATTTGTTCTGGACTATATTCTGTATTCAGAGACTTTAGTAAATAATAACAACTGTTTTCTCAGTTAAAATAAGTTTTCCTCTTTTGCTGGAAAAACAAATTTTCCTATTTTGCTATTTTTGTCATGACATAAAATGTTTTATATAACAATGTTCAGGGAAATTTTAAAGCAATGACTTGTAACTGATGAATTGACTGCTTTTAAAAAACATTTTGCAATTCAAAACACTTGACTCTATATCTATCATTAAGATAAAATGTACAATTTTCCTAAGATTATTTTCATGATAAAGATTATTCCATTGTTCACAATTTGTTACCCTCCTCCCTTTCCTTCTTTATCCCTCCACATCCATACTGATCCATGAGTCATCATTCACCATTACCTGACTGAAGAAAATTCCCTTTTCTGGCAAATGTAAGTTCATGAAATCCCCAATGAGACAAAGAGAAAAAACCAAAACCTATTACAAATGATCAAATTGTCAATTGTCATTATAAATTCAAAATTGAAGAAAGAAACAGTTGTAAATCTCTGACAAATATGTATTAGGGGAGGAACTGTTTAGTAAAAAATCACATACCATTCAACCCTCTTGAGATATATTCTGCATCTTGAAATACATCAAAATACTGTGTGACTTTAAACAGAACACCCAAATTTTATGACAATTTCATCATTTCTAATTTCTTTCTTTTTTGAAGGTCAGTGTTTTCTAAGCAGCTGCTGGACTGTAGGAGTTTCTTGGTTTGACATTTTACCAAATACTAATTTATTATCTCAGATGCTATACTTATATTTAACAAAATCCTAATTTTGTCAGATGCTGAACAATTTTTAGGGGATATTCTGCATATCACCTATAAACCATTCCTTAAAGCATAGCAATTAAGCAGTATCACCAAAAAGATCAGGTGCATTGCCAAACCACTATAATTTTTACAAAACCAGGAGAGTTGAATTATGTTGCATTAAATAGGATGATTACAAGTGGGATGTATATAAGAAGCACTAGGTAATTTGCATTAATGATTGAGAACCATTTGGGATTAAAGTAACTCTTTCCCAAAAGAAACTCTCAGAGAAACTTGTAAGAATAGACTCTGAGGTCCCTGCTGTAAGTACGTTGTATTATCTTATTTACACTACATATTGGAGTCTCCAAAGTACTGAAATGTAGAAAAGCTATTTTCCACATTTTGGACATTTAGGTAGTAGCCCAGATTCACCTAGAATATCTCTTTTCTACTTTTCATTATGGGGGTAGAAGACCCACACCACACCCTGTATAATTTCTACAAGGACAGAGCAAATCACTGATTTCAAAAAGCAATGAATCAGATGATATCCTTGCTCTGGCAAATGTGGGATGTTGTATAAGCTATGTATCAGTGAAAATATTACCAATCAAAGAGGGGCTCGTTCATGTGGTGTCTTGGTGTAAGACCCAATAATTAGTGTTGAGAAAAACAGGTTGTTATTTACAATATTCCAACCTGGGTGTGGGGGGTTGCTGTGAGCATTCCTTCTCAAAGCCCTGTTCTGCCCAAAGACCTAGCACTCCTCCTGTTTGCCAAAAGGCTATCAGCCAGCTGGTTAAACTGATTTGAACTGGTCTCAGTGGATATAATCTGGTCTAAACTTGTCTCAGCTGGCTTGAACTAGTCTGAACTGGTCTGCACTGGTTTCAGATGGTATAAACTGATTGAACCTGTTTGAACAAGTCTCAACTGTTTTGATATGGCTTGAACAGGTTTCAACCAGTCTCAGCTGGTTTGAACCAGTCTGAACAGTTTTGAACTCCTCCCAGCCAGATGGAAGTGGACTGAACAGGTTTGAACTGGTTTAAATTGGTCTCAGCCACTTTGATTTGGTCTGAACCAATTTTAGTTTCAGCCAGTCTCATATCATACGGTTTGAACTGGTATGAACCTGTCCCAGCTGGTTTGACCAGCTTGAATCAGTCTCAGACAGTTGGACTGTGGCTGGAACCAATTTGAACCAGTCTCAGCTGGTTTAAAACTGAACCATTTTCAGCCAATTTGAAGTGGTCCCTGCCAATTTGATCCAGTTTGAACTGGTCTTAACCAGATTGATTTGATCTTAGTCTGTTTGATATAGTTTGAACTGGATTGAACCAGTCTCAGCTAGTTTGATTCAGTTTGAACCAGTCTCAGTTGATTTGATCCCATTCAAACCACGTTAAACCGTCTCTGACGGTTTCATACAGTTTGGTCCAATCTCAGCTGATTTGATCAGGTTTGAATGTGTGACAGCTGGTTTTACAATATTTTAACTAACCTACAATTTTTCAGGTAGTTTAGCTTAAAGGAGCATACTTCTTTCTAGTCTGTTGCTCACTTCCCAACTCCAGCCCTGTGTCATATACCCAAATGCTGATAACTACGTACATCTTAAAACAAACTAATTCTGGTTCAAATTGTCGCTCTATTAGATTCGTAGTTTAATAATATCAGAGATTAACATCTCCAGAAATATCCAGTTGCACCCTATTAATTGACTGAAAAAGGAGCCAGACACTGGCAGGAGAACAGAGATTTAAAGCAACTAATGTATAGCATAACCTATTGCTCCTGATTTTAAAGATTCCCTTCAGAGAGTTATTTGTGTATATCTTGGTTCTGCTGCCAATGATAAGTGGTTTTAGAAAATAAGGAAGAATGTGGCATTTACAGGTTAATGAGTAATGGTAAAAATAAATTTAAGATTTTAATTTCATGAGTTTATGTATTTTATAAGCTTAGGGTGTGAGAATCTGAAGAACAACACATACTCAATGGTGTGAATAGCAATGCAATGGCCTTTAATACAGAACCATGAATAACTTATTTCTAAACACTTTTTATTAAAGTAGACAGGACAGAGAAGTTTCATTTCATAGGTCATTTGCTCATACTTTGCTGAACTTAAAATTGAATTACAACGGTTCACTCTGCTCCAGATTCACCTTGAAGACTGTTCAAAGCTTCACTTGTTTTGTAATGCAAGGGCATGTACATATGATTTGAGGAAAGACAGTCATGCCAATCCTTCTCTACTTCCTGTTCAACTTGGCTAGTCCCCATTAATGTTCACCATTGACACTAATGAGGGAATGAACAAGACTTAACCCAGACAGAGCTATAGACTGGGCCTGCCAAGGGATGCTCCTAAAAATGGATATTTATGACACTCGGCTTCAGAGCAAATTCTTAGAATGTGCTAAGGATTTTGTTCATGGTCTAAATGTGCCATCCAGACTATTATGCATATTGACTTTTCCCAGATATTTTGCAATTGGTCTCTCTCTCGCTCTTTTTTTTTTTTTTTTTCTTTTTTAAAGATTTTATTTTATTATTTTTAGAAAGAGGGGAAGGGAGAGAGGCAGAGAGGGAGAGAGACATCAATGTATGGTTGTGTTTCACCTGCCTCCAGCCACAGACCTGACTGGAGACCTGGCTTGCAACCTGGTTATGTTCCCTGGCTCTGGGATCGAACCTGAGACCTTTGGGTTCGCAGGCCTGCGCCTCATCCACTGTGCTACCAGCCAGGGCTGCGATTGGTCTCTTTTTTTAAGTCAACATAATTGTGTTCTATAATAAACAAGTTTTATTATTTTAGAAAGCTTAAGATAAAGAAAATCTTAATAAAATTAAATTTATTCAATGTCATTTACCACCCAGGGTTAATGCTGTTAACTTGGTGGCATCATTTACTTCCATCTTTCTATGTATCTTTACATGATTTATATATTGCATTTGCACTATGTTATGTTAACTTGTTAATTGGAATTTAACAACTATATTAGACTATTTTCTACTACTAAATTAGAAAATCCTATCTCCATGTTTCCCAGATATAAATATTGTGTGGCAGAAAGACACCTGCAAACTAAATTACACAGGGAAAAGAAAATAACTTGTTTATCTTTATATCTGAATCAAATTCTAATAACATTAAGTTGATAGTATATAGCATATAAAGGTGAAGGGCTCAAATTCTGGAGCCAGACTGCCTGTACTGGGTCCCCCTCCACTAATGGGTGAATATGGACAAGTTATTCATAAGCCTCACTTCCATCATGTGTAAAATGGGTATAAGAATTTCATCACCTTCTCCAATTGATATGAAATAAGTGAAATGATCTACATTTCCTGGCATAGAGCTAATGTCCAAGAAATGTTTTCTATAATTTTAATTGTTTTCACGTACAGCCTAAACAGAATTGGACTTTCTTTTCTGCTTTACTTCATTTGCAAGCATAGCTCCTTGGTCTAATTTACATTAGTCAATGTATGCAGGTTAGGACCTGACCAAGGGCCTGCCCTTCCTGCTAGTTTACATTCTAATGGGCAGTCTCAGGGTTCCTGCAGCCCCACCCACCTCTCTGCCCAAAACTACAGAATAGCTTCAGTTCATCTGTAAATCTTCTACATCTTCTGTTTATGTTATAGATTCTGGAGTGCTCTTTGCCTATTTCAAATCACCTTTCATGATAAGCTTCTATGAATATGCCTATCTTCCTCCTCTTTTAGCAGATCTTCAAACTCAATGATGACTGTTTAAAGTGACATATTTTTCTATGTTCTTCCTAGTAGTCTGAAAGAGGCAAAAATGTATTTCAAATATAGGAATACAAAATACCTTCATCTTTTTCTTTTTATCAGACAGTATATTAGTAAATATCTTTTTTTAATGAATAGGAAGTCTGTCATAAATGTGGTCAACAAAAGTCTATTTCAAAACAGATTCCTGGAAGTGAAATTATTGTAAATCTCTTGCTATAAACTGTAAAATTAAGTCCCAAACTCTGCTACAATGTCTCTCTGCTGCCTGTGGAAATTGTGTGGCATTCTGAGAGACCCTCACATGGGTGATTGTGGCCTGGTGAGATTAGAAAGCTGCCCCCGTTTCCATGTCCCACCTTTGCCCACCCTGCATAGTGGAACAAGTCCAACCTTTCTTCATTAGGGCCAAAAGTAGGGCTAATGTTCGGAGATTCTGTGCTACATGAAAGCTTAGTCCTTTGGAGCCTGAGTGGTCTGTACCGGGCCTCAGGCAGCTCTTAGACCCACATGGTTTGCAAGAAAACCACCCCACTGGTGACCACATGTTACTGGGCAAGAGAGAGAAGGCCCTGGTTTATGTTAGGCTCAGGTTATATTATCTTGGGCTCAGGAAGGTCCAGGCACCCTTCAAATGAACAATTAACTTCCCAAGCTTTCCTGAGCTTCTGAGGGGTCCACCTCTTAACCAATCTATTCCCTAGATCTTCTAAGGTTCTATCTCTTATCCAATCTGACTCTCCCCACACTTAGCTGACTGACAGGCCTCTATGGTCACCATCTTGGCTCCGATAGTGCAGGAGCTCACCTCCCCCTTTATTGTTCTATCCCTTCCCACAAAGGTCTGCAGGGAATACCCTGGGCTCCCTGAGGAGGATGTGAAGCTGTAACTTCCTAGGGAAGCAAGCAGGCTTCTCTCTGCTCCCTAGTTTATTATGCTTAATAATATCTGATTTCTCTTGCCACTTTCCTAAGTGAACATTTCCACACATAGCCAGCAGCAGTGTGTCATAAAATTTCAGTGTTCTCTCAAAGACAAAAAATTGTATTTTTCATGTTTCATTATGATGGAAAACATTACATCCCTTTGTGTTTCATTTTAGCTTATTTTTTTCTTTCCACAGAAGTAAAAACAAAACAAAACAAAAATATATCTATATATGAACTTACAATTAAAATAAAGATAAAAATAATCAAATATTTATCAGTTTGATTTTAGTATTAAAACTAATATCAGCATGGGGACAAATGACTTTTGGACCTCTTTTTTACATACAGTTATTTTATCATTTTGATTTCTTTTTAACTATATTTCTATAGTAGTAAAACCATTAATAAATAATCTAAACTTTTCCACTTATTTTTATTTATTTTTCCGCAACAATGTTGTTTTATCAAATTAGTTAATGAAAATATAGCATTTCATTCATTTTCATAATAAAATGTTAATGTCCTTCTAAAGAATTTAAGAGCTTTTCAATTTGTTGCTATCAAAACCACCACTATCATGGCCATTATTGATGCCATTTTGTTCATTCTATACAGTACTGTGAGAAAAAAATTAAAATATGATAAAATATTAATGTGTATGGGTATTTATAAAGAAATACAAATTAATTTTAGGAAAAAATGTACCAATTTATTCTCCCATCACTGTTTGAGGACTCAGTTTTTAATTTCATTCCAACAGTAGCATAATAATTCATTATTATAATTTTCAGTTTGGCATTAAAATATATTTTTATGCTAGCTGAACATTTCTTTAAATTGTGAGATAAAACTTTAAAATATTTTAATAAAACAATTCATTTTTACAGTTTTTTTCCCCTATATATTGTTGTCTTTATTCTTACATTTCCCTAGTCCTTGGTTCCAGTAATAGAAGATATTTAATGGACTATTTATGTCATATTTATATGTTTAGAATATTAAACTTTCTTATATCATCTTTGTTCTATATATTCATAATTTATAATTTGCCATTTCATTATACTGTTTTATTAGAACTACACTTTTAAAAAAGGAGACAACCAAATCTAGTTTTAAATATGTATATGTATAAAATATATAATTTTATATATGTATATTTGAGTTATTTTAAACATAGCAAGATTGCTTGTACTTAATTTTAAGTTAAATATTTTTCTTATAAGTTTACTGAATTAATCAAGGTTAGTTATTATTAGTATAAATTATGTTTATATTATTTACTACCAATATATTGTTGTGTAAAGGACGTTCACTGCTGTGATATGCTTCACAAAAGATGAAAAACTCAGTGTAATCATGAGAAAAGATCAGGGATTTTGAAATTCAGGTATTCTGCAAAACACCTAAGTGCACTCTTCAAAGCTGTAGAGATCATGGAAAACAAACAAATAATGTCATGAATATTAAGAGTCCAAGGACATATGATGGCTGAACAAAACATAACATCCTGAATAAAATCTGGGAAAGAAAAATTAGTGAAAAATGCAAAAATTCAAATATAGTGTGTAGTTTATTTAAGAATACTATAGCAAGGTTAATTTCTTAAGTTAAAAATATGAACTACGGTTATATAAGAAGTTCATATCCTAATATTAGCTGAAAAGAGTGTATGGAAACTCTCCAGTATGTTTTTATTTTTCATGTAAATCTAGAAGTATTTTGGAGTACATTTACTTAAAATTTATGATTATGTATCTACTAAATGACACCTCTGAAATTAATTTTGTTTTATTTTCATGGTTAATATTTCTAAGGACAAATGTATTCTATTAGCTTATGATAATATTTTTAAAAATTTAATATACTTTTTTATATTATTTCAGAAAGTGGTTTTATTTGTTAGAATTATATTTGCTTATTTTCTATTTATGAATTTCTCTATTGTACCATAGATTACATACCTAATATAATTTTTCTATTTTCTCATGTTTTTCTCATTGATTAAAATTATTTTCAAAATATGATTATGTACACATTCAATGTAATTTTTACTCTTAAGCTGCCATTCTTTCTTCATTCAATTTTGTTTAATTTTGTACATATTGTTTGTTTATTTATTTTTGTACTGCGAACATAAAATCAAGGTTAAAATACAGTGACTTTTCTTGCACCTTATATAAGGACAAGGTTAGGCATATTTTCCCTAAGGAAATTTTGAGGTCTTAATGTTCAACTTTTCATAGTAGTGGTCTGCCCTTATGAACTTGAATCATCTTTTCTTTTAGGGAAATTTTCAGACTAATGTCTTCAATTACACATTTGTGCTGTACATTGACCTTGTACTAGAATTTCTCCTATGTAATAACCTATATATATGTATATATGTATACACACACACACACATATACATACACATACATATACACACATATATGGCACTTGGAGGTATTCAAATAAATTTTCTCTCATATTGATAAATATTTCATTATTTCTAGTCAATGAAACCAATAGGTCTAGAATTTAGAGATAATGTGAATAAATTAATTTTCTTCAGTTTTGCAAAAATTATATATTTAGGCTTAATTGATTTCACTTTAGTGCAGAGTCTCTAGCAAGTGAAATGTAGTCCAATAATGTACTTTCTTATTTTTCCCATTGATATTGAATTAAATGTCTTACATTTGACAATAACGTGTTTCTAAATCTTAGCATTAATTAGGTGACATAGGCAATTTTTCATATTTTTGCTTCCAAAAGTAATTAAAATAATTTTAGTAATTTTTCAAGTGCTTATAGTTGGTTAGCCAAAATCACAAGGCACATTTCATATCTTAGTGGAATTTGTGTCCATTAAATACTTACAAATTTTATCAAGTGACAGTCACTACATTATTTTTATAATGAAAGAAAAGTCTTCTATAGTATATTATTTTTTATCATATGGAATTGTGAAATTTTATCCAATTTTAGTTAGCCAAAATAAAGAAAGCAAGAGCTTCATAGAAATTACAATTTTCTTAAATTCCAAGGGAATTATGTTTTTCATAATTCTCCTTTCTTTATTATGTTAGCATTTGATTTAAGTAATTTAAAGAATATGTTAAGAGTTTATTAGCAAAGGCAGCTGGCTCTTATGGGCAATCGGGAAAAAATCTCTGATTTGATATTAAAGTATGCTGTTATAATAAGGGGACAACCTGTTCTATAAACTATGGTAATTTGATTAGTAAAAATTGTACTGTGCTTAAATTGGAGAACTAAATGGACTGTAAAGGGCAGAAGTAAAATTACAAGCTACTTCCCAATTCTTTAACAGCATCAGACTTTATTAAAATATAAACATCTATAACAGACTGAGTTTGTGTTAAAAATGGTTTTCATAATTTCCTTTCTTTTCTAGAATGTTCTAGTTTCTCCATTTATTATATATATTATATATATATACATATATTTCCTTTAAAACATTGAGATTATTTTTTAAATTTTCTTAAGAAGTATACATAATACAACTAAAACTGTGTGAAATATGTCCAAGAGAATCATATTGGAAGCAAATTAAACTTAGTGCTGGCCCAGTTACAAAATTCTAAATCAGACCAAGTCAACAGAATTGGACAGTTTCAGGTTAATTGTGGCTAGAAGAATATCCCTGCTAGATAATGTAGAATAAGTTTTACATTAATTTTTCCCTTTAGTGTTGGGTTTTGCACAAAACCTAATTTGTCTTATTATAACTAGTTATATTGTTTTTCCATATTTTGAATGCCGAAATCCCATATTATACCATATTATAAAGAGCTACATATTTTAGAGCAGTCCTTTTAACAGGGTTCATTGCTAAATGTAATGGATGTGTATATGGAAATTTCAGGCTTCAGTGACTCTGACAGGAGATAAACTGGATACATTTGTAAAGAAAAATGCAGGTGTAAACTCTGTCAAATGAACTCAGTAAGTGTAAAGAAAAATATTCCCTCTTCACATGCTCTTGCTAAGACAAAGCAGAGCACAATGGAAACATCCTGCTCCACTTTTGGAATGGCCCTCCTTCTCCACAAGTTAGTGTTTTTAAATTGAGAAAATTTGATTTTAACCTCTGAAGAGGCAACTGTCTTATACTGCCTGTAGAGAGACTGGGCATGTGGTCTTTTACCCCTAATCATGATGCTCAAATGGGAATTATGTTTATGTTTCATTGATCCATTCATAAAAATAATAACAATGTTAATGGTTATAACAATAGCAATATTATCAACAGCTAACATTTTAATAATTCTACTAAATCTAAAATATGATTTAGGATGTGAACAACAGTGAATAAAAGCCAGTACAGGTTATAGTAATTAAGAAAAAAACAATTACAATATGACTAGGAGCAATAAAAGAGCATACTATGGGATGAAGAAAGGATCTGTATAAATGCTGCTACAGTAATGGGATGAGTAGTTGCTCTTCTAATCAACTTCCTACATTGCTTCATCGCTACAATTCACAGTCAATTTCCTCCCAGCAAATGTTCCCAATGGTCAATTCTCCACCTCGTTACCTTATTCTTGAATGTTCCATTTCCCCACCAGCAAACAACACTAGGGAATAGGGAATGGAGACTTAAGCTCATTTTCATTTTGTCATTAACCTTTGAATCAGTACCACAAGACACCAGTGCAAATAGCTGGCCTAAAACCCTGCTAAGATTTTCCTTGTTCACTTTTTTTTTTTTTTTTTAAGGGAAGAAAAAAGGAATAGAAAAATTGGTTCTTCCATAGCAAATCAATAAAGTAGTTCACCATTAATTTTTAAATTGAGAACACTTAGCCTGGATCTTGCAATGCTACATACTTTTTATATATGCTTATCATATTATACCATATCATATCATATCATATCACTTCTCTACAGCCAAATTCCTTCTTTAGAATTATTATTGATTTTATCATTAACTATGTTGGAATTTTTTACACAACTGAAGTCTTTTAGAGAAAAACCACTCTTTCATTTCAATAGACCTAGGAAAATACTTTGTTTATCATATTTGTTTTCACTGGGAAAAAGAGAAAGAAACTTTTTATTGAACTCTTGCAGTGCTTGAAATTCAAGTATGCCTTAAGGATTTTTTTTTTTGGCCAGAGTAGGTTAGTTCTTCAACTACAACTTCATAAGATAATTGGTAAAAGAAGACAAGTTTTATCTTCCACCATTCTAATATTTCTTTTTAACTACAGAACCATACTTAAGAGGTAACTAATGTTGTTCTCTGCAGAAACTGTTCTATTTTCACAATTCCATCCAGCTTAAGAAAGAATAATGTGTAGTAAATAAATATCTTTGTAAAGAAAGGAGTGGAGATTAGAAAACAACTTTAGCTACCTGAATATTATATCCAAAATGATCAAACCAAAAATTACTAACTGAGCCTTTTCAATAAAGATCATGGACAAAATAATAATAAAAGAGTCTGTCCAGTTATGTAACACATTTTCTAAAACATCAAGTCCAAATGAAGATGTTTTCAAATGTATTGATTTATAAGGTAAAGTGACTTTGCAGATATTATTGTTTTAAGAATCTTGAGTTGGGAAGATTATCATGGATTATCCAAGTAGATGTGACATAATCACACAAATGCTTATAAGAGGGAGGCAAAAGTGCAGAAAAAAAGAGTGACAATAAGAACAGAGGTTGGAGTGAGGCAGTGTGAACCAAGGAAAGCAGGCAGCCTCTGAAAACTGGAAAAGGCAAGAAAATTAATCGTTCTTCAGAAGGACTCCAGCCTGGCCAACATCTTGATTTTAAATTTCATCCTCTAGCATTGTAAGAGAATAAATCTGTGTTGTTTTAAGTCTCTAAGTAAATGATAGTTTGTTATAGCACCAACAGGAAACTCATTCAAGAACAGAGATCACGTCTGATGTGTTTCCCATGGTTTTCTCAGCGGTAGAAATATGTATAGTAATAGACCAATACATATTTGATGAATGAATTAATTTGTGAATGAATAGTTGTTCTCTAATAAAGTGATATTGTAAGTCATGGGGTATAGACTAGTACATGGGCAAAGCTCTTTTCCCCCCAAAACTTTGGTAACATGAGGCAGGCTATGAAAGCTTTAATCTTATTTCTACCACTATATTTAAGATCTTAAAATTCAATGGTTCCAATTAGATATACACTTGATCTCATTCCTGAAGATCAAGAGAAAGGAAATTGATCTAATGTAATAAGCATCTCTGCTTCACAAAATGATCCAGAGTTCAAATTCCTTGTTTCTTATTCCAATGTTGCCTGTGAAGCTAATGTTAAAATAAGAATTATCTGAAGTTTTGTTCATTTACAAAGCTGGCAACTTATGAAAACTGTCTTCTGAGAGCTTGGCTAGGACTGGTGAAAAAGTAGCAATTCATGGTCTCTTCATGTGGCCTGAATTTCCTCACAGCATGGTGGCTATGTTCCAAAGGGTAACACCCAGACACAGAGGAAAGCCAAATGTAAGTGATTTCATTTATTTTATGAACTGGATTCAGAACATAGGCTCCATTGGTTATCATACTCTGTGGTGAGCATCATCACAAATCTCAAATAAGACAGATAAGGATGGAAAGCAGAATCTAGCAAGCATTGGGAATGGCAGGTTATAAGAAGAACATGGCAGATGAGACATACGTCTATGTGACATATATGAAATTTACGATCGGAAATCCAATGGAAAGGAGGGAAGGAAAGAGAAAAGCAAGTGTTTTTTTGGTGAAAATATGTGATTTGGAGGTTGACTGTACACTCTCAGAGTGGAATGTAGTAAAGTATCTATACCTATGTGGCACATGCTAGCTAAAACCCCAAGGAAGGGATAATTATTAACAAAAGGAGAGATAGGAAGCAATCTTTTTCACAATCTGCCACACAGTATCTGTGCATATTTTTCCTCCTAGGGTAAGAAGACAGCACTCCTTCACAAGAAAGACAACATATCATCCAATTTAGTTGGTACATTGAAATCCAATACTAGGATATTTGGGTGCAGTTCTTTACACCAAACCAATCATCGGCCTATCATTCACAATGATGTAGTTACTTGGAGTGAAAATATTAAAATTGTAATAAAATTTTCTGTTTGGAAAAAGAAGCAATGAGCAGGCATTCACTGATCAAAGCAATCATAGTTTACTAGACAAGAATTACTGAGACTTCCTATCTTACCAGTGGATTAAGTTGCTTGCTTAAAGCTCATTTCTGCTTATTAAAAATTTCGGCCCTTTGTCTTTTATTTCCCCTGTTTTTTAAATGTGTTCATATATATCCTTCCTGGCCACATCTGCTTGAATATTAAAGAGATTGCTTTTCTCTGGAGCACAGCGGTTTTTATAGCTTGCTTCTACTCCTACTGACTTGGGAGCTAGAGAATTTTTTGAAGATAATCATCTAATTTTCTTGGTAAAACAATTCCTTTAAAAAACACAGTGAACTTCTGGCTTAATTGCTTCCAACCATACCTACATATTTGAACCCACATCCAAGGTTCTTTTTCGGAAAATAATTATCAAACCTGTTTTTATGGACCAGTTTTCTTGTTCAGACAGTGTCATCTGTGATTATTTTAATGATGGCTCTCCTGGAAATATAAAACCATGTAAAACAATAGGCATGTTTGAAAATCAACACCCTTAATCTCATAATTGGCACAGATCATCTATAGTCTTATTTGTGGCGCTAAGAATTCTCAATGGGCATTCTTCAGAAATGCTTCAAGCAGCAGGGTAATTTCCTGATTGTGGGATGATGAAGCAATTGGCTTTTCCAACCCAATCAGATCACACATTTCTAAAACATCTATTCTTGTCAATCTCTGCTTAGAAGTTGTCAAGTTCTTGCATGAGCTCATTACTTCTTGAAATAAGCTAACAAAATGTGGTAATATGCAGCTAACACATGGTAACACTCTGGTTCCTTCTAATAGCTTTTTTCAGAGGTTACAGACTCTGTAGGCAAGTGCTTTGCTCTTTCAGCAAAGATAACATTTTCAATAAGTCTATAACACTTACCTTGATTGCAGTTTCAATTCCACATATATTTCTTTTTTCTTTAGGGGTACAGGCAGCAAACTTGAGGTGATAAACATACAATATAACATGTTGATAATGTACTGTAGAATTGCATACCTGAACCCAATATAATTTTTTAAAGATTTTATTTATTATTTTTTATAGAGTGGAGAAGGAAGAGAGGCAGAGAGGGAGAAAGACATCAATGTATGGTTGCCTTTCACCTGCCTTCTGCTAAGGATCTGGCTGGAGACTTGGCTTCCAACCTGGTTATGTGTCCTGGCTGGGAATCGAACCAGCGACCTTTGAGTTTGCAGGCTGGTGCCTTATCCACTGTGCCACTAGCCAGGGCCTTGAAACCAATTTAATTTTAAGCAATATCATCCCAACACATTCAATTAAAAGAAAACCTAAAAAAATAAAAAACAAAAAGAACTTAAAAATTTTCAATATACTAGTTTGTTCTTGGCTAGAGGAAAGGCTATATTGCCAAAGCTAATAAACTCATCATTTTTGTGTCTGAACACAAAACAAGTGTATTTCTTATGCACATTATGAGTCTAAGAACTCTTATGTTCCTTGGAGCAGTCCTAGGATCCAACAAATTGGGTTTGCTATCTGTAACACACAGCTGTGAACATTGTGCTGGTCAGCACCATTTTTGTTTGGAAGCAAAGAGTAAAAAGTGAGTCATGGGAAATCATATTTAAGATTCTTATTATGTCTTGCTAGTAAAACTTAGTCATGTGTCACACTTTGTTCTATAGTCTCTAGTTTGATGACCATGAACCTAGACCATGAACATAACTAATTTGGATGAGAGCCATTGGGCTGCTACTGGTGTGAATACAACCCATTATAACTAATGTTTGCCAAGGAGTTGTCTCACATTATCTGCCTGAATACGTTATACCAGAACTTCTTGAAAAGGGCACAGAATGATAACTTTCTTCTATTATTTGTAATATAGCAATAGTTGATTTTCCCAAAATCACAAGGCCTCAAATTACTAGAAATGAAGGCAATTTAGATTATAGGCAACAGAGCTGTATTCCCTTCTATCACTGTTTGCAAAGTCCTTCTTTCTAAGCAGCAGTATTACCCTTTTATGCACTTTTACTGAAGGAACTGAGGAGCAACAAAAGCACACCAATATTCTGATATTTTAAAATCACTTTTACTGGCCCTGGCTGGTGTGGCTCATGGATTGACCATCAGCCTGCAAACCAAAAGGTCACTGGTTTTGATTCCCAACCAGGGCACATACCCTGATTGCAAGCCAGGTCTCTAGCCAGGTCCCTACCTGGGAGCAGGTGAAAGGCAACCATACATTGATGTTTCTCTCCCTCTCTGCCTCTATCCCTTCCCCTCTCTCAAAAAATATTTAAATAAAATATTTTCATTTTTTTGAATGTATTTTTTAAAGAATTAATAAAATCTTTAAAAAATCAAAATAAAATAACTTTTACTAAAGTGATTGGTTTTGTATCACAAATGGACTACTTATCAATGTTTTTGTAATGGCAGAAAATTGTCAATATCTTCCTAGTCTGCATTATCTCTCACACTGTTGGGAATAGCTGTATGATACAACTCTGTCCAAAGAGCATTTTTTTTTTTTCTTTTAATTTTATTGTTGTTGTATTACATCCATCCCTTTTTTTCTCCCCTCTGTCTCCCCTCCCCCCCCCCCCC